>JAIGNY010001034.1:1005000-1345000 GCA_020152595.1 Chiridota heheva | reverse complement strand
GATAGTTGTAAGTTAAAAGTTACAGTAGGTTTAACATCTAATCATATTGTTGTAGCGTTACCTACCTTAAGTTTTTTGGGCTTATCAGAGCTGAGTGTTGTTTTGAGTTTTTTAATACATGTTCGAATTAAGGATTTTCCCTTTTGTTCCCTAAAATGAATTGCTGTGAAAATTTTGTCCGAAGTTACGAACAACAATTGATTTCAAGCCTACTTGTTCCAAAATACACTATGATGTTCTGGCACAACACATCGTGGGGTATACGTAATTATGAAAATTCATAGCTATAAATACGCCATGACGTAGGGTTAGGAATATTGAGCACCTCCCTGTATGTTAAGAAATTTTTCTTTTTTCGTTTTAGTGGCCATCTTTCTTAGTCACTGCACGTTTGTTTTTAACTATTCAAACCTCCGCAAGTAAGTTTTAGGATGGTGCACTAAACTGCAGGCTGATTTTTTTGTTCACATAATTTGATTAAAGTTTTAGTCAAAAACCTGTGCAAAAACAAATAAATAAAACATCAACAAATGTTTAGATAATACAATAATACTTTGTAAGTATTTTCTTCATTTTTCCCCTCAAATAATCTAAAACATTATTACCCCTGCTAAAATGTTAAAGCCCCGATAGGAATGTGTTGAACTTTGACCATGCTTTGGAGAGCTCATCAGTCAGTTTTTACGTCACAAAAAATAGTCCAGTGAATGCACTGATAAAAGTAACTTAAAATCACCATAAAAACAGTTTTTAAAGACATGGAGGGCTTCAAACATAAATAATTATTGTCGGTGCAAATAAAGATAGAATTATTTTGTTTTCATAAAGATCTTAGAATTGAGATTTTCTTATTTTAAACACAGTGTTTCAAACTGTACAGTGTGGTAAATGGCTTTGCAGTACCCTCGGATGGCCAGCCATCAGTAAACGGCAGCCATCGATCCGATGGTACTACGGGGAGTACCACATGCCTTTCCTTACTGTTCATTCTATTTTCAGTCTTCACTTTAATAGCTGTATCTGTAGGTAGCAAACATGTAAGCCTTACTACTCATAATCTCCTCCCTACTCACAGCTCAACCCCTAACTTCATGTGGTGCTATATGTAACTATTACATTCAAGTCTTGTGGCTAGAGTATAAATGGACAGGGGCATGGGTGTGAATGGAAAACCAAAAGTTGGTGAGATTATAGGCCTCATATTAAAGCCTGGAAAGGCAGCTTACCTAGGAGAAGAAAAACTCTGATCCAAAACCTGATGAGATATTATTTGTTAACATTGGGTAGTATCTTATCTGTATAAGCCACACTTCAAATGGCAATCATAGGGGTCATTAGTGTAAGGATGCATAAGAAAAACCTCAAATTTTGTTGAATTTTGATTCTTACAGTATTTAAAAACTTGTGTATCCCCTGGTCATCAAACTCTTAGAAATTGCATGATAAATTCCTTAACAATCCACTTCCTGCAAAAAACATTGAAAAACTTTCCTCCTAAGATGCAAAAGCGGAGGAAATATGAAGCTATTATGAAAGCCATGTTAGACTTAAAGCAGCTGTGTGTTTGAATCCACCATCAAATTATTTGAAATAACTAATTAATAAATGACTAAATAACAGTTCGAATATTTTTGGAAGAATAACTAATTAATAAATGACTAAATAATAGTTAAAATATTTTTGGAAGGGTATTTTACCCTCAAATTTCAGATTTGTGCATGATCAGATGTAAAAAGTGTGATTTAACTTGATTTTGGTAATAAAAAAATGACTGGAACTTCATCCTTAAGGCCTCAAAAAGTGTCTCAAATTTTCTAAAAAATTTGCACCCAAGAAGGAAAGTTTTCGAATATTTTTTGCAGGGGATAGGTTGTTAAGGAATATATCTTGCAATTTTAAAGAGTTTCATGACTAGAGATGTGAGAAAATATACCAACCCTGTCCCAGACTGCAGAGTTTCAATTTGTGCACAGAAATTGCCATGAAAATTCAGAATAAAATGTCCAATAACAATGAGAATATGTAACTTTTAAGTTGACATGTCTCTAATATCTCAGACATGTTATCAGCATTCATGAAATGGAGCAGTAATCTACAGAGAAGATCTTAGTCTGAGATTCTTCTGACTGTAGGTTGGGCAGCCATTTTCGTTCAATAACACTGAAAGATCATTATTTCATATCAACAAGATCAAACCAGATTAATCTTGAGCTAAATCATCTGCACATCCTGCAACTTTTAAGGTTTTCTTTCCACAACACTGCAACTTGATAAAGCATATCGTCTCAGGAAAGTAAAGTTGTCCTATGTCCATTTTTGGCAAAATTTTATTGAAAATATTCTATGACCAAATAGACTACTTTCTATACCTCTGACTAAAATATATCACCTAGGAAAAATTTATTGTGGAAAAAGAAAATGTGTTATGTGCTAAATGTATGCATGATTAACAAGTTTAAATGTGGTCATCTCAGAATGGCATTTCAGGACATTCAGTAGAGCAACGTTACTTTCCTGCGATGATACAGGGCCTTGTTTTTCTGTCCATGTAGCCCACATCGGCCTTTTTCACATTTTTGTGTGTTTGACACATCCACGATTTTTCTTGATATCGACAAGGACTCCAATAGTTCCAAATGATTAAAAATAATTCGTGAAGTGCAGAAATAAAAAATATATGAACTGTTTCTTCAGACTCTGTTTGTTGTGACATGGTTCGGTGTCACACCACATCATGTCAATTAGGCTACACGGTATGTTACTAATTGATTTTACATTTGAAAAAGGAGTGATTAAATGAATCAAAGACTATTTTACATTTGAAAAAGGAGTGATTAAATGAATCAAAGACTATGTTACCAATGTTTCTCAATTTACAAAACAAGTAATAGTGGAAGGAATATATTATATTTAAAACACCAAGTAGGGTTTGTGGGCACCAATTACACACAGCAAGAACTTTGAGGAAGTGAGAATCTATGCATGCCTAGTTGAAAAGGTTCTGCATTCAAAGTAACTTTTACCCTTTTGTCTAGTTTTGATTAGTCAGATGAACATCTAAATATGTGTTATTGCTGTCACGATTTATCGCTTATTGCAGTATAATTGTGATTTTGTGCTTTCTATGATATAAAAAATACCCTGAACTGCATATTGTGATATGTCATTTTCACATGTAAAATGCATAATAGAGCAAAACTAATTCAAATGAATGAGACTTTAAGTTTTTAACTTAATATTTGCAGCAAATTTGATTCTTTTATGTTTCCCTTCAAATATCTTAAATTGTGTGATAAAATTGAGGTCAGCAATCTGCATGCGCAAAACGTAAGCAGTTTTCCTAAATTAATAATCATAACACAGATATTGCAATATGGTGATATTTTTGATGGTGATATTTTTGCCACAATAATCAATATCTGATTAACCCTGATAGTAACAGCCCTACCGTGTATGCCATTACATGTATTGCATGTAGGCTAAGACATAGTGCATACTTAGTTATCTCATTACCTTTTGATGTGATGATGATTCTAACCATTTAAGTGTGTGGGGCTGTATTACAAGATTTTTTAATCCAGAGAGAAACAAGCATAGCATGGAATTGTGCAACTCATTGTATTCACCAAGCCTTTTCTTTCTCTTTTTATATAGAAGCTGACATCATCTTGGATGGAAGGCTGGCTCTGGGCTCTCAGAATACAGTGTAAATTAACAAGAACAGAGCTGTAGGGAATGATCAGACACCACTATGCCAAGTGGTTTGAGCTTCAGGAAAAAAGGTATATTGGTCTAGTGACCCAGACTATATCTATAATTGCTTGAAAGGGTTTGAAAATATGAGCACAACCATGAAAAGCTTATTTCCTTTTTAAGTTAATGCTAATTAAAAGTACAATAGCAAGAATTCTTAACGTTACCATGATTGCATGTGTGAAATTCACATGGTAGAGGAAAATGAAACTAATTTACACATGACCAGTGTAGTACTGTACTACTGTAAGTCTAATGCAATAGTGTGATGTCATTTTTGTAAGTTCATATAAGAATTTCTTTGAAAATTAATTATTTCTAATATATTAAATACAGCATGTTTAAATCTTATTCTTAAACTTGAGTTGTTTTTTAAGTTTCAAGCTAACAAAATTGCATTTAAATGGACATTTTCAAAAGTATTTGTGTATTCAATTGAAACACGTCATTAAAAAAAAAAAGATGTCAATACTAACAAAAATTGTTTCTAATCATTTAGTAAAAATAAAGAAATATCAATAAAGTGATTATGAAAAGAAAATCACACTAAATGTATCAGACTTAGTACACCAGTCACTTTTAAACATAAATGTACAGTATGGAAAAAGTATACTTTATGTAGAAGCTGATATTAAAGTGTTTTTTAACAATATGTGTTTCGTTTCTTTTTCCAGTTATGATATTAATTGCACATTCTTGATATGACTGTTCATTGATTATGATTAAGGGAAACAGAGCACTAAAAATTGATATTCTGTTAAAGATCTATTGACAGACAACAACCCAAGAATATAAGAAAAAATATGGTACAAACCATGAAAATAACAAAGGTTTTATCAACATCAGTCAAGAATTGATCATGCTACAACATTTTGAATTTCAAGGCCTCATTATAATAAATTATACAGATGTTATTTAGATTTTGTGACATCACAAAGACCTATTTAACCTATGAATTTTCTTGTGTTTTTATGGTATTGTTTTCAACATTCTTTTAATTGAAGAGGTGGAATAAAATCAAGAGGAATTTTGCAGAACAGAAGCATCTGATGATTTCTTTCTGATTAGTCTCCTGCAGAAATAACAAAACAAGATATCACAGAAGTTTTTTTGCAATTATGTTTGTCTTCTATGTCCTTTAATATCAGTCTGTGCTATGGAGGTATGGGATGAAATATCTGCATTTAGTAGGAGACTATGTGAGCTGCCATTACTTGATATACCCATGATGTACTTGTGTGTTCTTGTTTAGGTCAAACTTCAAACTGTCCGGGAATATTTTTCTAAGCTTCAGTACTGACTGCAAGGGATATACAAACACTTCAAGCATAAATGACCAAAACATGTGTGTTTCCTCATCAGTTCTTCCATTTACATTTTGATATTTGAAGAAAAAACTCAGAAACTCCTAACCTTGACCTATATTCTATTATTAAGTGGGTTCAAGTGACTAAGATGCTGAAGACCATTCATTAAGCTTATAGTGTATTTTCGCACAAAGATTGAAGGGAGTTAACGTTGATTATGGGTTCAAGTAATTAAAAATGTTTAATAGCGGTATAAAAATGTTATTTAGAAGTACGGGTTCCCCTACTTGAAAATCTTCCAGACTGAGTGTATGAGGAACAGTAGATGTCTCTGACCTGTCCTTCCTTACAGATAAGAAGTCCAAAGGAGAGGATGGGGGAAAAGTTCAACGTTCAAAGTCAGATACAAAATCAGGTACAGTACATACAGTGTTATTTATTATTAGTCTTGTAGATAATTGCAAAAAAATTATGGAATTATGTACTTTATTATACAAGTATGACACAAATTAACACACATGTATGATGTATCATGAAAATGCTTACTAAATACTGTATGGGTAAAATAGCTCCTGATTTTTCAAATGGGGACCAGTTTGGTTAAGGGACAAATCTGTGGCCAAATATGTTTCTTTGGACTTCCCCATCATCATGGGCAGCTCACCATAATGGCAAGGGGCCCCCAGTATGGTAAAAGTACTGAGTGCATTACCCAAATAGCACTTTTGCCCAAAAAGATTTGGTAATCATTGTTTGTTTTTTGTATTGAATTATAATGGAAATTCAGTTTTGAAAGAACAGATATTTAAACTCAACATCGTAACTAGTTAAAAAGATGTTTACCTTCCCCTCCATTTCCCCGCCCCACCCCAGGAAGTTCCTTTCCAATCATTTTTTCCTATCCAACTAAAATCTCTTACAGCCCTAGTTCCCATCATGTGTGTCAGGTTTTATGCTAGTATCATAAAGTGCACAATTCAGCCACCTTCTTTGCTGGACAATATTTGTCAGCTCAAATAATGAGGTAAATGAGATATGAATCACAATTGGAGTTAAGATGGTAAGGTAGAGGTTTATTTATGAAGGCAGCAGTCAACCATCTGATTCTGATATATTGATTTTCAATGCGCAAGACAGTAGGCCTATAATCAGAAAAACATAGAATAATTTTAGCGCGCAAAAGATTTATGCGCGCACGCGTGTATGATAATGGGTTGATATTGATTTCACAGGGAGAGAATGTACAGACTACATACAATTCTCAAATTTTATGGGATGAGATAAATTTTGTGCAATATTTGGTAGTTTTATTAAAATGCTGGTATGGGTTGGAAACCATATACGTTGTTTTACCAGTGGTACCTTACTTGTGATGGAGCACTGGCTTGTTATACAAATATATCGGTATGTACTAAACATGATATTGATACAGGAAATGATGAACCTTACTAATCAAAACAAGAAAGCAATCCATGGAGTTGCTGATCTCATCACCTTAAGCATACAGCAAACTGGGAGAAATAGCTAACAGGGTCTCTATAGCTCTGTGACTTTTACATTGTGATCCCAGAGTCTACGGGACACTAGATCTTTGGCATTTGACCACTTGATTTACATATTCCCAGATTTACAAGACACAAGTTCATGTACCAAGGTATCATGGTACAACAAAGGGTTGGTACAGATCTTGGCCTCTTGGAGTTTAAAGTGATACTAAATTTTACAACTTGCCATATAATTACCCCATAAAATCACATATTTGACCTTTGACCCTAACCACCAAACCAACATCTGAAATTTGTTGGCATTTATCGTACCCTTGTATATGACCACCCTCATTTAGATCACTCTTACCATTCCAAACTTTTTGACCTTTGAACTTTTGACCCCAGAGTTTATGGGACACAAGTTCATGTACCACAGTATCATGATGCAAACATAGGATTGATATAGGTCTTGCACTTTTGGAATTTAAAGTGGCACAAAAATGTACAAATTAGTACATAATTATCCCCTAAAATCACATATTTGACCTCTGACCTTTGACCCTAATCACTGAAACAACTTTTGAAATTTTTCACATTTATCGCATACCTACTGTATGACACCATTCATGCTCACATCACACTTACCATTTCTTATCTCTAGGGGAAAATTGTGAAAAGTGGTCAATACCTCTTTGACTTTTGACCCCAGAGTCTACGGGACACAAATTCATGTACCAAGATATGATGGTGCAAAATAGGTTGGTATAGGTCTTGTACGCTTTGAGTTTAAAATGGCGCAAAATTTTGCATAAAAAGCACTTATATGACCTTTGACCCATGACCTTTCAACTTTTGACCTCCAATTATAATTAATTTTTGTTAGAATGTTAATTATGTGTGTATTACAGTTTTTGAGTTATAAGCGACACAAAATTAATTGTTGCATACGCATACACACACACACAGATATACGGACAGATGCAAAAATCACCAAATTTTGTCCAGTTCCAAAAACTTATGACCCCTATCCCATAATATGAGGTCATCATATGAGACCACCTGGTGGGACACACCAACCTCCCTAATATTAAGGGGGTGGCCATGTAGTGTAGGAGGTATAGAGACTTATTTGCCTATACACCATATATCTCATCCCCACATATTTGTGTTTGTGGGTTATGAGATAATAAACATGTGAAAGTGCATTTTATGGGAAAGCTCATGGCTAAGAAAAACAAACAGAAAACCAAAGGTTTAGAGGTTCTGACATACAAGTTTGAAGATTTGTACATTTAGCCCCACTAGTACTAATTAATATACTGTACTTGGGATCACCACCTAAAACAAATGGGAACATCTATAGACACTGGGATATCTGATGTGTACCACATATGACATGAATCCCATCTCTTTAAAATTCTGTGTTTAACAAGTTCTTTTCAACAAAACCATATTAAGTCACTCCCACTATGCATATTAATGAAATTCAACATTTTTATACAGTGAACATGTACACACTAGCTAACAACATATATAAACCAAATATAAAACAAGACAAACAAGTTGTTAAAATAAGAGCATTTCAAGATTTTAAAATTAAGTTCTTCTACTCATTTATATGCATGACATCACCACATCTACATACATAAACACATACATACACACACATACACACCCATCGTTACCGCGTACTACGCATAGGATCCTGATGCTACTGCATTGGAACCCAAATCTATATAAACTTGAAAAGTATACCCATATCAATCAAATTATGATACCTGTATCGGTATAGGTTAGAATCAATGTATATCGGTTTACCATGGAATCTTATGTATGATTGGCGTTTATTTTGGTACATGGATCTTTATCGGTATGTATTAAGCAATATATTAAATTGGGAAATTTCTAATGAACCAAACATGATCATTTACTTCTTATGGTGACTACAAAGGCTGGACTCTTGTGATGGCCTTCCATACGCCTCTGCCCAGCAAGCAGTTCTTAATATCTTGGCCATATAAACTGGTATCTTCTGCAGGGAGTTTCATTTACTGTAATCTTTCCTTGGTTGCCATCTACTGTAACTCTCTTTCCATGCTTTGGTTGCCACAGAATAACTTTTTATTTTCTCTCCTGACACAGTATCCTGCCATTTTTAGCCGTTCTTATCCTCAGCCTCTCAGATATTGCTTAATTTGCTTTCAGCTTCAAGGCTTTCAACAATCCCGTCTACATGTGAGGCTATTCGTCCGTTCAGGGGCACCCTATCATGTGACCTTACATTTGACATTGGAGACAAAATTGTAATTGTGACAAGAACAGCAGAACAGTTTGATTGGTGGGAAGGGTCGGTGAATGGGAAGACAGGAATGTTTCCAGCGAACTACGTCAAAGTTACAGAAGGTGATTAGTGTGAAATGATTAGATGATTTTATTCCTTTCCATTATATTATCTTTAAAGAATAATATTAGCTGATAATTATAAATTATTCTAAAGGAATTAGATAAGTTTCTATACAAATATTCCCAGATCTGCTGCAGATGGATTTGTGAGACCTGAGGAAAGATTTGAAAATACTGGCAAAGTATTGTAAAAAATTTTTTTAAAGAATATAGAGAAGTTTTGTTTCTTATGCAATAGAAATTTGCTTAAAGATATTCCCAAATTTGTCACTGAGGGATAAGTGACATCTGAGGAAAGTAAAAATGTGCAAAAAAAAGAAGCAATTTTTACACAATTGTGACTGTTTGAAGTGAAAGACTATATAGCAAGCTATGGCTTACTAATCTTTGACATTTATTTTGCTACAGTTGGCATAGGTATAATGTAGTAGGGGGGATCGACCGAGTTATACAATCCTCAAAAAAGTAAAATAATGGTAAAAAGATACTGAACAAGAAATGGTCCAGATTTTGAGCGATGACCCTTTCTTTGCGCTTTAGTTCAATTCAAGCCTCTGGACAGAGTGATGTACTGCTGTTTTGACAAAAATTTTAAAAATAGCATACCTTTAATAATCCTTTCTCCTCGTTAGCCCCCACCCCAATCCCCCACCTGCTAATCCAGTATATAGATCCAGAAAATTTGGTCTCCAAATTCAGCCAGTGATTTCATTTGAAATGTCCCTCTAAAGTAAAATGTTGATTTGAATGTGGCCACAGGTAAAAAGCTTTCAAAGTTAGTTACTTTTTCACAAGCTTTTGTTAGGATGATGAAAAAGGGAAGAGTACAATATGTCTTATTATTAGGCTTTTATGGACAAGTAGATATTTTTATTCATGTAAAGAGCATTTGTATTCTGAGCAGAACAGTCTGTAAATGGTGATAATAGCACTTACAGAGTTTTTAAATTATCACAAATCAAGTTTGTAATATTCAGCATGCACAAAAGTGATGATGTATGAACATGAATACAGCAATAATTCTTTAATGCAATTCTGCAGATTTCTTTCCTAAATTTTTAATATCAAATTGCATTCTCCTGCCAAATTTTAGTCAAGGTTATAACCATATTAAGTCTCCTATTCACTACAGCGAAATTCTTGTATTCAAAATAGTAGGGTGAGGACCAAAATTAATAAGTTAAAATGAGCAATTTCCTGTTCATCCCATACAGAGGTCACAAGATATTGCAAAATATATGCTAAAATTAGGTTTTGAAATGGTCAATTTCTAACCAATTTTATGTAACTTTGATCTGTTTTCATGATTTTTGGTTCGATGCTTATAGCATAAGGAACCAATGCAGCCATGCTGAAGTGTGTATGTATGTGTGTGTATGTATGTGTGTCTGGGACAGCAAGCTCGTAAGCACGATATCTCAAGAATCATACCACAGTACATGTTATATGTGGTACACAGATAGCCCATGGTCCGTAAGTGTGCCCTATTGTTTTTTTGTGGTGATGTCATGCATATTAATGAGTGGGCAGGGTTTAATGTAAATATCTTGAAATGCTCATAGTTTTCAACATGTTTGCTTTGTATCATATTTGGTATAATTATGTTGTTAGCTAGTGTTTACATGTTCATGGTGTCAAAATGTTGAATTTCATTAATATGCATAGTGGGCGGGGCTTTATATGATTTTGTTGAAAAAAGCTTGTAAGCACGGTATCTCAAGAATGGTAAACTCGATTTATATCATATTTGGTACACATATAGCCCATGATCTGTAGATAAGTTATATTGTTTTTGGTGGTGATGTCATGCATATTAATGAGTAGGCGGTGCTTAATGTGAAAATCTTGACATGCTCATATTTCAACAATCACCTGTCTGATTTGTTTCATATTTGATATTATGTTGGTAGCCTGTCTTCATTGTATCAAACATTTGGATTTCATTAATATGCATAGTGGGCGGGGCTTAATATGGTTTTGCTAAAAAGACCTGTAAACATGGTATATCTCAAAAAGGACAAACTGGATTCACGTCATGTGCTGTACACAGATAATCCATGGTCTGTAGATGTGCCCTATTGTTTTTGGTGGTAATGTCATGCATATTAATGAGTAAGCAGGGCTTAATGTAAAGATATGCTCATATTTTAACAATCACATGTCTGTTTTGTTTCACATTTTGTAGAATTATGATGTTAGCTAGTTTGTTTGTTTTCAATTTATTAGACAAAAAAAACCCATTTAATTTTATTAATATGCATAGCGGGCGGGGCTTAATATGATTTTGCTGAAAAGAGCTTGTAAACATGATATCTCAATATTATTATGTCATGTCAAATATTTCATGATATGCAACGGCATAACAGTTAATACAAAATCAATCAGCATGGTTCTGGTTAGTATATCTTAAACAATTCGGGCTAATTTTGGTGCTACCTGTCCATATACCTTTAAATATTCAAGAAATTGGTGAATGTGAATTGGCTGTGATGGGATTTCAGCTGCTTTCATTATTTGATAATTAAATTATGGAAGTATGTACTCTAATGCTGTTTTCTAGGTTGTTACTATTTCTGCCACCTTTTCTCTAAAGAAAGAAGTTGATAAAAAATAGTTTAGTCCAGCAAGAAAGGTTTAGGAACTAATGTTAAGATTTAAGTATAGTGCAGCTGAACAAGGATTAGAATATACAATTTCAAGCTTTTAGTTTATGTAAGATGCTCAAGGGAAATATATTGTCTTTCTATTGAAACATTCATCAATTTTGTCTTCCATATTTTTATTATTGTATATTGCTAGATTATATTTTAATTTATCAATTAGAAAACAGATTATCTGCAAGGTTTTGTGTAGTACTGTAGGCCTAAATATGTAATTTTATTTTTTTATATTATAAATTGTACAACAGGATTTTTGGTGGCACTTGAGGACTATTTCATTTTTAAGTAGGGAATGGGAAAGATGATAATAAAGCCATTGAAATACTATATTACGATATTATTCTTTAAAGATATATTTCCATGAATTGTTTATGAATTTCTTTGAAACTTAATTGTCTCTTTCTAAATTATTTGATTTTTTTTTCTGCAACATGCAATGTACAAGAATATGCTTTGCCCATCTGCTCATGTAACTTAAATAATGTTTTATTTATAGAAATGCGTAAAATTATCTGCAGTTATGACATCACACGTTACACTGCTAGGTAACTTTTCATCACACTTTTATAGAATTATTTTAAGGATTAGTTCAGAGGTCAAGCAAAATAGTGCAGAAAGCATTCAAAAATCTTATTCTGTTGAAGACCTCTCCACTTATAACAAAACTCAAACTCACCCTAATCTCTTCATCAATCTCCACAACCAAATCAAAGACCAACTCTCAAATTACACCTCTATCTATACTGATGGCTCCAAGGAAGGCAACAAGACAGCTGCTGCTGCCATCATCCAAGACATCACCCTCAGTAGCAGACTTCCTGACCACTCATCCATCTTTTCAGCCGAGGCTAAGGCCATTCTCCTCGCCCTCAACTTTATTGAGTACTCTCCTCTTAGTCACTTTGCCATTTTCTCTGACTCAAAGGCTGTTCTTACTTCATTACTCAATCTTAAATGGGATAACCTCACCTGCCACCTCCTCCTCCGAAACTCTTTTCTCCCACCCTCTGCAGGAAAAGTGTTCTTTTCTTCTGGATACCCAGCCATGTTGGCATCCCTGGCAATGACAGGGCTGATACAGCCGCTAAGCTTGCCCTAACCTCCTCCTTCCCCTTTTCCCAAAACCCTCTCTGACATCAAACCGCTTTATCGCTTCTCTTGTTCGTGACCGCTGGCAAACCTTATGGAACTTCCAAATTGATAACAAACTCCATGTTATCCAGCCCACAATCCCGATCAAATCCACCATCAACAACCTTTCTCGTGATCGACAAACGTTCATATTACCCGTCTTAGAATTGGTCACACCCACCTCACTCACTCCCACCTCCTTATTGGTTCCCCCAACCCCTCTGTAACAATTGCCACTGCATCCTTACAATCCAACACGTTCTCCTTGCTTGCCCCCTGTACAACCTTCCCAGAGCTTCTCTCGCTCCCCACAACTCAATTGCCGAGTTCTTCCAAAAAAATCCTCCAGATAAAATAGTCTCCTTCCTTCAGCATGCATCCCTCTACAACCATATTTAATCCTCCTCTTCCACCCCCTCTCTACTCTGTTTTTAGTTTTACCCATGCACCTCGTCTCTCGATCACAGCTTTCTGGCTTTTGTTCTTGAATTTCTCTCATTCTTCCCCTGGTCTCTTTCCTTACTTCCTCTAAAATGTTCTGACCTCTCAGGCACAATTTGACCTTCGTTGTCGTGGTGCCGTTAAGACCTCATCAAACAAACAAACAAACAATCTGTTGAAGAGATATCTAAGTTTAAATTTTGATATCAATTGTGTAGAAACGACTGAAATCAGACTAGTTGTGATGTCATAGCCTCAGATTCTTCAAAGTCTTTATGTATTCTATTATATTTTGTCCTGCAATTTTGCAGCTTTAGAACAATAGGATAGGTTAAAAAAGTTGTAAAACTGAATCTAGGTAGGTTATTTATAATATACCACCTAAAGAAAGTTAAAGGAAAAATAATTTAAATAACGAAAAACTTAAACAAACTTTCTTTAAAATACATTAACAATTGTTAAGAATGTAAGGATGAAGATGCCAACTTTCCATAGTAGACTTACTACACCAGTCAATTCTACACAGATAAGACAGAGCTTTAAAATTGAGTATCTCCTTAACGGAATAAGATTTTTGAATGCTTTCTGTACCATTTTGTTTCTTTTGAAGTTCTCTTTCAAAGAAGATAAACATGTTTGACTACTGAACTAATCCTTTAAATTTAAAGTTTTCTCAGGCTTTTGTAGAAATTAATGAAACCAGACTAACAGTGACATCATATCCTGAATTTCATACAGAACCTTTGTGCATAGTACGTTACTGTGGTGTACCATCAGAAGAAATAAATGTTTTTAATTAGTGAAGAAATGGGTGTGACAATGCACATCTACAGTAGACTTTATACACCAGTCATTGTCATAACAAATTGTGACATCTTTATAATCTTAAAGGAATATTCATGTTAATTTTTATTTTTGCTTCTGGAGGATTATTACAGAATCAAATTGGCGAGAAAGCCATGGTGATATCCTATTCCGTTCAGCAGTTGTTGCTTTTTAAAGATTTTACCCGTGTTTTTAAAAGGAACCTTGCAGTTTACAGTGTATGTCATACAGTACTTGCAAATCCAAGATAATTTGTTTTGTATTTCTACAATACAAAAATACTTTTTTCTTTTTATTTTGAGAGTAAAAAACATAAACAGATGGGCAAAACATGATCTTGTAAAGTGCATATTATGCCCAATCTCAATGATACATTTCTGCCAAATAAGATATTTCTCTGAAATCGTAGATCATACATTCCAGTATGTTTCTCAATTATTGTATGTACTGTAGCTTATCAAATGAAACAAAAAAATAAATCACAAATAATATAATTTGATAGAAATACAATTTTATTCTGGGTAAAAGTGTTTCTTAAACTGGTGAAATCTGTTTTCATTTTCTTGATGTGATTGGAGCATTTGTAGGCCAAAAAGTAAAGGCAGATTACTCTGCTGTACCCAGAATAATCATGTGTGACAACCATCCACAAAGGGGAAACCATATCTAGTATTTTATGCATTTCCCTATGAACAAATAGTTTTTCGTGGTGAAAAACATATCGCTTAGCACATAACTCATCGCATCATTCGTGTTAAATAATGCTGAAGAGTTATAATGTTGTTTGGTACATGGGTATTAGAAGATCCATACTTTCATTTCAAATTTATTCGAGATTTAAAGTAAGAAAATCAACACTTTTCTTTTATTGTTTTCTTCTTTGCGAATGTCATGCTGACCTTGAGAATGCTGTAATTTTCTACATAATTTTTTAAAGAACTTCAGGGAATGCTAAAGATAACAATAAGAAATTAGTTGTCATAATGGTACTAGACAGTAGTATTAGAAGTGAAATCTTTGAAATTTCTTCACAATTTTACTAGGCATTAGTATCAAAAGTTTTAAACTTTGCCGCTCAAATCAAAATGTTTTGCAATAAATTTGTATTCTACTCTGTTGTCCAAAATTTTGAAATAGTATTTTTAAATATATATTTGATTGAAGCAGATTTACATTGCATACCTGTGTTTTATTTCTTATATGAATGTGTGTTGTTTTTATAACTGTCAAGAAGAAGTTGAGAAGAGCTGTTGAGAAGAATTATCTGGGATCTGCACTTGAGGCATGGGTAGACTTTTGCTACTAGGGAGGTGGGTGGCTCAGTCACAGATCAGCAAATAAATAGATGCTGCGGAGTCTAATATCAATTTAACCTGTGATTTTGCACAAATAAGCAGAACAATACTCTGACATCAAGCTCAGAGGTCTGTCTTTTACACCCCACATTTTGCCAACTCAGCCTTTGGGAAATATGGCCAATAATAACACCGTCCATCGGATGAGGACATTCTCTATTACAGGGTCATAACCTTCACTGATTCTCTGATTACTTCTGAAAAAGAATAGGGTGAAAACCTAGTGATCATTCAATTCTGTCCCTGTCCAATTTCTGGTGTCTGAGTCCTAACCTGGTAAAATGGGAATTTATTTAAAGATATAGTCCTTGTAGCTGGTCCACCTTCTCCAATCCAAAGATCCGGGTTCCCATGAGCAACAAAACAGGGACTGAAAGATTGGGATGAGAAGACTACCTCTGAATGACACTTATCTAATTTGCAATCCTAACTAGAGACAAAACACTTATCCAATGTAAACACCTAAATAAATGATAACAATGTAGGCAAATAGCTATAGGTGGTTCATTCCCCTTTCTCAACTGCTATGGTAGGGATATCAACAGCCATTTGATAAACCAGTTGTGAAGCACTGATGTTAAAAGACCCACTGGGGATTAAATGCAGGACATCTAGTTGCCATGCTGATGCTATTACCGCTACACCATGGAGGTCTTCAAGAAAAATATAGGCGAAATAAAAGAAATGAGACAAAAGTAATGCTGTTCGACTTCTAATGACATCCATTTCACACAGGTAATTATCCTTATAATCTTTCAATTCTTACAAAAATACATTTTCATAGAAGCACAAAAAAGAGGATACCTGAAAATGGGAGAAATATCATAAGAGAAAAAATTTCATTCTTAAAGGAAAAGTTTGAATATTCTTTTTTACTACGACATGTAAGAAGAATTTGCCTCCAATTGGCCAAAACAAATGTTTGTTTGTGCGTTTGATTATTACAGTCCAGTGTCGTACACGATGTGCAAGAGGGTTGGACATTAAAGGCTGCCTATTGCAATTTAAATATATTGGTGTATAGTTTAGTTAAACCTGATTGGCTTATCAGTATTTAGAATAAACTAATTATACATGTAATGTACTTCTTTCGCTAACAAAGAACCAATCGTGCATTATTAATAAAGTTATTCATACTTTCATAAACTTAACTATTACTAAACTATTTAAATTTAACTAATCAGAAATTTTGCATTGAGAAATATTAGTTATAAACTCTACCACTCCTAAATGCAGTCAGAATGATCGTCATACAAAAATAATCCCCCTCCCTTCTCCTTCCTAATTGCTCATCTCAACCTATTTATGGCAGCTACAAAAATGTCGTGAGTCAATATTGATGAAAGCAGTGTGGTTTGTTTCATTTACCTTTGTCAGGGATTGTAGATGAGTTTAAACATATATGTACAATGAAAGTTCTGAAATACTTTTAAGATGAATGCCACAACGGGTTATAAGTGTTAGACTGCATAGAGCAAAACCTCAAATTGTGTTGATTTTTGCTTCTTTCTTGAAATCTCCTCAACCCCTGTTCATGAAACTTAAATATTGTGTGGAAAATTCCTTTTAAATTAATTCCCACCAATAAAAAATTCAACAAGTCAAAACTGCTCAGTGACATAGGCCTCATCCAGAATATGCCAAATTGGTATTTTTGCCAGCTTAATTATGTACCCTGGAATAAAAAGAATTATGACTCTTTAAAAACAATTCGCCAGACATTCATTATTTAGGGAGTGGGTAAGTTTTACCTTTTAAAAGAGATCAACCTCTAAATCTAGCTTAGGCACCCTCCATTGTATACACAGCTTCTACCCCGCTCCTACCAATAATTGTATTACCCTGACCTACAGTGTACCAGCTGTGGTGGGTCCATGATTTTGATGCTGGGGGCAAGAGAGGAGTAGATTTTTCACGGGTAACCCAAATTTTCCAAAGCCTCGTGAGGGAAAATCCCACCCTCCCATAGCGCCACCACTGTCAGGTAGGTTATATCTACAAAACTTCATTATGAATTCCATACTGATGTTGCTCCAGGTTCTATTCAAGATATATGGACAGGAAGCAATAACTTGAGCTTATTTGGAAGAAAATATATGTAAACAATGAAAATAGAATAATTTTAACACTACTCTGTTCAGAATTTAAGATATAATAGAATATAAAATATATCAACGGTTGTTAAAATATGAGCATTTCAAGATGTTTACATGCCTACTCATTAATATACATATGATATTACCACTATAAACAATAAGGTACATCTATGAACCATAATCTATCTGTTTCCCAGATATGACATGAATCGTGTTTACGATCCAGGTGTCACAGAGGGGGTAGGGAAGAGCCAAGGAAAATCATTTGTTAAAAATCTGGATCCAAGTTACCTACCCCCTTCCTTGGGTCCCCTTCCTCCTCACCAAAACAACAACAAAAAACTGACATTTTTTGGAAAATGTCGCATATTTTGAGGAAAAACATTGAAAATTTTGAGAAAATAGGTGCCTACTTTAGAAAATTTGAGGATAGTTGCATATTTCGAGGAAAAATTTGGATATTTGAAGGGAAAATTCAGATATTTTGAGAAAAACCCTTGGAAATTTTGAGGAGAGAGTAAAATATTTTAAGGAAAATTTTATGAAATTTGCTAACTCCAAACTGCTTAACAGACCTAACTTACATGACTTAGAGATTGTTTTCGGAAATATTGTGATTCTTTTCCCAAGATGGCTTTCATTCGTCAGAATTACCAAAAAAATTGATCATACTAAATTTTCTGTTGTGCAAATTTTCTGACTTATTTAAATTTTCCGGTCAGGGGGAAATTAACCACCTGTACCCCCTTTAGCTATGCCACTGCCTCTATTACACCCCAGTTACCCTCTGGTATGAAAGGATAGTGCACATACCCTATGGTATATTTTTCAGAGAGGAGATGTGTTCCTTTCTGATGAAAAGTGCCCTTTTTAGAGAAGACAAGTACCCTTCAGGTAAGGAAGGAACATGCCCTTTGAAACATTGAAAAACTTTTACCTTTCAAAATATATTTTTGTTTTTTTATTAAATAAAGTATACAAAAATATCGCCCTAATAGAGACTAAAATTGTTAAATTTTAAGCCAGTCGCCTGCATATGACACTTTTCAAATTTTCCCTTATGAAAATGAAGGGCTCAACATGTATCTTTTTCCTACTGAAAGTCTTCACATCTGCATGCCTACTGTTGTTTTCCCTGCCTATAATCAGTAAAAACCGTCATTGCTAGAGTATGCGTGCCCCACATTTCAATAATCTCTAAAATCGACATTGCCATATACTAACATGCTCTCCCCACCTTATTTGTAAAGATATGAACGTACTACAGAAATGCATAGATAAAACACTTAGGGGTTCTTTCAAATATTACAGACAATTCCATTAGGCCTAGAACTGATATTTTTATGGAAAGGAATAAACAAATATCATTTGCTATTGTATTGCTGTAGCTTCACAGGTGGGGCACCTTGAATTATTTTGGGGTTGCAGGATGCTTACAATGGGGAGAGGCCGAGTATGAATTTGGGATAATGATCATGAAGCGATATCTTTCCTTGGGAGATATGGTCCGTCAATCATTCGCAGTTAATGCACACATTACCTCACACATATAATACACAACTATTTTCATCACCAGTTTCCAAACAAATTTCTCCCACTAAGACACTTAACACAGATGATTAATTTCAATCACAAAACTGCCCTGATTACTCATAGCTTCTGTAATCTTATACACACAAATAACCTTCATGACTTGTCCTTCTCCCAAAAAAAAATTTCCAGCAAATAATAACTTTTAGATGCTATCTCAAGAATTCGTGATTGTACACTTAAAATAAGGATAAAAACACATACAAATTTTTTCCCGTCTTTATCTATTGACTACCAGCTTAAGCGACGCCGAGGGCGGCATTTACTTATAAAACAAGCTAAGTAGTTGCTTGGATTAAAGCTACATTACGGCCGAAAACATAACAATAACCACAAACTTACTGTAGCAAATAGTGAAACCACTTTATCTTAATTAAAATAACCACACAATAAGGACTTCATCCATTGCTTATATGATACTCAGCACTAACTTTCACAACAACTAAGGTTTTCAGACTAAAGGAAATAAAGAGAGAAAATCTGACCCAACCTGGTTATGCATCAGGTCGGGTCTGACTGTTTGAAACTTTAACTGAAGGAACAGAACAACTAATGTGGACTACTTGACTGTGGCGTGCATGAGAATGGCAGATAAACAATCATTGTTTGGAGTGGAAGCACAATACACTGAACAGAAAGTCGGGTTGGTAATTGCCATTCCTGAGTTTTCAGGATTAATTCGGGTGTCAGGTGCATGTAGGCTCAAAGAGAAACTTTTCGGCATGTATACTGAATTTAATTTATTTTCAGCAAGAAATTTAGTTATGAAAATCCTCCTAAACTATTCTAAGGAAAGTTATATAGCCGCATCCTGCAGCATCTTTCCCCCTCCCCCTCGATAAAGCACCCGTGGTGGAAGATAGTTGACTCTGGGGGGACAGGACTTGTGGGGCACTTAAGTGGCAATTATAAAAAAGGCACTTATCCTTTCTCAGAGAAGCACTTTTTTTTCTATGAAAAAAGGCACCTTTCCATCTTGGAAAAGGGCATGTTTTAAACTTTTGACAAAAGTAGGTAACGTGCGTCTTCCCCTCCCCCTCCCCCTCCAGTTTGGTCATCATTATTCATGTGAAAAAGGCACAAAAAGACTGCAGTATCTCATCCCCATGGGTAATGAAATAACTAGAAATGCAATGACCGCAATTTTAATGCATGATCTTATACTAATTGTAAATACCGCCATCGCTTACTTTGTGTCTTCTTTTTACCACTTAACAAAAGTGTGGAATCATGGCAGACGCACGGGAAAAGGCGATATCAGAATACCGCAAGAAGTTAATCGAACACAAAGAGTTAGATGCTAGATTAAAAGAAAGCAAGTGCAGTTTTGAATTTTCTCTAACACTTATTTACCAACTTTAAAAAGTCCGAGTGAATTTTGTTTCATGAATTGCTTAGTCACCTGTTCTTCATGTTAGGCTACATGTTATTTTTATAACACTAGGGTAGCACTCGTTATATAGTATTATATCACTAGTTCCGCGATGATTTTCATATTCCGTCATTCTTACCGATGATGAGGTATTGAACTCTTGCTGACTCGTTTATCCTGTCTGCCGTCAAGTTCTTGTCTTCAGAACTGACTAGTAGGGCACTTCTGTTATGAAGAGTTGATAAAACAGAAGCACAATACAATTATTAAAAGTTAATACAACAAGATGACTGTCTAAGATTAGAAAGGTAATTAAAGACGTCCAGAGTTAGTAAAGAACTTATCAATGTTGACTTTGAAACCAAGTTTGTTTTACAAAATGACAAATATTATAATAAAAACAAAAAGTTGTAAATATCAGTGGATGAATAAGTTTCTTAAGTTTTTTGTCTGTATGTTTACAGGGCATTTATGTTAATTTTTATGATCTTTTGTCATCTCTGTAAAGGGAGTTTATCATGCTATGTTAAAATAGCCTTGTGTCCACTTACATTAATACTTGTTAGATTCCTCCTACTTCTAAGCCTAACGTTACAGTCTGAATTTATACAATCCACAGCTAGCCTAATGTTAGAGGTTTTATATGGAGGAGGAGGGGGAACAGTGTTCACTTTTAAACTAAAAAACATGCATCATTTTGATAACAATGATCTTCATTCTTTATCTTAAATAATACATAAGTTACATACTTTTAACTTGATTTTACTGAATAAAACAGGAAATTTTCGCTATTCTAGGACAATCTGTCACTGTAAGCAACTTGTTTGGTGAAGATGGTCATTTTGGAGAAAGATTTCATTTGAACAACTGAAGTCTGAAAGTTACAGTAGAAACTGAATTAACTTTCCTGGTTCCTGAATTTACCATTAGTATACGTGACACAAGTGTATTGGCCAGACAACTTCATTCCTCTGACTGTGTGGTTGGGCCTAATAACAAAAAATGCAAACTGTCAAAAAGCACACAAATTGAGGGAAATATGAAATGCCCAACCCACTGTCGAAGGGAATGGACTTTGGTACTTGATTGAAAGAGCCTCATTCTGTTCATGAGACTTGAATTTGTGAGGAAAATTCCTTTCAAATCTATTCCCAGCAAAAAAAGAAAACAATTTATCTTTATGAGTGCAAAAAAGGGTACTTGAGACATAAAGACTCCAATAGGCCTTTAAAATTAACAAGTTAAACATGTTAAATTCAGCTACTTATAATTTATCATAAAGAATTTTAGAATTTTGGGTGAAAATACATGTCACAAAAACATAATGATTGTAATAATAAAGTTACTTTAATGTTGATATTTTTCCATAGTGCGTGAGCAGCTGAAAGACTTGACAAAAAATTATGACAAATCAGAAAATGACTTAAAAGCCCTGCAGAGTGTAGGACAGGTAAGATGTACAGACTTATTTTTCAAATATGTGACCTGATATTAATTGATAAGCGCTCTCAGAAGCAGAGTATTGTGGCAAGCTCTTAAGCACATAGCACATAGTATTGTGGAGTTTGAAATGGTCAGCTGTGTACTGCAGTGATTATGTGATACAGATGATGAATGAAAAATCCTAGTATTGCTGTAAATTTCTATATAGAATCAATGTAGTAAATTTACTATGATGATTGGGCTATGATGAAGATTTCAGAAAAAAGGGGTTAAAATAGAGGAAAAAAATTAAATGCAAAAAATGTAACCATTTTTTTTTTTAAAGTAAGTCATTTTCAAAGACTTACTTGCTATACTTTCAGACCTAGCTTTTGCCTGAAAAGCTGTGTACAACTGTCAAAGACATCAATGCATCCAATTCCAGCCCAAATTTGACTTCATCAGTATTTCTTTTTGGCCAAAGTTGTGAAAATTATCATGATTTTTAGCCTTTTTGAGACCAAAATATGAAAAATTTGTAGTTTCTGATTGCAATAGAATTTCTCTGTGTAAAAAAAAATTGTGTTGGAAAGCTTACCTAACATATTTTCAATTAAAAACACAAGAGCAACCACGCCCTCTTTGTTCATACCGTAATGTAAGTAGGAAAGGAATTCCCTACACCAAAACATACCCACTTTGGTCTAGCGGATAGTGCCTGAGAATGCGCCGTACATGGCCCGGGTTCGAATGCGTCAGCAGTCGTGGGGCTTTGTTTTTCTGTGAGTAATTACAGGGGTGATTATTTTTTGTTTATTTTCATTGTTTGCATGTTTAGGTTTAAGAAAAATAAAGATTTAGACTGGTATCAATGGAAAGGAAATTTCACAAACTGAATATGTAAAAAAGTCCTCCATTTTCATTATTCACAAGAAATTTTACAAGCTCCAAAAATTGAGCCAATTTTTGCCTCAAATTTCCATATTTATGTCAATAATTTCTTTATTTTGAATTTTTTATTGGAAAGCTTATTGTCTTAGCATTCATATAAACCAAACTTGTAGTGATAGAAAACGAAAGGAAAGTTGTGAAAATTAATTTTGAAACAAATAAAAAGTTCTGAATAATTGCAGTCACATTTTGAAAACGTTGGGGATTTAAGGGTTAAACACTACTTAAGCCATTTTGCCCCAAATATGTTACATTTCAACTCAAAATTGTGACAGATAAATTTATCACAATAAATATGTGAACTAGAAGATGGAGTAACATGTTTTTTGATATTTTGTGTTGTAGATTGTTGGAGAGGTTTTGAAACAGCTGACAGAAGAGAAATGTAAGTTTTTCTCCTGATGATTAAAAAGAACTTTTGCTAAATTACCTGGAATAAAAAAGAAATCATATCCAGAATTATTGCAAATTGGCCAGTTTACAGCTTTTAAGCTTTCAAGTGTAAAAATTCATGGTAATCAGCCAATCATATAAGTGGATCCTGTCCATTTTCTACATCCATTAATTGCCTCTGCCAATGAACTGAGGTTTAAGTTTTCACCGTGTTTGTTCGTCATTATCATATCTCAAGAACTGATGATTAGATTTGGAAAAAATGTGGTGAGTGGTTTTGTTACTGTTTAAGGAAGAAGTGATTAAAATTTGAGACATATTGGAACAGGGGAAGGGTGAAAATGGAGGGGTGGGGAAATTTTATAGTGAGTTTGTCTGTCATCAGAATATCTCATGAACTGATGATTGGATTTGGATTAAATTTGATGTGTGGTTTTATTATTGCTTAAGGAACAAGTAATTTAAATTTGGAATGTATTGGTACAAGGGAAGAGCAGAAATCGAGGGGTGGGATGTTTAGTGTAAGGTTTGTCAAGACGTAGTTGAAATATTCCAATAGAATGTGGTGAACAATGAATTCATGCCATGTAAAGAGATCCAACAATCAATTTTCTGGACCCATTGAAAATTAATTCAAGTGGTCTCTACCATCAAAGTAATACAAACATTTGGTTTTCCTATGAATGGAAAATGATGGAAAGTGGATCTTAACTAAAAGAAACTCAAACAATGAATGCTTAACCTGGATGAAATTGAAAACAATGTTATGGCCTTGGAAGATAATCTTCAAGTATTCAGAATGCAAGTGATCATTACAGATCAAACCTTCGGGATGAATCTTGGAGGGCCTAGGGTTTCTAATGTAGATTATATTGGGTATGGGGATTGAATGAGCTCTAAAATTATTCTAGGCATGTTGGAATTGCAATGGGGGCAGAGGTATGCACTCTACAGAGTGCTAATATTATAGGCAGGTTTTCGAGGAGGGTTCTCTACGATTGATAATTCCTTCCTTCACACTGTCATTTCTAAATCATTGAGTAAACCACGCGGAAAACTTTACGCCACGTTTGTTGAGTTTAAAGCCGCATTTGATAATATCAATCGCAGTATTTTATTCAAGAAACTTTAAAATATGGGAATGAGGGGTAAATTCTATGAGATACTTATATCAATGTATAGTAATATTGAGTCATGTGTGAAGACAGGACGGTCTTTCCCCCAAATTTGATTGTGCGAGAGCTCTGAGACAAGGTTGTAATCTATCCCAGTACTTATTTTTACTTTATATCAATGATATTGAAGAGCGATTAAAGTCCACAAATACCCGAGGAATTCTTATAAATAACAATAATATTTGTTGTCTTCTTTATGTAGATGACCTTGTTATCTTTTCAGAAAATGTTTATTCCCTGCAAAGTTTACTGAATGTTTTCCAAGAATATTGTAAAGAGAATGATTTGACTGTAAACTCAGATAAAAGGAAGGTAATGGTTTTTAGAAAGGGTGGACATATTACAAGAAGTGAAAGTTTTTATTTTAAAGGCAAATTATGAGACTGTAAATAAGTATAATTACTTAGGATTAAATTTTACGTCAAAAGGAGTATGGTCAAAATCCCAAGTTCAACAGAGTTCAAAGTCTTAAGGTTGCTTTATTCAATTTTAAGAAAATTTTGTCTAGAACTATTAATTTACCAGTAAGTAAAATCCTTCAAATTTTTGAATCATAAGATAATGCCTATTTCAACATACGGTTCTGAGTTATGGGGTATCACCCCCCATAAAAGTACAATAAGAGTTTACAATTCGTTTCATAAATATGTTCTAGGTTTACCACCAAATGCCCTAAATATCATAGCTCTAGGAGAGCTGGGTTGCTTTTCCTTTAAAATTCAAACAACACTAAAGCAAATAACATACTGGTTAAGACTTCTTATTCTTGCTAAAGACAGGTATCAGACTCATTGTTATGTAGAACAAAGAGTATTGCGAAACAAAGGAGTGCCATCTGTGTCTTAAAAATATTTTGTATGAAACTGGTTTTGGTAATGTTTGGGAAGGGCAGGGAGAAGGGATTACCACACATTTCTAGGAAAATTTTCAGCAGCGAGTTTTTGATATAGATAGACAGAACTGGTTAAGTGATATTAAATTTAGAAGATCTTTGCGTTATTATGCACAATTTAAAACAGAAAGTTATGCAGAGCCATACCTATTATTCAATAATGTTTTTAAGCTTAAAAAGTTGGTCTCCAAAATCAGCTGTGCTTGCCTTGAAATTGAAGGCAATGAAGGCCAATACTGTAATATAACCTATGAACAGAGGTTCTGTCAGGTTTGCAATTTAAAAGAAGTTGGAGATGAATATCATTTTCTCCTAATTTGTCCATCCCTTGTTGAAATCCACTGTAAATTTATCACAAAATATTTCTTTCAACCTGCAACTGGAACAAAATATAATACTTTATTAGCAGCTAGTTCTGAATACTTATTTTTGCAGTTATCACACTTTATTTTACACGCAATGGAAGCAAGACGTTTGTTTCTTTCTCTTTGATTATTGTTTGTTGTAAGAACCTCAATCATGTACCATTTAATCTATCGTTTATGTTTGTGACAAAGGCCAGATGGCCTAGAGCACTGTAATAAATTGTATTGTATTGTATTGTATTTTCGTTTGTTATCTTCTGCCAAAGATATTTGAAAGAGAAGTACACTCGCCTTATTTTTTTATAACTGCAACTTTTCAGGTAAATGGTATCTGAGGGACTTTATATATATCTAATGTTAAATGTGAAGAATATCTAACTTTTCTTTATTTGTTGTTTTAATCCAGTACAAATTCTGCAAATATTAAAAAGAAGTGACTTAAATCAAGTACATACAGAAATAGAGTAAAATATTAAGTCCATCCAATACTTACTCCTGATATCCATGGTGCAAGCAGATGAGAACATATGATTCCCATTGGATGGGCGTCCAATCCATCGTAGGTTAACTTTCCTGAAATGCTGGATCTTATTTTCCCAGCCTGGGTGGAGCTGAGGCAAACAGGATAAAGTGCCTTGCCCAAAGACACAGCACAACTGCTTGGCTGGGAATCGAACCCAGTACTTCTAGTTTTGAACACCTAACCACTGAGCCACTGCATTCCTTATAAAAAAAAATAATTCAACATTAATGGATTAAGAGACGTCCCTGGTGGTCTAGTGGTTTAACCTTCGGTTTGGCAAGCTAGCATCTCGTGTTTGATTCCGGGTTAGTCTTCATGCAACCAGTGCACCACAACTGATAATTAAAGGCTGTAGACATTGACTTGGTTGTCGATGTTATCTGTGTTTGTATGTTGTACATGTATTCTTGTCCAGGTTGTATTAAGAGTTGTACATGATGGTATTGCTATCATAACTGATTTATGCAGGTGACGACCCCGTCATTGTAATCGTGTATTTATTGTGTAATAATGGATTTGGGTTGTACATCAAATAAATACTTAGAGTCAAATTGTAATAATTATATTATATTTTCATCACAGTTATCGTTAAAGCAACAAATGGTCCACGTTACGTTGTTGGATGCCGAAGAGGGATTGACAAAGCAAAGCTCAAGCAAGGGACCCGTGTTGCACTAGACATGACAACTCTTACCATTATGAGGTTGACAATCACTCATTTCATTCATCTGATGACATGTGAACATTATTTAAAGAAATGCTGCTTAACCTAAATACACAATTTTCACATTCCGAGCTCATCAAAGAACCTCTTGCCCCAATTGACCCAACATATCTCAAGAACTGATGATTAGATTTGAATTATGTCTTGACAGATCTTACCCTGAACATTCCACCTCTCGATTTCTGCCCTTTCCTTTTACTAATACGTCCCACATTTAAATCACTTGTTCCTTAAGCAATAATAAAACCACACATCAAATTTAATCCAAATCCAATCATCAGTTCTTAAGATATATTGATGACAGACAAATTCACCCTCAAATGTCCCCACCCTCCATTTGGGCCCTTCCCATTCCAATATGTCTCAAATTTTAATCACTTCTTCCTTAAGCAGTAACAAAACCACATCAACACTATCCAAAATGAAGCCCTCAGGCTTTGTCTAGGTGCCTACAAGACCTCCCCAATCACCAGCCTTCATGTTGAAGCCAACGAACCCCCCTTTTTACTTAAATGTAGAAAGCTTAGCCTCTCCTATGCTTTTAGAGTCCTCACCAACACCCAGAACCCTGTTTACATCCTCATTAGGTACCCCATTTTCTCCACCCTTGATAGGACGAAAACTCTATCCCCTCCCTTCAGCTTACGCATTAAATCAGACCTCTTCCATCTCGGCATCAACCCTGCCACTCTCGGCACCTTCTTCTGGCCCACTTTTCCTCCTTGGGCCACCCCCCTCCCTTCTGTCCACCTAGGCCTCTCCACTCATCACAAAACTCAAACCCACCCTAACCTCTTCATCAATCTCCACAACCAAATCAAAGATTAACCCCAAATTACACCTCCATATATACTGATGGCTCCAAGGAAGGCAACAAGACAGCTGCTGCTGCCGTCATCCAAGACATCACCCTCAGTAGCAGACTTCCCGACTACTCATCCATCTTTTCAGCCGAGGCTAAGGCCATTCTCCTCGCCCTCAACTTTATTGAGTACTCTCCGCTCAGCCACCTTGTCATTTTCTCTGACTCAAAGGCTGTTCTTACTTCTTTACTCAATCTTAAATGGAATAACCTCACATCCCACCTCCTCCGGAAACTCCTTTCACCCACCCCCTGCTGGAAAAGTGTTCTTCTCTTCTGGATACCCAGCCATGTTGGCATCACTGGCAATGACAGGGCTGATGCAGCCGCTAAGCTTGCCCTCAACCTCCTCCCTACCCCTTTTTCCAAAACCCTCTCTGACATCAAACTGCTTATCACTTCTCTTGTTCGTGACTCGCTGGCAAACCTCATGGAACTCCCAAATTGATAACAAACTCCATGTCATACAGCTCACAATTCCGATCAAACCCACCATCAACAGCCTCTCACGTATCGACAACGTTCATATTACTCGTCTTAGAATAGGTCACACCCACCTTACTCACTCCCACCTCCTTATTGGCTCACCCCAACCCCTCTGCAACAATTGCCATTGCACCCTCACAATCCATCACGTTCTCCTTGCTTGCCCCCTGTACAACCTTCCCAGAGCTTCCCTTGCTCCCCACAACTCAATTGCTGACTTCTTCCAGAAAAATCCTCGGGATAAATTGATCTCCTCCCTTCATCATGCTTCCCTCTACAACCATATTTAATTCTCCTCTTCCACCCTCTTTCTCTACTTTGTTTTTGTTTCAACCATGTATCTCCTCTCTCGATCACAGCTCTCTGACTTTTTGTTCTTGAATTCCTCTTATTATATCCCTGTTTCCTTTCCTTCCTACCTCTAGAATGATCTGACCTCTCAGGCACAATTTGACCCTCATTGTCGTGGTGCCATTAAGCCCTCATCAAACAAACAAACAAACACACACCAAACTTATTCCAAATTAGTTCTCTTTTAATCTTGTGATAATTCTGCCATCGAACCTTTTTTTTCTCCATGTATTCCCATTTTTTTACATTTTTTAAAATATTTTAACCATCAAATTTAATTCTACTATCTATCTCATTCCTTCTGCTGCTTATGTTATCTTGTGTAAGTTTTTTGACCTCAGTGGCATTTGTTGACCTCGGCCACCATTATTGCTGTTAAACTTAGAGGGACCTCAAACATTAAAGTAACTGTAAAATAATGTTTCATAAATCAAAATGTCTATTCCAATAAGTAAATATATAAAGAACAGTTTCCAATTGATCAATATTCCTGGGTGAAGTGCTGATAATGCCAATGGTCAATTTTTTCTAACTGCATTAAGTTTTTGTCCAGATTGATCCTTTTATTCAATAAGACAGAATTGAAATAACGCTTCTATGTTCTTTAATACCAAGGTATCTTCCAAGAGAAGTGGATCCCCTTGTATACCATATGTCACATGAGGACCCTGGTGATGTTAAATACTCTGCAATTGGTGGCTTATCTGCACAAATCCGAGAATTAAGAGAAGTTATAGAGTTGCCTCTGCTCAACCCAGAGTTGTTTTTGCGTGTGGGCATTACTCCTCCTAAAGGCTGCCTCTTGTATGGTGCACCAGGTTAGTTTCAGCTAATTTGACATTTGATTTAGTATGGTGAAGGAGTTGGATGTTGTAAGAATTAAAAAAAAATGTAGAAATGTTAAAAATGTAGAAATGTTAGAATGTTTAAAATTGGTACATTCAAAATGTGTTTATTTGTAGCTGATATCCTGATCACATTATGTTTATTATACATAGGTATAATTTGATAAACATGGAGGGGGAAAGGTGTATTTGATTCCATGCTGAGTTAAGCTTTTTGTCCATTCTCTTCCAGGTACTGGCAAAACCCTTTTAGCCAGGGCAGTCGCCAGCCAACTAGATGCAAATTTTTTAAAGGTAATGATCTTGTTTTAAATTTTTGCTTCTTTTTGAAATAAGATTTTTTTTTTTAAATTTAAAAGCAATTTAAGATAACAACCAGTAAAGAATATCTGATTGAATAATGGGTTTATGAAAGATGTAATCATTTTTCTATTGATATATTGAATGCATTTAGAAGTTATATCTTTGTCAGCAATGAAATCAGGAAAACCATAAAAGAAACTTGAATTTTGTGTGGGAAATAAATTATTTGTTCATTTTTCATTGCATCCTTTTGAGTCCTGAATCTGAATCTTCCATGAAACAAGAACATGCAATAGATTTGTTTACAGTTCACACCAAAGACTCTGCTAAGGATATATTCCATCTCTAGCTACTGCTTCTTAGCTATCCATATATCAGTCATATGTAAAGTTAACCTCATTTTTGATGTACTGCCCTTATGACAGGTTGTTTCAAGTGCCATTGTGGATAAGTACATTGGGGAAAGTGCTCGCCTTATCCGTGAAATGTTTGCCTATGCCAAAGATCATGAGCCATGTGTGATATTCATGGATGAGATTGATGCCATAGGGGGTCGTAGATTCTCAGAAGGTACCTCCGCTGACAGAGAAATACAGAGAACCTTGATGGAGGTAAGCTCACACAACACGTTACAGCAAACACTATCACAAGAATAAATTTATATACAAAAGTAGTATCTTGTTGAATGTTTGGGCATGCTTTTTTAAATGTTCGTATTTATTATCCCCTCGAAGTTGGTGAAGAGGGGATATAGCATCTTTACCAGATGATGGACGGATGGCTGGCCATGTCTGACCTTCCAACCGGCCGGCCAGCCAACTGAATGCATTGTTCAGCTACTGGGGAACAATAGATTTTAGCCATCGAAAGGAATTCAACTAAATTTATGAAATGAAATTTGTGTAAAGGAAAATTCGGCTTGAAAGAACTTGGAACAAATGTATTTGGGACTTAAATAGCCAGTAAAATATTGTTCTAGGATGAAAAGAAAGTTGAATAAAAGAAATCTGACGACTGAATGGAATTGATCAATAAGTGTCTTGGAAATGAATAAAGAAAAAACCAGTAAGTCTTCTCTTGAATAGAGTGAAACATTGACTCATGATAAACTCCAAATTAATCTGCAATAAATTTTCATTTTAATTTGGTGAATAGATCAGCCCTATTTGGTTTATAAGAGGAAAAAGTTAAGCATGTTTTTATTGGGGGAGGAGGAGGGGGGAGCTGTGCTGCAATGGAGTAAGTGAAGGTTACATTGAATTACATTGAAGGTTGGTGATTAGTAGGTTAAGAGTATATTTGCTAGATGGGTGGATGGAAAAGGTGGGTTGGGATATTAGGTGAAATGGGATGGAAGGTGAATGGGGAATGTTGGATAATGAAGGATGGTAGGTGAATGTAGGATGGTAGATTAATGGAGGATGGCAGTTTAAGGGGGTGGTAGGTGAATGGGGCATGTCGGGGTGATAGTTCTAAATGAGGGGATGGGAGGAAATAATGTCGAGTGAAAGATGGCATAATGATTGGTAGATGTAGGAATTGAGATGAAGGTGGGATGGCATGGGAGACAGGATGGGATGAAATATGGGACAGGGTGAGATGGCATGTAGGACAGGGTGGCATGTGGGATAGATTGGCATGTGGAATAGGGTGCAAAGGAAAGGCTGGGATGACATGTGAGACAGAGTGGCATGGCATATGGGACAGAATGACATGTAATGGAAGTCATCTGGATTTCATGTGGAATGGCATGTGGGACAGGGTGGAATAGCATAGAATGGCCTGTGGGACAAGGTGCAATGGCACTTGGTACAAGGATGGATGGCATGTGGGACAGGGTGGGATGGTGCATGGTACAGGAAGGGATGGCATGTGGGACAGGGTGGCATGATGTATAGTACTAGGTGACAAGTCATATGATGAGATGTCACTGATGGGTTCAAAATTGTTCGAAGACTCTTAGTTGTCAGAACCAACCAGAGTTGAAAAACTTTGCAAAACTTTTAACTCCTTTTTTCTTTGATCGTGTTTCGCAATTACAAAGTAGTCTACAATACCTTCTTTCAATTTTCATCTTTTTGAAGAGTTTTCTGTAATAGTTCTTGAATAATTCCTTTTATTAAAAAATAAGAAACCTATGTAAAGTGTGAGATAAAGGAAAATTTTCGAAAATGCACAAATTATGAGATATATTTAGAATATTTCTGTGTATTATTACTCTTAGTTGTATAGTGAGTGATCATTTTTACTTGTCAAAAAATTCTAACAAATCATAAACTTTGTAATGTGTACACGAATGTAAAATTTTAATGTATTTTGAATTGCAAAAGAGAGTTTGCTGATATTTTAAATTAAAATAATATCAATTATGACCTGCAAGGCATGATATCAAAAATACCAATAAGTCCTTAAAATGGACTAAAACTAAGAAATAAATTAACATAGTGGTGTATATGGTTTTTACACAAACTTTCAGTGAGCAATTGTTTTTGGAGAAGTTCTTATCAAGGAACATTTTGCATTAAAATTTTGCCAAAATGATCCTTACCTCAAAACCGCACAAACTAAGAAGATCTGAGGAAGTTTTTTGATGTGTTATGGTGGATTTTTGTAAAAAATCCTCTGTGGAAAAACTATAGGAAAATTTCCATGATGTGAATCATACATAAACGGGTAAATGTAAATACACTGTATGAACCATTGTGAATCAATACTACAGTGTGTGTGTGTGTAATGGGTGACCATTATGATGAGTATATGATGAGACATTCTCAGGTACACTGTTCCTGGGAGTGAAAAATGTGAAGTGAGAAGCTATTAATCCTGGTGGTGTCTGGCATTTCCAACTAATTACTGATTGTCTTGTCATGATTTGAGTCAATATTTTGACCAGAAACTTTTAATTATATTGCTGAATTGTTAATTATATTATCTTCATGTTAACAAAAAATGGCCTATAAAATTGAATGATGTATAAGAAGCCTACATTATATCAATTACACAAATGACAAGTATGAATCAAACCCATCACCAGTGCTTTCAGTACTTTGATCTTGATTGCAGTTGTGATAACATATGGGTTATGTGGTGGAGTGGCATCTGAATATTCATGTATGATTTCCTGTAGGGAGGGAAGTGGCATGGTATGGCTTGTGGAACAGAGAGTTGGATGGTAGGTGTGCTGGAAAGCATGTTATTATCGGCGAGGGGATTTGTATCATTTGCGATATCTGGTTAATGACTTGTACGTGACTGATCATAATTTAATCTTGTGTGAAGAAGTATTTATATCTTTAAACTTAAATTTATTAATACAATATTATCTGCGTTCATTTTTGTATTCTTGAGGAGGATATGAATAGATAGATAAAGCAGAAAGGCAGCAACAAAAGATTTGTGATGGATTTCACTTCCTGACATTGCAAAGTGGCCATGATCATTGCAAATTGGCCATGATCATTGCAAATTGGCCATGATCATTGCAAATTGGCCATGATCATTGCAAAGTGGCCATGATCATTGCAAAGTGGCCATGATCATTGCAAAGTGGCCAGACATTGCAAAGTGGCCAGACATTGCAAATTGGCCATGATCATTGCAAATTGGCCATGATCATTGCAAAGTGGCTATGATCATTGCAAAGTGGCCAGACATTGCAAAGTGGCCATGATCATTGCAAATTGCCATGATCATTGCAAATTGGCCATGATCATTGCAAAGTGGCTATGATCATTGCAAAGTGGCTAGACATTGCAAAGTGGCCATGATCATTCAGTGTAAATTCATTTGAATGAAAATATGTTTTCAGTAGAAGTTGTTGCTGGGTTGATGGTTCTAAAGCAAGGTTTTAGTGCAGTTCCGTGATAATGAAAAGTGAATGTACAATTAGTGTGATAGTGGTTTCATTACTTTCAGTTTATTGAGTATTAAATTGATGTGTGTAATTGTATTAGCTTCTGCATTCAGTGGATATTGCATTCCTCTCTGACACTCCTTGCTGTCTGTATTGTAACTGTTCCATTTATAGGTGTATGGATGTGCAGCAGCAACATTAGCTCAAATGCTCAAATCATTTTAATATAGTTATCACTCTTGGTTACAATTTCTGCATTTTACAACTTTTTTTTTTCATTTTCAGGCCATGATAAGCAATTCATCTTGCAAATTTGTGACTTAAATGTGGTCCTAGTTGCTCGCATAAATCCACAATCATTTGAAGAAGCTAGTTATGATAAAGAATTTTTGAACTTTGTGGTACCCCAAAACTTGTAACTAAGTGGTACGTAGTGGTACCGTACCCCAAAAACCTGCCAATTTTGCTCACCATAGCTCATCATATGAAATAGCTCATGTGTTAGGATATATTTATTTCATTTCTCACAGTGACTGTTACGACAAGGTTCAAATTCTGTGAGTAAGAGAATTCAAACATAAACAGTATATGTTCTCTGTGACATTTTCACTCCCCTATTTTACTAAGAAATCCATTGCATTTTGCAAATTTTTGTAACAATTCTTGTTGCTCTTGTCCAGTTACTGAACCAAATGGATGGATTTGACCAACTTGGGAAGGTCAAAATCATCATGGCCACAAACAGACCAGACACATTAGACCCTGCCCTGCTGCGACCCGGCAGACTGGACAGAAAAATAGGTAAACCTATGTACATTTTTCTTTTTGTATTTTTCTCAGATGCATTTCCTAATCAAGGTAATAGGAATAATTAATTCAACAAAAGTGACGTTTAGCTTGTGAGCTTTAATCAAAATGCAGTCAACTGGATTATCATGTCAAGGTGTGGCGATGTACCTCTCCTGACTTTGTGTTGATTAACATTGGGCTAAGACATTTTCCATCTTTTGAGTGCTTATCGAGAATAGAAAAGGGAGGAACATGGTTATAAATAGTTAAATATACATAAACGTGGTTCTTGTGTTTCTTTTTGTATCATATTCAAATAGTTGTTTTCACCTTTGTTTGTTTGTCTGTTTGTTTGTCTGTTAGTCATCAAGATGTCTCAAGAACTGATGAATGGATTTGGATAAAATTTGTGTGGTTTGGTTACTGCTTTAGAAAAAGAGTGATTACAATTTGATATTAGAACAGGAGAAGGGTGAAAATAGAGGGGTGGGGAAATTTTAAGGTGAGTTTGTCTGTCATTAGAATATCCCAAGAACTGATGATTGGATTTGAATTAAATTTGGTGTGTGGTTTTATTATTGCTTAAGGAAAAAGTGATTTAAATTTGGAATGTATTGATACAAGGGAAGGGCAGAAATAGAGGGTGTGGATTTTTAGGGTAAGGTCTCTCAAGACAGTTGAAATTTTCCAATGGAATGTGATGAACAATGAATTCATGCAAAGAATAGAAGTCCAACAATTAATTTTCTGGACTCATTGAAAATTAAATTAAGTGTTCTCTACCATCAAAGTAATACAAACAATTGGTTTCTGCTATGAATGGAAAATGATGGAATGTATATCTGAACTGAAAGGAACTTGAACAATGAATGTTTAGCCTGAATGAAACTGAAAACAATGATACGTATGGCCTTGGAAGAAGTCAATCCGAAAATAATCTTCAAGTGTCCTGAATGCAAATGATCATTACAGATCAAAATTTGGGGATGAATCTTGGTGAGCCTAGGATTTCTGAAGTAGATTATAGTAGGTATGGGGATCAAATGAGCTCTAAAATTATTCTAGGTATGTTGGAATTGTAATGGGGGGCAGAGGTATGCGCTCTACAGAGTGCTGATATTCTTAGAGTTTGTCATCAATGTGATGATATTATTTTAGCTCATTTCCAAAGTTATATTTTTAAGATTGATCACGTCTATTCTCTCAAGAGTGCCGCAATTTTAAATTCATTGCCCAGTTCTCATCGGATTCAATAATATTGTGGATAAAGTTTTGACACATGTGAGCATCTAAGAATGTATTTATTTGGGAGGTTCTTTTTCTCATTTATATAACTTGAGGTTTGTTTTTTCTCAACAGAAATCCCACTACCAAATGAGCAATCCAGATTAGAAATCTTGAAGATTCATGCCGCTCCTATCACAAAGCATGGTGATATAGGTGGGTAATGACTTTGCACTGTCATGATTTTGATAGATCAATATTGGAATAAATCTACTTTAATGGTTGGATGTATAATGTAATGGTCTGTAAAAAGCATCTTCAGTTTTATAGATTTAACTTTTGAAATTTGTACTGTATGAATTGTACGATGTAGGAGCCAGCTGAAGTGATTGGCAATCATTAATGTTATTTGGGTTGCGATCATGGCTTGATGCGTGCTCACAGGTCTCCAAATACCTAGTACTTCATAATGAAGTTTTGTTCCGCTTGGCACTTGATGTACCCTAAACTCTGCGTCTTCCTATGCATGCTGCCAATATGACCACTGGGTCAACATCAGCTCAAAAATAATGGGGATGTGTTGATGCTAAAGTGACTTTATCCCTGCAAGATACTCTTATAGTGGGTTTAAAATGTAGATAAGTGAATCCTGTGACATCACAAATTTGCATATAAAATTATATCTGAATTGAATTGGAAAGATGTACTTATTATCATTTGTTACTTTGATTCAGGATTCTTTGTACGAATGCTCATATACATTTGATGTTTACATGTATCTATCTGAATATAATGTATCTATCTGAATGTAATGTATCTATCTGAATATAATGTATCTATCTGAATATAATGTATCTATCTGAATATAATGTATCTATCTGAATATAATGTATCTATCTGAATATAATGTATCTATCTGAATAAAATGTATCTATCGTGTCAGATGTAACTGATCAAAATTTATAAGAGGTTTGCTTTAAGTTGCCATGTATTCTTATTTTGTTTTTTCAGATTTTGAAGCTGTTGTTAAGTTGTCGGATAGTTTTAATGGGGCTGATTTGCGCAATGTATGCACAGAAGCTGGTAAGTCAAGAAGAATGTTTGTTTATACTTACAAATCTTGAACTAAATATTTTACAACTTGGTGCAAAACTAGGTCTTCTTGTTTGTAACACTAGGAATCAACTTGCACACTGCTTACTACTTTAGATGCAGTAATCACCTAATCACTAGTCGTTTTTGTTCATATGTGTGATACAACAACATAGCTGTAGAGTTTGTATGTGATGCATAAAGTGGCGAGGACCAGCCAAAAAGCAAAGCTTAGTCGATGGTCACATATAGCTTTTACCACAGCTTAGTCGATGGTCACATATGGCTTTTACCACAGCTCAGTCGATGGTTACATATGGCTTTTACCACAACTCAGTCGATGGTCACATATGGCTTTTACCACAGCTCAGTCGATGGTCACATATGGCTTGTACCACAGCTCAGTCGATGGTCACATATGGCTTGTACCACAGCTCAGTCGATGGTCACATATGGCTTTTACCACAGCTCAGTCGATGGTCACATATGGCTTTTACCACAGCTCAATATCACTGTAGTGAGCAGTCAATCCCCAAACTCTGAAAACTTCCTTTTCTTCTGTACGTATTCACACATACTCGGATTTATGAATACAGTATATAATGAGTTTAAATGTGCCATTTGCCGACGATGATTTTTATGGTCAAAGAATTGATAAATGAATGTCATTTTTGCAAAAAGTTTACTTAAAGGTTGAATAATTATATTCATTAGCTTTTTAAAGTTATTATTAATTGAAAAAAGGATGAATTTTACTGACAAAAATAATGCTACAAAACTGAAAAATTTACCCCATGAATTTCCCCATGCAATGTAGGTAATCATTCTCGCAACAAAAGTGATTTTCAGCTCTTATTTTTAGCTTTTATTGTATGTAGGGCAAGGTGCGGTGGGATGTTGGTCAGAATGTATTGGCATGTCAGACAGGGTTTATTGGCATGTAGAACAGGGTGTGTTGGCATGTGGAACAAGATGGGTTGGCATGTGGTGGGATGTCATCTGGATTTCAGTTGTGATGGCGTGTGGGTCATGCAAGTGGTGGAATGACATACAGTATCTAGTTTTTAGGTGTGCTTGCATGGAGTATAGGCGTGGGATGACATTTGGGACAGGTTGGGGTGGAATGTATTCCACATATGACATAAATCCACTGTACCATTCTTGAGATATCGTTTTTACGAGCTGGCCGTCACATACATACACACATACTTACATACACACACATGCTAGCGTTCGACAAATCGGCCAAAAATTCACTTGCCCGCAGGGCAGACACATGCGCAGAAATGCTTGCCCAGAAGCAAAATCTACTTGTACGGCAATGATCACGATAATATTGGACTAGGTGATGCACGTTATGGTAAAATATTTCTTAAGTGATATTTACTGAGAATGCTGTATAAATAATAAAAGACTCTTACACTTACCAAAAACAGTGGAAAATGTAATCCATATATCCTCTACAAATATATAGCAATAACAAGCTCCATGATGAAAAAAATAAAAATAAACACAGAAGTTTAATAAACTTTAGCATAAAGAAATTGATTGGCAAAAGCAGGTCAAGTTTGCCACGTAACAGTACAGTATACGGCGTACGGTATGCTCTGTACGATACAGTATGTGTACACATAACGGATATTGGACCCATTGCATACAACGCATTAACACTACAGAATGGACTTCGGCGCGGCAAGAAACAGTGACTGGATATAAATATGCATGACTTTTTTATGCAAGATATGATTGGTTGAAAGGAGCAAACCTCGCTAGTAAAACAGCATGCATTGCGCACATGTTCAACCAGCTTTGGTGGCCTGGAATATATACCTGTACAATATGTTTTGTGTGTGCGATATATGTGTACATTGTATGTATGTGGGGGCATGTTATACATGCATCTTGTTGAGCAAGGTTTAAGATCATTTTGTACATTACAAAATATTTAGGCTTCTGAATAAATGGGATATAAGTCTTGATTTAAGTTATTTTCTGGGCATTTTCAGCAGGTATATTGCAGTAAGTATAATCTGTGCAATAAATTAAGTTTTTAAAGAGAAATTCACTCTATTAGTTTGGATCAATTTATGGTTGCCCGGCAGGCATATTGACTTGTAAATCAAGTTGCCCAGACATAAGTATTAGTTGTCCCGGGCATCTGAACAGGCGATTTGTCGAACGCTGACACATGCCATCATGACTGCATAGGTTCCTGATGCTATCGCATCAAAACCAAAAAGGTGAACACTGCGTGTTGTCAGGTTCCGGATCTTTGCATTGTAATATGATATGATGAAATGCGAATATCAAACTCCTGGATATTTTGAGTATACATCAGTATACTTGAATGCGTCAAAACATTAATTAAATTCATTATATTCTTTGTGACTGCCTAGAACCTGATAGAACTGAAGGACTGGGCAGGAACTGGATCAAATCTGAAGTAATGGGGGACACTATCTGGAGTGAAGTTGTATTCGCTTTTCAAGTACCAAAACACTTTATTCATTTGGCCAAACTAAAATCTTATCATTGGAAAATGGCAATGGAATTGATAAAATTGTATTTAAAAGAGCCTTTATTTCGACTAATAGGGTGTCTTTATTGTAACGTCTACTGCCATGACCAACCCTTTTGAAGGGCTATGCTTGTTTAACTTGGCATGCAGATAAACTAACATTTTTTGTAGCAATGTTCAAATTCCTCCTAAAGGCTACAAGGCAACAAGTTTTTTTTCTTCAAACATTCAACAGTTTTGTTTAGTAATTCTTTATAGCAAGCTGGATATATGGTTAAAAAGGATGGTAAAAGTTTTATTTCCCCAGAAAGTGACAACCATGTAGTTAAAGCTATTTTTCTTTATATTTTTGAACAGGTGTATTAGCCATCAGAGCTGAACGAGAGTACGTAATTGATGAGGACTTCATGAAGGCAGTCAGAAAAGTTGGCGAGAACAAGAAACTAGAAACAAAGCTGGACTATAAACCTTTGTGATCCTTCCAAGTATCCATGTATATGGTCATATCAAGACTTGTATTTGTTTTTAAGCACTGGGATGACAACTGGCATGGGGATGACAACTGGCATGGGGATGACAAGTGGCATGGGGATGACAACTGGCATGGGGATGACTGCATACTCACAGATGAACTCTGCTTCTCTCAGATGTATTTAGCAGGTGATGTGGGGAGTGGTATGGAGCATTATGGACCACTTTTGTGTTGGTGACAAGAGAGAATATTTCTACAGGATTTGTGGAAATCATTCAAGTTTTAAAGGATTCAAATATGTCACATAAACGTATATAAAAACAAATGAAGTAGAATTCTTTTTTTAGACAGTTTTTGCCTTTGACGTTGGTTGCGATCAAACAGCTATTTGGTTTGGTGTTTAGAAAATACATAACATATAGATAAATGCTGTACAATCCAGTTTGAAAAAGAAAAAAAAATCATTTAACATAGTATAGCGTAGAATTTAACATAATCTTTTGCCTAATTGATACATCTGTGAATTAAGCAGTCAGAGTTCACAGCTTTGATCTTTTATGCATTTCAATTATTTATTATGTGGATCTCTGTTTAATTTTGTATATATAAGTGATTTCAATGCAAATCTGTAGGTCCTCAGAGGTAATGGACATCAGCAATGGCCTTGTCAGCATCATCATCATCATCATGTTAGGAACAGTCTCACTTGGGTAGGCAAAATCTTGTTGCAAGCAATGTGAGAAGTCGTTCAGTTGGGAATTGGGAGAGAAAGGCTACTTGATTAAGAGTATTTCCCCCCTCCTTTACCCCACCCATGTCTTGTCCACTGGCGACCAACAACCTGAAAGTTGGTTGGTATAAAAGGACCCTCAAACACTGCATTTATGTAATTTACGAGTTTTAGCGACGTATTTTGTTATGATGCATCAAAATGGCTTGGAGAATCACATCGCACTGTTTTATTTTTGGATCGGCGTAAGAATTTTTGAGTTAACCTATGAAACATTGCCTGAATGTTATTTTCATAAAAATGAAAATGTTGCATTTACTAATGTTGTCTCACTTTGTTCTTGTTGTATTTTGTAAATTGTGATTAGTAATCACAATTCCAATGTTTCAGATAAGATGGACAAGCTTTGTTAAACTAGCTTTTTTGATATATGGAGAGAAATTAGTGAGCTATGATCTGTAAGTTGTATGTAATAAAGAGAAAATGTTTTAGGAGTGCTTGAGTCTTGGTTTTTAGTAGTTTATGTGATAGTAAGGACTTCTGTTAACCATAGAAGTTGATATTGTACACCTCACTGGAATATGTTTATCTCATCACCCACATCTGGGGATAAGATATTGTAATCACTTTGCTGTATAAACAAATAATTGCCTATACTACATGGCCACCCCGATTGATATTAGGGAAGCTGGTGCCCCCCAGGGGGTCTCATATGATGACCTCATATTAGGGGTTAGGGTCATAAGTTTTTGAAACGAGACAAAATTTGGTGATTTTTCGTCTGACCGTGTGTGTATGTGTGCGTGTGTGTATGCAACAATTAATTTTGTGTTGCTTATAACTAAAAAAACTGTCATACACACATGAACCAAAATTGGTGGACGGGTACTCCTGGCCTGGAACTTTTGTCGCAAAGGTTTTGGGTACTTTGTCAAATGAAGCAAAGTTTGGTGATGGCTGCATCTTTTTAAGGAATTAATTGGTATCTTTACAAATTACATTGGTGGGTGGGTTTAATATTCTAACAAAAATTTAAAATAATTGGAGGTCAAAAGTCAAATAAGTGCTTTTTATGCATATTTGGCACCATTTTAAACTCAAAAAGTACAAGATTATACCAACCTCATGTTGTACCATGATACCTTGGTATATGAATTTGTCCTGTAGATTGGGGTCAAAAGGCCAAAGAGCTATTGACCACTTTTCATCATTTTCCCCTATAGTTATGGAATAGTAAGTGTGACGCGAGTATGAATGGTGTCATACAGTAGAGTACAATAAATGTGAACGATTTCAGATGTTTCAGTTGATTAGGGTCAGAGGTCAAATTAGATTTTAGGTGGTAATTATGTACTAATTAGTGTATTTTTGTTCCAACTTTAAATTCCAAAAGTGCAAGACCTATACCAATCCTATGTTTGTATCATGATACTGTGGTACATGAGCTTGTGTCCCATAAACTCTGGGGTCCAAAGGTTACAGAGCTAGTGACCCCTTTTAACCATTTCCCCCCATAGTTTTGGAATGGTAAGATTGTTCTGAGCATGCGTGGTGGCATATAGTAGGGTAAGATCAATTTCAGATGTTAAGGTCCAAGTAAAATGTGCGATTTTAGGGGGCAATTTTGTGGAAATTTGTACAATTTGGTATCGCTTAAAACTACAAGAGGGCAAGATCTGTACCAACCCTATGTTGTACCATTGGTACATGAACTTGTGTCCTGTAAATTTGGGGTCAAGTGATCAAATACCACAGATCTAGTGACCGCTTTAAGTCAATTTTCCCATATTTTTGGAATAGTAGTTAATAAAATTTTAAACTCCAAAAGTGGCAAGACCTTTTCCAACCTTATGTTGTACCATGATACCTTGGCACATGAACTTGCATTCTACGGACTCTGGGGTCACAAGGTCAAAAGTCACAGAGCTATAGTGACTCTGTTAGCTATTTCCCCCACAATGCTGTATGCTTAAGGTGATGAGATCAAAAACTCCATGGTTTGCTTTTTTTTTGCAAACATCAGCTTTTTCTAAAAGTAACCAGAAAAAAACCCATAACAATTTCAAATCATTGCATACTTCTGAAAATTGATTTACCAGGGCAGCCACATCCACTCAATTCTGGGCTTCTGCGGCAAACGGTAAGGAAGCCTACCAGCCCATATCATACCCTTTAGGATCCTTGTTGGTGCTGTAAGAGTTGTATCTCATTTTATGAACTGTAAGAGAGATTTTAGGTCTACAACAAAATCAGATAAAGCATTCCAATTGTTAAGTCACTGGCTGAAGAAATGTTTATGCATGTCCAAACGGGTGTGCTTTGTAAATTTCAACTTGATACTGCTTGGGTGTAGCTGTTGATTCTGATTATCAGACCGTGCTTTTGATTATCAGACTGTGCTTTTGATTATCAGACAGTGCTTTTGATTATCAGACCGTGCTTTTGATTATCAGACCGTGCTTTTGATTATCAGACCGTGCTTTTGATTATCAGACCGTGCTTTTGATTATCAGTCCGTGCTTCTAATTATCAGACAGTGCTTTTGTTTATCAGACAGTGCTTTTGATCATCAGACCGTGCTTTTGATTATTAGACCGTGCTTTTGATTATCAGACCGTGCTTTTGATTATCAGACCGTGCTTTTGATTTTCAGACCGTGCTTTTGATTATCAGACCGTGCTTTTGATTATCAGTCCGTGCTTTTGATTATCAGACCGTGCTTTTTATTATCAGACCGTGCTTTTGATCATCAAATTGTGCTTTAGATTATCAGTCCGTGCTTTTGATTATCAGACAGTGCTTTTGATTATCAGTCCGTGCTTTTGATTATCAGACCATGCTTTAGATTATCAGACCGCGCTTTTGATTATCAGACCGCGCTTTTTTGATCATCAGACCGTGCTTTTGATCATCAAACTGAGCTTTTGATCATCAGACCGAGCTTTTGATCAGACCGTGCTTTTGATCATCAGACCGTGCTTTTGATCATCAGACCATGCTTTTGATTATCAGGCCATGCTTTTGTGCATGGTGGAATACAGGCCTTCTGATTGTTTCACTGTACAATATTGGAATAATGTTTGTGTACAATTTCTGTCAAAGTATTTGCATAAACCTAAATTCCAAATATATGCTATAGTTATAAGCAGTTATAAGCTTTTGATCATCAAACTGAGCTTTTGATCATCAGACCGTGCTTTTGATTATCAGACCGTGCTTTTGATTTTCAGACCGTGCTTTTGATTATCAGACCGTGCTTTTGATTATCAGTCCGTGCTTTTGATTATCAGACCGTGCTTTTGATTATCAGACCGTGCTTTTGATCATCAAATTGTGCTTTAGATTATCAGTCCGTGCTTTTGATTATCAGACAGTGCTTTTGATTATCAGTCCGTGCTTTTGATTATCAGACCATGCTTTAGATTATCAGACCGCGCTTTTGATTATCAGACCGCGCTTTTTTGATCATCATACCGCGCTTTTTTGATCATCAGACCGTGCTTTTGATCATCAAACTGAGCTTTTGATCATCAGACCGAGCTTTTGATCAGACCGTGCTTTTGATCATCAGACCGTGCTTTTGATCATCAGACCGTGCTTTTGATCATCAGACCGTGCTTTTGATCATCAGACCATGCTTTTGATTATCAGGCCATGCTTTTGTTTAGGTGGAATACAGGCCTTCTGATTGTTTTATCAATATTGGAATAATGTTTGATACAATTTCTGTCAAAGCTTTGCATAAACCTAAATCAAATATATGCTATAGTTATAAGCAGTTATAAGCTTTTGATCATCAAACTGAGCTTTTGATCATCAGACCGTGCTTTTGATTATCAGACCGTGCTTTTGATTTTCAGACCGTGCTTTTGATTATCAGACCGTGCTTTTGATTATCAGTCCGATTATCAGACCATGCTTTTATTATCAGACCGTGCTTTTGATCATCAAATTGTGCTTTAGAATTATCAGTCCGTGCTTTTGATTATCAGACAGTGCTTTTGATTATCAGTCCGTTTTTGATTATCAGACCATGCTTTAGATTATCAGACCGCGCTTTGATTATCAACCTTTTTTCATCATAATCATCATATGCTTTTTATCATCAGATAAGCTTTTGATCATCAAACTGAGCTTTTGATCATCAGACCGAGCTTTTGATCAGACCGTGATTTTGATCATCAGACCGTGCTTTTGATCATCAGACCGTGCTTTTGATCATCAGACCGTGCTTTTGATCATCAGACCATGCTTTTGATTATCAGGCCATGCTTTTGTTTAGGTGGAATACAGGCCTTCTGATTGTTTCACTGTACAATATTGGAATAATGTTTGTGTACAATTTCTGTCAAAGTATTTGCATTAACCTAAATTCCAAATATATGCTATAGTTATAAGCAGGGGTGCAAGGGCCTTTGCATGCACTTTGTCATAAATTTGGTGTCCAAATGTACTCTAGCCATAGCAGGATTACAAGGGGGATTTGTATTTTTTTGGTATACTAACATGATACCCCTTACTCCACTTTTGGCTATTTAAGTATTACTGTCACTTTAGTATCCCAACTCTGTGCATCATAAGTCCACAAATGGCTCAAAATTTCTGCCCTCCATACACCTGTCCAAACAATTGTGCCCAACTTATTTCAGACACACAAACCAATAAATACACATTTATATATATATGACACATAAAATTTATGTATTCAACTTTTATCCAGTTTATTCTTGCTTGGGACAAGGTGGTAATTGAATAAGCCTGTAAAAATGCTGCTTCGGATTCTCATGAATGCTGAGTTAACTATTTTTTGTATTTATCTTACGATTCTTAACCCTTAAAGACCCACACGGTTTAAAATGGGACTGAAATATCTAAACTTTTTTTCAAAATTAATTTTCACAACTTTCCTTTCATTTTCTATCACTACAAATTGGTTTATATGAATGCTAAGACAATAAACTTTGCAATAAAAAAGTCAAAATATAGAAAATATCGACATAAATTTGCAAATTTTTAGGCCAATTTTTTTAGGTTTGTATTTTTTGTTGTGAATTATAAAAATGGGAGGATTATTTTAGATTTTCAGAATGTTTGTGAAATTTCCTTTCCATTGATACCAGTCATAACTTTTTTCTTAAAGCAAAACATGCAAAAACAATGGAAATAATCAAACAAATAATCACCCCTGTAATTACACGCAAAAAACAAAGCCTCGCACCCGTTAAGTTCTTTGAAGAAAAAAAATCGTTTTTTCGTTAAATTTTATGCATCTTTTGAATGTTCTTCATTTCAACCCATTTTTTCTCAAAAATCTTCAACATTAACCATAAAACCCCCATCAAAAAGTTACATTTTCTGAAAGAACTATTTGAGCTCTTTTAAATGATACCAGGATCACTGCTGTGGGCCTATTTGACGAAGCAAAATAATTTGTTGAAAAGTACATGTCCAAACCGGTTGTGCTTGGCCGGTTGAACACTGAAGGGTTACATACTGTATGCATGCATGCAAAACCCTCGGGAAATGACATGAAAGATGAATAATCATCATACTTCAGATCTATAATCAGGAACAGCTCTAAAATCAATTTAGCACCCACTTAATGATATAACAAAAACATTACATATTAGTGTTGTTTAGTCAGTCAAGGAGAAATTACAAGTGAATCCTTCAGTCCCAACTATTACTTCGAGCAGCTCTTTGAAAGTGTTATACAAAATACAGTTGTTAATGAGTTTATGAATGGACAGGTATTTCTCAATGGAAGGTGAAAATGGCTCAAGGAAAATTATATGGGTAGTAATATTTTGAGGACCCCCCCTCCCCCACCTCACACACACACAAATATACAAAATTAAAAACAATTTGTATATCCCTGCATTGAGCATTACTTTTAGGAGCTCTTCAATTAGAGTAGTCATAATGTAATGTAAGGTGCTTCAACCTAGTTGATATAAATGACATCTTGCAACCCAATGCTCCTCTTATTGTGATGAATGCAAATGATAAAGCAAGCTGCATATTCTTCTCAAAATCACTAATATGTCTTGCAAATTCAAAATGTTATCCTCTGAGGTCCATGTTTCTTACACGGATAATTAGAAACTTTCTAAGAAAAGACCTTTAGAGGTCTTCTCTTTTTGTGGGGAGCAGATAAACATGTAAACCTGCATCCATCAATGCACCACTGTTGCCTTGTATACATTTAACAACTTGTAAATGCCTTCATATGAGGAAACTAGAGTTTTAAAACATAACTTTTGATTTAACAACTACCGGTATATACAAGATGTGTTGGCATGTTGATAATGCATCCGTGGATATTGTCCAAATTTTGTATCAGATGAACATTCATAGTAACAGCTTTGGTATATTCTGTAAAACAGGAACGACTTTACCACTGAATATAGCTTAGGCACACTTGACGTTTTACATGGCATGCTATGATCAGAGACGCCCCTTTCCTAACATCTGTATTCAGCTTTATGTGCACCACTAATGTTCATACAATCATTTCTAATTCTCTTGCATATTCAATGGTCTGAAGCGCCAATAGTTGTGAAGGTATGTCTTCCACTGTTTTCTTTTCTTCTTTCTTAAACACAAACTGGTTGTCAGGTGTGAGTAACCAGCCTTTCTGTTAGGGAAAAAGGAGAAGTAGCTTAAATGTTAAAATCATACACTTGGTTATTTCATTATTGTGTATGCAAATTGTCAAAAAACCAAAGATAAATCCAGTATGATTATAGGAAGTGATTAAGATCCAGGGCCAGGTTTTAGAATGGGGGCTTAGGGCAGCCTCTTATGTGGTAGAAGACCCTATTTCAATGATTTTTGACTTATTATCTTCCTTTCATGTTAAAGAAATAAATTCTAAGGTAAATAGCTTGACCTCCTTGTGTGAGGGCACCTGTATACGACAGCTCCATGTAAATCCCACCCTTAACTTCGGCCCTGCTAAGATCCAGGTAAAGTATAATAAATCATCAAAGTAAAATGTGCAACTGGTATGAAGCACTGGGAAAATAGAAATACCTTTATGGCGTATTCCTTCATTTCATTTGGTGACTGAAAGAACAGCATGCGTGTAGCTTCAGCGAGGGCTATTCTGTCGTATGCTTTCTCTGCACAACCTGCTATTTCATCTCTTATGGTGAGAAGTAAGATGTCAATGAACACATTGTAGCTTTCTGCCGGAACGTTGCCTTTTGCAAGAAAAACCTGGTGAGATTAAAATTAAATATTGTAATTAATTCATTGATATGCAATAAATATTCACTAAAAAATATTTATCAATAATTTGTTTTCCTTATTTATGATATGTTTCTTTTTTTCATTGTTTGCAGCTACTGTATTCCATGACAGCAAGAAGAATTTCAAATAACCCAAATTTAAATCAGAAAACTATTGCCAAGTTTTTAAGAAAGAAAATTAAATCTCTTGCTTTTATTATTATTTCCCTTTTCGTTAGCTAAAATAAGCCAAAATGAATTACATAGTACAGACAGTAATCAAAATCTGGTCATTTACTACTAGAATGTGTGAAATGGTGTAAAGAAAAAAAAGTATTTGTCTCCCTGCTATGCAGTGCAGATGAGGGAACTCACTGATCAACAACTCCCTCATCCAGTTACCCAGGACAATCATAAATCATTTGCTGACGCTACCTGTCCATCTTGCAACCAGTTTTCAGACAAAACACCTGATTTTTCTCAAGGAGAATCATATAGGCAAATGTAAGTGTTTGGTGGACAATTTGCTTTCTGCCTGATTTATTGAACTCTAAGCAAGAAAATCGAAAGAAAAACAGATCAAAGTAGCTATAAACCCAAACAGAAGTGGTTCCATTCATTATGGTTGTACAATGTGGCATTGACAGTAAGGACACTGTTGTTATCTTTCATCATCATAAACCACTAAAGTTTTCAGTATATCAACCTGGATTTTGTACAAGAAAATCTTGTTTGTGCTATTTTTGGATGGGACTTTTCTAAATTGTCAAAACTAACCTGACAAAAGATACCCGGAACAGTCTCTGTATGTTGTAGAGAGGTAATCACCCTGGCTATGTAAAGCTATTTTATAATGTTTAAAACGATAGAAACTTTGAAGAACATTTTTCTGACAAAAATAACTGATCAGGAGAAGTAACCAATAGTTCAAAAGATTAAATAAAGAAGAAGTTAATAAATTTGATGTTGATCTCCACAGAGTACAATGAAATCACTTTCTCACCTTGTTATAGTTGCCTTCCATCAGGTACTGTTCCATGGATACAGGGTGCTTAATGTATATATTGCTCAGGATGTCTTTTGTAGGTAGTAACTCAAGCTCCTAAGGAGAAAAATATAAAAGTTCCATACACCAGAAGTCTGTTTTACCTCAAAACCAAAAACACAAGACTTCTATGACAACTAAAGAACACTTCAGATCTACTGATGGACATGTTGAGATAAATATCTAGTCAAATCTACTGTATGGACATGTTGAGATAAATATCTAGTCAAATCTACTGTATGGACATGTTGAGATAAATAACTAGTCAAATCTACTGTCTGGACATGTTGAGATAAATATCTAGTCAAAATCATACAAATAGCAAACCTTCCATCAAAATTTGTTAAACATTGGTCAATCTACAGCTTTTAATGAATATTCAGATCTTATAATAATTAAGGCTCCCACATTATGTCGATTATCACGATATTGTGAATTTTTTTTTTTCCATATCAAAAATACCGACCAACATATTGTGATGTGCCATTTTCACTTGCAAACTGCTTCTTAAAACCAAACTTTGTGAAACTGAATTTCAGGAACATTTCAAATGAATTAGATTTGAATTTATATTTGCAACATATCTGACTGCGTGCTGAAAACCTACACAATTTGCTAACATTAATAATCATAGCATAAATATGGTGATATATTTGTCCATGATAATCAATATCTCATTTATTCATATCGTGACGGCCCTAATAATGTTTTGAATGAATCGGTAGACCTCTCTATATTCTCATGTATTACAATGCTTTTCATTCCTCTGCCACAATTAACCTCTCCAAGTACGCGAATAGGCCACACCCACCATAGTAACTAGGTGGAGCAAACAAACCTGTAGTGGGCCAGCAGGCACAATTTTTTTTCACCATCTTGTCACTCAGTTTGTGTGCAAAAATTTGTTTGGTGCAGTATATTGCATTGACTGCATACGTGCGCCGCTAGCTAGATGTACTGTACCAGAACCACGTAGGATTTTTGCCCCACTTAGTTAAGCAGATTTTGTTGCTAAGCAAATTCGTGCAGTGATGAGACAAAGTTGGATCAGATCTAAACTTGAACATTCCCCTCGCTGGCTGAAATTATTTCAGGCATTTTCCACTGCTCTCCTTCGATTGTCCACTAACATTGCTGTATATATAGTGGACACAGACAGGCACATAATTATCATTTACAACTTGAAGCAAAATCTACAACCATGGTAAAAGTTTAAAGTGAAGAATACAAAATCAACAAGAAAGAAGAAACAAGCAAATCGGTGAACTTACTGTGTGAAACTCTGCTAATCTGTTCTGAGCCAACAATCTTAGAAGATTCAAACCTAGAAGTTGATGCTTGTACGTTGATTCTGGCAGTTCATCTCTGTATGAAATAAATATGGCAATTATGATATAAACCACAGAATGCTTGACTAGTTAAGCTTTTAAGGATGCATCAAATGCATAAATAATGTTTGGTAGGGGTATTATTTTCTGTTTTTCATTTACACTTCAATTAGAAGTTGATGCTTGTACGTTGATTCTGGCAGTTACACTAGTTATGCTGGACACTGGAGTTGTTGAAGCACTTGCTTTCACAAAAAGTGACATTTATTAGATTGAGAAAGTCCAGAGGAGAATTACGAGGATGATTTCTGACTTACAGCATTTGACATAGGAGGAAAGGCTTTTTTCTCTCAAACTAACAACATTATTTACCAGAAGACTGAGGAGATTTGATAGAGGTTAATATTCTGAAAGGTTATGAGAGAGTCAATACTCAACTCTGGTTTAATTTTAGTTACAATTCTTTCACCAAAGGTCATTCTATGAAACTTTGTACTAAACTCTCAAAACTGAATGTATGGGAACATTATTTTTTGGATTTCACAATTTCAAACTTAGCAATACCAATGACAATACAGTAAAATCTAAAGCAGTAAACTCCTTGAAAACTGATTCATTTCCAGGTTGCAGCTGATCAAAATATCACTTTTAAAAGTGTTTACAGTATGCAAAATTTGTGTTTAAGCTGAAATAGGACTGCCAATATGAAGTAGCTCTTAAGTTTTTTTAATAACAAAAATTCAACCACTATTGAATTCAGATTTAATTCTCAACATCAATGTTCATAGGGGTACGTAGGGTCAAGTTTCAGAAAATCTCTGCCACGTTTACCTTCACAAATTTTCTTAAACAACTAGGCCTAAAGATTAAATCACCAAGCGCTAACTTATTTTGATTTAAGTTTGACCATATTCATGATGTCTCTGTGCATCATTAGCACTTTAAACAGTATTAATTGATCAGACACAAGCTTTATGATTAAACATATCATTATACAGTTCTCTATTTCCTGTTGACATGAGATGACTTTTCATGATCTTTGCCAGTTTACCATCACGCAAAGGTTATGCCCCTTTCTTATAGCTATTGAATTGTCTTGAAATTGAACTTGAAATTGTGAAATCTTTTCGCATTTTCATTCCAAATCAATGACAAATTTCTTCTGTGACCTTTACTGTTAACTTATAGTTGGTACATAAAGCATGACAGTATTACCTGTAATCAAAGTAGTAAAGTTTGAGCTGCGCCATATACCTCTGGAATGAATCAATATCTCCTTTCATCACACTCCACTGGACACCAATTTCAAGTATGTCTCCTACAAGACAAACACATATTGTAATGTTTAAACACAACATGAAAATAAATTTAAAAATTCATTACTAATACTTGCTTTACCAAAACCTGTTTTCAAAAATCATCCTAATTTCTGTGTACAAAAATGGCCAAATCTACACGAACACAACATATCATGTTTCTTTACAATAGTGTAGCTATTGTGGTTCCTCACCCCTGGTACACATTTTGAGCAAATCTGATCATTTGATATTGTACATTTCTCTATTATGCATATCACTTAGACACTACATATTCCTTTTGAAGCAATTTGAGGAAAAATCAGCGTTTTAAAATTTGGAAAAAGGAAGATCATTATTTGAACAGTAAATGTCATTAACCCCAAAAGAATGTCTACTATGCCACTTACATTTGTCTTGTTTCAGCTTGGGGTTTGTTCACAGCTTCTGTGTGACTTCACAATGTGACTTCACAATGTGACTTCACAATGTGACTTCACAATGTGACTTTACAATGTGACTTCACAATGTGACTTCACAATGTGACTTCACAATGTGACTTCACAATGTGACTCACAATGTGACTCACAATGTGACTTCACAATGTGACTTCACAATGCGACTTCACAATGCGACTTCACAATGCGACTTCACAATGCGACTTCACAATGCGACTTCACAATGCGACTTCACAATAAGACTTCACAATAAGACTTCACAATGTGACTTCACAATAAGACTTCACAATGTGACTTCACAATGTGACTTCACAATGTGACTTCACAATGTGACTCACAATGTGACTCACAATAGATACAGAAGATTTAATAGCAGTAACAACAATCCACAACAACGATCCTGTATTTTCCAATATCTTGGACACTACCGCTTACATTAGTTGCAATGGACCCAGAAACAGTCCTTTTATGCCAGTCTGTCACAAATTTCATGATACAAATTTTATTGATGAGAAAGTTTTGAGATGCAATATTTTCTAGGAAATTGGACTGTCACGTTTGCTCTAGCGCCCCTTTAAATACAACAAGAAAGTCCCACGTTTTGGTATTATTCCAGTTTTAGGGAAACTTCATGGATGTTTCAAATCTAATGGAATGTGCATAAAACAATTGCATGATAATTTCAATTCTTAAAATCACTACACAGACATAGTGCTCACTGTCTTGATACTTACTGGCAATAATAAGCTCCCTTTTACTTGGTATTGTGCCTGATGTTGGAAGGAAAGATAACTGAAGAAGTGCAATCTATGAAACAATAAGAAAAGCAAAAATGTTTTTCAATAGTCTTATATAATAATCGTACACCATTTAACAACCAGAACCAAACCATGCAGATCAATAAAAATGTTGACAACATTAGCAATTTGCACAATAATTAATACCATTATCATGGCAAGTATGATGCAAAAACGATTGCTCATTTATTCTATTGCAAGAATTTGTCAGTTAAACCCTACCTACTCATTTATATTCACTACCACAACATTAGAACATATGTACAGACCATGACCCATCTGTGTACCTGATATAGCATAAATCTGATGTATTGTTCATGGGGTACGGTATAGTGTTTACATCATTTAGCACTTTCACATTAACCCATGCCCACCATGCATACTAATGACATCTGCTGATAACATACATACATACATACATTTATTTCGTTACAGGCCATTGGCCCCTTTTCACATTACAATTTATACAATGACAAAAAAATAAAACAACATAATGGCTTGAGGGAGCAAGAACTCAAATACAAAGAGTTTTCAAACTTTTTGATAACATAAGCATGTACACAAACCAACAAAATTTTCATGCCCAATATGCACAAAACGGACATGCAGTTGTTAAAATATCTACATTTCAAGATTTGTACTTTAACCCTTACTCTACCACGCGGCGATATTATCGCCGTTTTGGGTGCCCCGTCTTTGGCCCCGCCTCCCAAGCGCATTTTCAAAACAGTGCTGGTAGAGTAAGGGTTAATCAACCCGCGACATATGCGCCAACCTGAAAATATAGGCAGCATGATCCCGGTGGGCGCCCAGCGGGTCCCGACAGCGAAAGGGGCCCGACTTTTCTGCCTGGAAGACAGAGGACCCTTCAATAATCACGTCTTGATTAACCCTTACTCTACCACGCGGCGATATTATCGCCGTTTTGGGTGCCCCATCTTTGGCCCCGCCTCCCAAGCGCATTTTCAAAACAGTGCTGGTAGAGTAAGGGTTAAGCCGCGCCTACTCATTAATATACATGATATCAACACCAAAAACTATAGGGCACATCTACAGACCATGGGCTATCTGTGTACCACATATGAACTGAATCCTATGTATAGTTCTTGAGATATGGGGTTTACTTGTAAGCTCTTTTAACAAAATCATATTAAGCCCCGCCCACTGAGCATATTAATGAAATTCAACGTTTTTACATCATGAACATGTACATACCAGCTAACATCATAATCATCCCAAATATGAAATTAAACAAACTCTCTGAGGAGAGATGAGAACGGGATCAAAGCTTGGCGACAGAGCCTTCTCAGTTTGTGCGCCAAAAATATGGAATACCTTGCCAATCACTGTGCAATCATATAATACTGTTGCTAAATTTAAAACTTCTTTAAAAACATACTATTCTAGGCTTGCTTTTACATTGTAATTGATCTGTGCTTTTTATGCATTTTAGTCATCCATTTTTAAGTTGATCTCATTACCTATACATTTTTTGAGTGTCATTTTATATTCTTGTTGATATCGTTTATGCTTACATTTTTTTATTTTTCGGCATTTTTACCTTTATATCATTTTTCCTACTTTTATCTTTATTCCTATCTTTGTTAAGTGCTTTGAGCAGCTTTGTTGATCTTGTGCTATATAAATATTACTTTTATTATTAATATGTGGTTGGTTGTTTGTTTGTTTAATTGGTGAGGGCTTAACGGCACCACAACAGCGAGGGTCAAATTGTGCCTGAGAGGTTAGATCATTCCAGAGGTAGGAAGAAAAGAAAACAGGGGGAGATTAGAGAAACGCAAGGAACTAAAAGCCAGAAAGCTGGGATCGAGAAAGGAAGTGCATGGGTGAAGAAAAAAAAGTAGAGAGTAATGTTGCACGGTATACCGGTACCAAGAAAAGTACCGGTACTTTATGATGCTGGTACGGCACGATACCATTAAATGAAAAACACTGAAGTATCGCTGAGTACTGTCAGTATCGGTACTTGCAAGTAAGTATAAGTTATAAAAGATACTTTAAATCACTTAAAAATCAAAAGAATTTTTTTTAAATAGAAAATATATATGTATTATATTCCCGCTATTCCCTGAACTTTCAATAACAGCAGGCCTACTTATGGTGCACTACTAGTTTCGCGAGTATGCAATAGAGTACAGTAACGTTAGTACAGAGTGGGAAAGTACTGATTATATCTTTTGTGCAAAGTTTTTAGGCCCAACTGTCATGAAATATGCAGGCATTTCTAGTACTATCGTAACAAGAAAATTTCATTAGGATATTTTTAAATTTTTTTGAACAGACATGTATGCATTCACTTTTGTCTTCGTTTCAGTCAAAAAATAAATGTTGCAAATTCACATCAGTGTTGAACAATTCGAGTAAATTTTTCCTTTTGACATGAAAGAGCAGGTTAAAAGAAAGAAAATAATCCCCTTCCCCCATCATGTCACATTTACCTTAAAAATAATAATCTGAAAGTCACGTAATGAAAATTGTCCTCACAATCAACAACTACTTATTTCCAAACAAAACTTTCAATCGTTTCAATCGGAAAAAGAGCCAAATAAGTTCGAAAAAAGCCAAATTAAGCTACAGTATCAAAGCCAAACTAATCAACTTAAATTCCAATATACCAACTAACATACCAACTAATATACCAACCCTGGCTCATAGGCAAGTACTGCGCAATGTTACAGCAAAATAAAATGTGCTCTGGACGCCATTTTGAAGCTCTTTTAAACTTTCATTTCGGCCTTTTAAAAGGCTTAGAATTTTAAATCTGGGAGTTGCTTTGCCATTTGGATGTGGAATTTCAGTAATCCATCCAATTTGCTGATGGTTTTGTCCTCATTTAAGGTGAGTTTTCAAAAATTTCATGGACTACTCCATAACTCATTGATTTTACAAGCTGCAAATTATGTGTACAGTACAGTTAGTGTAGATTTGTGAACAAAACAGTCCTAAGATAGTTGTTGTGAACAGAATCACAAAGGTTTTCGGCCCATTGGGATTTCAATATTGATGAGTATCCTTAAGAATTTCGAAAATAATGTTGAGAAATCAATCAGTATTTTTTATTTTCATTTTGCCCGGTAACTTCTCCAAAGGTTTTGCAAGAGTAAACCTACACTGTGTTGTTCTTGCTCGTTTGGAAAATACTGACGAATAAAAACTGAAAACCTTCGGCCAATTACGCACATGCGCAAGTCACTGCAAAACTTGCATTATCATGATGGGGTAAATTCTGTTAATATACGGACGTGATTAGTGTTGAAAAGTATATTTACCTACTATAACAAATGGATGTGTCTGAATTAAAAAGGTGTAGATTTAGACTTAAAAAACTTTCAATGCAAGTTGCAAACTTGTTTTAACAAACAGAATGTCAGAGATTCTAGGTGTAATCCAGTGATTAGTTTGATCTTATAAACTTAGAGATCAGGTGTATATTTGTTTTAATGTTTAAAACGGAAGCCACTTTGTTATGTGGGAATTACTTTTGATGAACATGGTACTGTAAGTTATATTTCATATTTGCCACTTTTGGGTAGTCAACTGTAAAAATACTGGTACTTCGGTATCACCATTACCATTTGCATCGGTACTAACGGTGCTAATTTTCACCAGTACCGTGCAACGTTAGTAGAGAGGGGGGTGAGAGGAGGACTAAATATGGCTGTAGAGGGAAGCATGATGAAGGAAGGAGATAACTTTATCCTGTGGTGTTTTTTTTTGAAGAACTCGACTATTGAGTTGTACGGAGCGAGGGAAGCGCTGGGATGGTTGTACAGGGGCAAACAAGGAGGACTGTGAAGGTGCAATGGCAATTGTTGCAGAGGGGTGGGGGAGTCAATAAGGAGGTGGGAGTGAGTGAGGTGGGTGTGACCTATTCTAAGGCGGGTAATGTGAACATTGTTAACACAGGAGAGGTTATGGATAATGGGTTTGATCGGAATGGTGGGCTGGATGAGTTTGTGATCAATTTGGGAGTTCCATGAAGTTTGCCAATGGTCACGAACAAGGGAAGCGATAAGTGGTGTGATGTCAGAAAGGGTTTTGAGAAAGGGGGTAAGGGGAGGTTAAGGGCAAGCTTAGCAGCCATTTGTCAAGATTGGATGGATATCCAAAGAAAATAAGGAGGAGGAAAAACAGCCTTGAGGAGGAGGTGAGCTTATTCCATTTAAGATTGAGTAAAGATGGCTAAGCCTGGCGGAGAAGATGGCAAAGTGGCTAGGAGAATGGCATTGGCCTCAGCCAAGAATATGGACCAGTAGTCGGGAAGCCTGCTACTGAGGGTGATGTCTTGGATGACGGCAGCAGCAGCTGTCTTGTCGCCTTCCTTGGAGCCATCAGTATAGATGGAGGTGTAGATTGAAAGTTGGTCTTTGATTTTGTTGTGGAGGTTAGGGTGGGTTTGGATTTTTGATGAGTGGAGAGGCCCAGGTGGATTGAAGGGAAGGGGTAACCCAGGGAGGACAAGTGGGCCAGGAGGTGCCAAAAGTGGCGGGGTTGATGCCGAGATGGAGGTCGGGTTTGATGCGTAAGCTGAAGGGAGGGGATAGGGTTTTAGTCCTATCAAAGAGGGTGAAGAAATTGGGGTACCTAATGAGGTTGTAAACAGGGTTCTGGGTGTTGGTGAGGACTCTAAAACCATAGGAGAGGCTAAGCTTTCTACACCTTAGTAGAAATGGGGGTTCATTGGCTTCAATGAGAAGGCTGATGATGATGGGGGAGGTCCTGTAGGCACCCAGATTAAGCCTGGGGCTTTATTTTGGATAGTATTGATGTGGTTGAGGTAAGAGTTGTGCGCGGCACAGTAGACAATATTGCCGTAGCAGAGATTGGCATGGTGAGCCTGAAGATTTTGAGGAGAGCATGGGGGTTCGCACCCCAAGTGGTGTTGGAGAGGAGGCGGAGAATGTTGAGGGAGCTGTTACATTTCTGTTTCAGGTTGATGATGTATTGCTTGTAGGAGAGCTTGGGGTCTAGGGATAAACCCAGGAACTTAAAGTGGTCTACTTTAGGGATGCGATTGCCATTAAGGCACGAGGTTCAGGTTGGGGTGGAGGTTGTTGAAATGACAGAAGTGCATGCAGACTGTCTTGTCTTTGGGGAATTTAAAATCGTTATTGTTGTACCAATCTTGCAGCCGGTTGAGTTGGAAGCCTATTTTCGACAAGAGGAAAGCTAGGAGAGGAGTAAAAGATGGTGAAGTCATCCATGTAGACGGCACGCTTGATGTTGGGGCCAAGGTTGTCCGCGGTGTCGTTAATGCTCTGGTTGAAGAAAGTGGGAGAGAGAACGCTGCATTGGGGGCCGCCCTCTTCTTAGGGGTAGGGGTTGGAGAGGGTGTGGCCAATACGAACTTGGGACTGCCTGGGTGAGAGAAAGTTTTTAATAAAGATAGTGAGGTGGCCTCTGAGGCCGATGGTGTGAGGTTTGCGGGTAATGCCACATTTCCAAGTAGTGTCGAAAGCTTTCTTGAGGTCAAAAGGATGGAAATGAGGTGTTCCTTTTTTGCAAAGGATCCCCAGATAGCGGTGTCGAGCGTAATTAACTGATCTAGTGTATTGCGACATTTCCAGAAGCCACTTTGGTGTAAGGGAGAGATTCTGTTGGTTTCAAGAAACGAGTTTAGTCTCTGATTAATGATCCTTTCCATAATTTTACAGAGACAGCAGGTGAGGGCGATAGCTGGAGGGGTCGGCACTGTCCATACTGTGGACAGTCAGTACTGTGGTTTGGGGACGGGGGTGATAATAGCTGTCCTCCAGATAGGAGAAAGGAGTGTGAGGACCAAATGTGGTTGAGGATGGTGAGTAGAGTAGTGGTGGCCTTGTTGAGGAGGTTTCAGGAACTGATAGGGGATGTTATCTGGGCTCTTGGAGGTGCAGCCAGGGTCGTGGATGGCTTGGTTTAATTCAGAAAGAGTGGGAGGGGTGTTGTAGCTCTTGGTGTTGTCGGAGGGAAAGGTAATACTCCGGGCTTCATCACGAGCTTTTTTGACTTTGAAAGCATTGGGGTAGTAGGCCGAGGACGAGATGTTGCTGAAAGAGGTGGTGATGTGGTTAACGATGTCCTTTTTTGCTGTGAGAAGCTTACCATTCCAGGAAAGATGCGAGACTTGCCCATCCTTGCAAAGGTACTTAGATGATTGAGCTGATAGATAAAAGTTCTTAGAGAAAGTAAAGCAACTTAGATGGCAAACTGGTTAGCTCCAAGAGAAGACATATTCTCCCTATTCTGCTGCAGTCGAAATGAGAGAAGAATGCACATGTGCATGTAGCCCACAAACTGAATAACAGTAAGGACTAAGAACCAATCAAAATACTCCACAACACACAGAACTCAAGTGAGCTTGGAACACAAAAGGAGTGTAGAACAATAGCTACACACGAATGAATACAATGTGATGCAATGCAATGCAGGGAAGTACCAAACTGCTACATTGTCATTGTGGAAAGTATCATAGATGCTAAACAAGACTTAGTAGGCCTTTCTCAGTATAGCTGCTTGGCCCGCTTGACTGTCTTGGCGTATCAAAGCAAAGGCATCATTGTACTTTCGGCATAGGTTTTACATGGAATGCATCCTGGATAATAACTAGTTTTATTTCATCTAAACTTAGGCCTATTACTTTTTAGTTTTTCACATGACTGTTTTAAAATAAATAATGTCAAATAAGCAGCATTCAATTGGCCCTGACTGCTCACTGCCACAAATGACTATGGCTTGAGTTTAATACTATTAATGGCATTTACAGTCTTGCATGCAGAATCATGGAAAATCGGGAAAAATGCTGCGCAAACAAGTCTATCATTAATATTTGTATTCCTCAAAAACATTGTAAACAGTGAACATTTAAGAAACCTAACCTTAACCTAACTATTAGTCATATCCCACAATACACTTTTTGACATACTGGTGGCATGTACAGTCTGTTATTACACTTTCCATACATAAAGTAGAAGGCGTGTTGAACTTTAGGCTACCAAACTTAGGCCCATGGTTGATGGGGCGAAATTCCCTCCAAACTTGCTATCTTACTGTATGTACATTTCTTGCTCTTATTCTTATACGTAGTTCTTTGAAGTTGTTTTAGTGCTCAAAAAGCCAAAATTAGAAGATCCTTTATGCTAGTTTGACGAAAAAGTTTTTCCCAGTCGGACCTTTAAAGTTTGTCACTCGTATAGGCTTGTGTTGTTTATGTTGATGTCATTTTACTTTTATGGTTGTCGTACAGCTGATTGGCTAACAACTGTACATTTAAATAGGTTCAAGTAACAAGTAAACATTTGATTGAACTTTGACCTCATGAATAATCAACAAAATTCAATTCTACTTCTAAAGTAATGGCCACATAATTGTTCGCATCGCGAACAGAAGACTTACAGAAGATAGATCAATTCTATCATTTTCAAGTAAGTTTCATACGGGATTATTTTGTGGATAAACAATCAATTTTTGTGACCTAGTGATAAAACATTTTAAATATTTTAGTAAAGAATATTCTCAGGAAGTTGTGTAAAATTAAGACATTCTGCCAAAAAGTTGGTCTTTCATCTCCAATGGCGTGCATAGGAAAAAACCATAACCTTCGTGAGGCCCCAGATCAGTAAACAACAGCAATCACACAATGTCAGCATACAGAAACGGGTAAAAGTGAAAGAAATTACTGACAAACGATAGTAGGCCTAGGCCTAAATGATTCTGTAGCATCGCCGAGTCTTTGTGGCGGTCTTTAAACACATATTCAAGAAAATACTATAACACAGCAATATTATGATTAAGTAAATATATCTTAAGTTGCATGATTGACTGATCTGAGACTCCCTCCCTCTCTGAATTCAATTCTGCTCTATTTACAGCTAGTTGTATACATTTATTATTATCAAAGCACAGTATAATAATACAGTAATTAACATGATTAATGGGACAAATTAGTACTATTATCATGTCCAACCCACAAACCCAGACCAGGCCGAGACAGGCAGAATACTGTCTATTCCTAATTACTCTTTGTGATCGTGCATGTTGCACACCAATACCAAAAATATTTTTTAAGTACTAGGCTGGATGGTTTCAATAGGATGGGTCAGGGGGACAAGGTTATTCCAAGTCATTAACTATTTATAAATAAGAGCCAATTTGAGTCTAATGTGAGTAATGCAACCACATTACAATTCCATAACTAACAGGCTTAATTTAACCCTAATGTAGGCTAATCCTAATTTTATTTAATAATAACTTATTTTCTCCAATAAATCTTGCTTTTGTTTTTGTTTTTAATGAAACAATATGACATGCAAATTGATCAAGGTAAACTTAAGTGCGGCATCCGCATTTGCGTCTTGCACTACATAAAAAGCCTACACCGCTATCCTACCATGAACTTTGCAGTACAAATGTTAATGTTAGTCTAACGTTAACGTTACTCTGACAAAGCACAAATTTGATAAAAGATTTTGTAAATTTCCTCACTTTCAATTTTCCAAGAGTTTCTCCACATTTGTCTAAGTTAGGAGGCTTTTTGTTCCAATCCTTATTCAACTGTTGATACAGTCCAACTGCACTTTTCATAGCCGCCATATTCAGAATCGGAGCTTAAATCAGAACTAGTGTCAATCTTTTGCCAATGCTTTCTCTATTACTGGTAGCACACTCACAGTTCAGATTGAACGATACGACACAGTCAACTCAACTTACTAATAATTCTTATTTGGGGACTTCAACGCGCGTACGAGCACTCTCGATGATTACATTAGTTTCGACAAATATGGAAATGTTGCAAGTGACCCTTACTTTGAAATGGAGTTGTCTTTCTTTAACGAACTTTGTGTTGGAACTCACCTAGACATAGCTGTGACAAAAGAACAAACACCGAACAAACAATCATGAACATAAGCTTATTGATATATGTAAGTCCTTAAAACTAAGAATCTTGAATGGTAGAGTAGGTTGTGACAAAGGTGTGGGAAGTTTTATTTAGGAATCTACAAATGGAAGTAGTGTTATAAACATGTTATTGCCTCTTATTCTATTAAACATTACATTAGTGATTTTTTCCATTGATTGTCTTCAATACATGTCTTTCTGATAAGCACAAAACAATCTCTGTTTCTATTAGAAAAAAACTACTATCTTGCTGCATCTAATTCTACTTCTGTTGTCTCTGATCAGCTAAATTCTAATAAGGATAGTTAATTTATCAAAGATAAGTAGAAAGCAAACTGTGACCTTGTTTACGATAATGAACTTGTTGAATCTCTTCTTTACAAAATTGAAAATGTGAGTCCTGACACATTGAACCGAAATTGACACAATTGATCTCGCTGGACTAGTAATCAACCCAGCCAAAGCCACTAGGCTTTCAAAATCCGTTAAGGCAAGCAAACTGTTTAAAATCGTAAAACTGAACAAAAGCCTGCAAATAAACCTTGGTTTGACAATTATCAAATATAGCGTGCAGAGTACCTTAGGTTAAAAAACAACGTTAAAAGAAATAAAACATATACAAACACAAATAATCTAAAAGAAGAGGTAAGAGATTCTTGCAAAAAATTATCAGGTCAAGAAAGAAGGAGTTTTGTAATAACATATATACTAAGCTTAGAAGCTTAAGAGCAGCAAACGAAGGGATTATTGGAACATAAATTCATCTGCTAGTAATCACCAGGGAAAGTATGATATTACTGTAAATGAATTCTTTGATCACTTAAGCAATCTTGGAAGTGAGCCTTTAATCAGCGATGGCAACATCAAATAAAATGAGTTTGATCCTAGGAAAATCGATCATTCAATAGCTCTCAATCCTCTCTACAGCTATTGTAATAATTAGAATATTGAAGTTAATTCAAGTACAACAAAAGTTATGATTTTTTTCACGTGGTAAAGTTAGAAAAAACCCAACATTCACTATTGGTAATGACAAATTTAAAATTTGCGATCAGTATACCTACCTAGGTGTTGTATTTAATTTTAAAGGTTAATTTACCAATGCTATCAAAAAGAAAATTACACAAGCCAAGAAAGCTATGTTTGCCCCCATTACCAGGACTAACCAACTACAGTTACTAATTGACATTACTTGCGACTTATTTGATCAACTTGTTATGTCAGTTTTATTATATGTCTGCAAAGTTTGGGGTTGCGAAAACTTAGACCATGCTGAAACATTTAAAAAAGAATTCCTCAAGAAACTTCTCAAAATAAATGAAACCACTAGTAATTGCATAATTAATGGTAAGATTGGCAGGTACAGTTTAAAAATCGCTGTTTTAAAGAGAATTGTTAATTTTTGGAGCAACAGTGTAACTGGTAAGCCTAGGAAGTACTCCTATGTGCTGTATAATCTACTACAAGCAATGTACACTAATAGTGGTTATGTTTTTGAATCTATATGGATAAGGTGCGTGAAAGATAGTCTTGATAATGCTGCAGCAGCTTTTTCTGGCATAACCAAGGTAGCCATTTCAAAAAAGCGTTAAAGCATATCTTTGAATCTCGCCTTCATGATATTAAAAAGAAAAATTGGCAGGCTGATGTCCAACATAATCGTTTTTGTTACAATTACATAATCTTTAAATATGATTTAAAATTTGAAAAATAATATTTAACTAGCCTCAGCTGTTTAGTATAATTCTTTTGTGCAATTTTCGTTGTGAAAATTTTATAAACTACCGAGTAAGAGTGATTGCTTTTGGAATTCTGATTCAGATATAATTTGCAAGTTGTGTGACAAAAACCAAATTGGTGACAAATTTCAGTATATATTCATATGTGTAAAGCATTTATTTTTGATAGAAATGAATTAATTAGGAAATATTACAGAACTCGCCCAAATACATTAAAAATAAAAATGCTGTTTAATGCCAATGCAACCGAGCTGAACAATATTTGTAAATTTCTTGATATTATTAAGGATAAACTTGGTTACACGTAGTCTCTTTCTGCTATTGTAAATAGTTATACAATCATACCTTTATTTATCTATTTTTTTCACTCTCTTTTTTTATATTTATTATATATATTTTTTATTTACGTTTACATTTAGTTTTAAATGCCTTGAGTTAATGTGTATTCTTGTTACTTGTAACTTTTTATAAACTTTGTATTCTTTTTTGTATCTCTCGTTTTCCAGAAGGGGTCGTTAGAAATGGAAATAAACTGTGAACTGTTTGCCCTTCTATATGTCTATCCAAAGCAGCTAAACTACATCTTCTCGTTGAGGCTATACATGTAATCTTTTTGCTAAGCTTATCCTACCTATCCTTCTTTATGGTGGTGAGGTATGGGGCATTAAGAAAATTGATTATCTTGAAGTTTTTTATGACAACTTTCTTAGAGGGCAAATAAGCTGACTGCCAACTGTATGTTATATGGTGAGGTTGGAAAATACAAATGATTTAGTACCGTTGAAAAAAGGACTAATTGGCTTTTAAAGTAGACTTGTTACTTACTAGCATCCTATCTAAATTTTCGCATAGGCTTTACAGTTTAATGAAAACCATAGCTGAATCTTTAACCAAATACTATGAATCAGTGTGGATATGTAAAGTTAAAGGCAATCTAGATCGCTGTGGCTCAAGTTTCATTTGGCAGGCACAGGATAATCACAATTTTAATTGGTTAAGAAACACCCTTGATAGTCGCCTACAGGATATGGACCATTGGAACTGGTCAATGTGAATAGCAATAGCCTTTGTTATAATTACAGAATTTTCAAACAAAATCTACATTTTGAACGGTATCTACTACAATTAAACCACAATGTTAGATAATCCATGACGAAATTCAGCTGTGGAAATGTTAAATTGCCAAGTAAGAAGAAAAAAATTCACCATGGCGACAATAATAAAACATGTAACCTATGTCAAAATCATATATTAGGTGATAAATTTCATTACTTGTTTGCAATTATTTCTAGACTGAAAGAACCAAATATCGTTACTTCTACAAACGTCCAAACACAATTCAAATGTCTGAATTGTTTAGCTCATCTGATAAGCGTGTGCTCTCAAAGCTATGCAAATTTATTCACATGATTATGGAAAACTGTTTATAAATTTTATCTGTCCATTGAATTCATTCCTTATAGCTTTTTGCTTCAATTTACTGGTTACCTTTTCTAAATAGTAACATGCAAGATCATTCCATTCATTATACTGTACATTTCTTGTATAAATTCTTTCTTAACTGTTCTACTTTTAACTTTTGTCTATAGCCTAACTTATAAGTATGCATGTTAATTTTGTACCACCATCTTTATCTGTTTGTTATTATCTCCTATCCCGGCAGGGGTCGGCAGTGTAAGAATAAACTTCAAGACTAAACTAAAGACCAGATGCATTTTGCATTCAGGGGCGTTGCGAGCGTAGACTTATTGTGGCGGGGGCGGGGAGGGAGAGAGGTGTCAACTAAATTTGTCAATTCTTTTTTAAATGCCCGAATTTTAGGTAACATGGCTTTCACATATATAATAATAATTGTAGTACAATTTATGTATTTTGACAGTTTAAAGGGCTCGGAACAGGGTATGGGAATGAAGAGCAGGGCTGAAGACTCCTTTAATTGTGTTATATTTTATTTCATTTTTTATCAATTATTATTTTAATTATTTTGCTTTTCAAAATTTGCAGTCAAGATTTTCGAATTAAATGTTGAACCATGATAAATGTCTAGGGGCGGATCTAGATGGGCGAGGGTATACACCCCTCGAGGTGCCCCAATTTTCCTAAAACTGTACCCTTGTATTTAACTATGTCATTGTGCTGTGTTAACCCTACACCCCGTTTTAAGACCATAATTAGAAAAAATTGGGAAGTTTGATAACATTTTTTGGAAGATCAGGAAAGTTCAGGTGTTGGCTCAGAAAAATTGAAGTATACGATTGGGGAAGAAATTATCATTGCTCACAGGAAGAAATGGAGCTACGCTGCAGTATTTTGCCCGGATTTTTAGATCATTTTGTCCGAATTTTTAGATCATTTTGCCCGATTTTTTCCTCATTCTTAAATATTGGAGGTGTGACACCCCCATCAACACCTCCCGGTCGCGACGTACCTGTCTGCATTCCATGCAAAGACCCCTGTCACCAATCTCAAACACATCCTCCTGGAGTTGGCTATATACTCCTCCCTTTCTTAGAACAAACTTATAAGACTAGTCTAAACCACCCATTTCCCTCCATTCCTAAGGACAATGCCCCTACTTTCGGTATATACCGGTCAGATTGGCCCAGGCTTCGGAAGCTCTTGCGAGCTTACTCAAGTTACAAGCACAAGCACATATTAAGATGAAAAATACTGAGAGCGTTTTAGATTTGCATTCACCCAGTGACGTAGGAACCGGGAGCCAGTGAGACTAAGTACCACCTTGGCCCCAGTGACGGCGCCAGGATTTTGGTCATGGGGCAAGCGAGTCGCAAGTTTGTCTCATGGGGGGAAAAAGCCTATAAAATCGGACAAAATATGTCTTTTACCAAATTTACGGGGAGGGGGTGGGGAAAAAGCGATCTCGTGGTCGAAAATATATCCCATGCCCCCTGTAGCACCACCACTGTTGGCCCCCAATGACCCATGAACATCGGGAATTAGTTAATATAATATCATAATTCACTTAAGAGAATAATATGAAATGAAACCAACTACAAAGCGAGAAAGAAGAAAACGAAAATGAGGAAGAAGAAAAAAGCAAGTTGAGTGAAAATAGCGTTTAATTCATTTTATTCGAACTCAGGGTTGTCGAGAAAATTTCGGAGCCCTGAAAAATTAATATTGGACCTTATTGTGAAATGGGGTCGAGTTTTAAGAAGAAGTTGTGACAAATTTATAAATATTGTTTTAATGGCTAATGGATATGGTGCACCACTTGTGACATATAATAGCGTATTTGGTCTAATAATGCCATCGGGCAATTTGAGCTGGGAGTGGGCCGTTTGCGAGTTTGCGAGAGGATTAATGGGTCGAGTCCATGGTCCAAGTACGAATTAATCTGGAAGAGTCAGATTCCATCCACATATTTCTTATTCCAATAAGAAAAGAATATTGGATATTCAGATTTGAATGTTAGTAATTTAAACATTTTATGTGTTTTGATCTTGTCGGACCGACTTTAGGAATCCCTTTCTCATCTCTCTCTCTACGGGTCTGACTTTGATCATCCAAGAGTCTCACCTCCATGAACAGATGAGGAAAATAAGAATTTGACAAAGACCTGAGATAATTTTGTAATCGAATCATGTTTCCGCTGTAGTCCAAATGAAAATAATATAGTTCCCAATAGCTGATGCACTTGTATAATTTGTTATAATTTGCAATAACACATTTCAAACTTACCAGAGTGTGTGAAGCAGGGCGGATCAAGAGGAGGGCCATGCCTGGAGCCCCCCCCCCCCCCCTCCCCCTTTCCCCTCCCTGCTCCTCACCTGAGCTTTTTCCAATGATACTTTATTACCATGAGATAATTCTTAAGTTACGGCTTATGAAATATTATGACAACGGGATAAGCTACGGTATATAAAGTATTTAATTCTTCATATATTGAAAAAAATTGCCTAATGAATTAAGTTTTCGGCGAGTTTTCTTGCTTTTTTGGGGAATTCCCTTCATTGTTGGGAAAGTTTCTTCAATTTTCCGAACGTTTCTTCTTTATATCTACCAAAATTATCCAATCATTTGACTAAATAGCCTCTAGTTCGATTTGAGAGATTTTCCTTTATTCTCGGGAGATTGTCTTCATATTTGGGTAATTTTCTTCAATTTTTGGGAAATTCCTTCACTTTTTGGGAAATTTCCTTTTCTTCCAGGGTTTTTTCTCTCGCATTTTTTTAGGAAAGTTTTTTTTCAATTTTCTGAAAGTTTCTCCTTCAATTTTACCAAGATTTCCATTAAATTTTATCAAACTTACTTTTCAATATCATGTTAATAATTTTACCTCTCATTTCGCATTTTCGGGAGATAAACTCCTCTTAGGGCAGTTCTCCTTCCCCTGCTTACTAAGCCTCTGTACTCTCCCCACTCCAACAGTTGCCTCCGTATGTTTCATTGATGATGACAAACCTACACTTGCAAACAGATTTTGGATATAAGAAATCTGGTCCCCAAATGTCAAATATCTTCCTACGTCGCTGCCCCTTTCCCGCCGCCAACTTTTGATGATTTATTCGGTGCTATTGCATCCCGAACTTCCTAAAACTGTCACTCAAATATATACACTTTATACCATGGAAAACCGTATACATTCACTCCTTTTTGCGATTCTACTAATTTGTGCCCCAGTGTGCTGGGGTGTGCCTGGGGGATATAAAATATGCCCAGCGGTAAGTTAATAGTGCCCGGTAGCAATACTCCACAATTCACATTTCTTCTGCAAAAAGACTAAAAGTATTACACTGATTCTTTCTTTGGTAGATCAGATTTCAGCGGGGATAGCGGAATCACGGGCTAACGGGTAACTGATCCCCTTGTCAGGGCCCTAGGTTAAGGGGCGGAAGGGTACAGAAATTGCCCTTTTAACAATTTGTTAAGTACTTTAATGCATATGTACTAATGTGAAACTTTGTGTGTTAATGCAAATATTACGAAGTAAATAATGGCTCTATTCACCTGAAGGAAAATCCAACATTTATAACAAACCAAATTGTTCATTCTTTAGAACTATACATTTGCAGACATTTAGCCCAAGTAGGCCCCTAGGATCTATACTGGAATAATACAAAAAAAAACTATTTTTTCCATGTTTCAGATCCTCATTAGAAATCTTAAACAAAAATTACCCTCAATGGATTTTCATCCCCATTGCCCTCTATTTCTTCCACCACCCCTGGATTTAAGGCAGGAGGAGTGTCTTAATGTTTGGAGAAGTATATTAGTGCGTATTACACTTCTGCACTTAGGTCTATATACTGACGCATAGGCATCGTTGGTTGGTAGATTGGTTGCTTATACAGTTAAAGGTAGTTAGGCAGTTATAGGTAGTTAGGCAGTTATAGGTAGTTAGGCAGTTATAGGTAGTTAGGCAGTTATAGGTAGTTAGGCAGTTATAGGTAGTTAGGCAGTTATAGGTAGTTAGGCGTGGTATAAGTGGAAGAGAAAATATAATGTAAAATTGTTGGTAGAGGGACTGAAGGATGGATGGAAATATGAAAGGGTATATAAAGAATGGGAGGAAATATGGTAAAAGTGGGTTACTGATGTAGGCTGACTTATAGTGGCTATTTCGACAACGACAATATGCACTTAGTAGCAATGTTTCTTGCACATTGCGCATATCGAAAGGTGAGTCTTAAGTGAAATTTTAAATGAAACTTTATCAAAGAGAATTATTAAAACACTGACCAAAATTTGAGTTAGAATTAGAACATGAAATAACTAATTATAGGAAAAAATGATGGAAAAGGTTTGAAATCGAAGTCATCTGTGAAAATGTTTAACTCCGGTTTTTTATTTGAGGGGACGGAGAGGGGGAAGGGACACACACAACTTTGGGGAACACGTGACCCCCTGCCCCCTTAGCGACGCTAATGCTGATTATGGGATATGACCCCATAACTCCAGTTATGCTTGGCCAAGAATATATTTCATACTCAAATAAATCATGATGTGATGATCGCGTATGGCGTATACACACTAGTATATTTAATACGTTCCTGATCCCCAGTCTGAATCTAGTGAAATGCTTCTAGTAAAGTGGTAGCAAGGCAGTGATGTAGCTAGACGTTTCTCCAGAGCAGCCCCTCCCCTCTGTTATCGAAAATTTTGAGGGAAAAGTCAAATATTTTGAGGGAAAACTTTAGAAATATTTAGAAAAATGTCAGATGATCTACTTCAGACATTTTAGGAAAAGCTTGAAGATATTTTGAGGAAAAAGTTGGATATTTTGAGCAAAAGGTCAGATATTTTGAGCAAATACCAGATATTTTGAGCAAATACTTCAGAAATATTGAAGACAAAGTTGGATATATTGAGCAAAAACTTAAAAATTGTAAGGAAAATGTCGAAAATTTTCGCAACTTTGTGATCCTTTTCCCATGACTAGTACAACTGAACTCTACTAAGTCTGATTGCTTTCATTAGAATTACCAAAAACATACTGAGTTTCTATTTTACATATCATAATTCAATCTTCATAAATTTTCCTGCGTTTTGGGAAATTTTTGGCCAGGCATCCAGGAGAACAACCCCCCCCCCTCCTTCCTTAGCAACGTCACTGATCACTATAATATTCATCAAATTTATTTTTGATGTGTCAGTTACAAACCTTAATTATTTTGCTATTTGTTTGTTTTACCACTTTGTCAAATTTTCTGTGGGTACCAACATGCATAAGGAAATAAGCAATAATTTTCCCAATTTCCGGGCAGAGAGGGGCAATACCGCTCTCCTCTCTGGACTGTGGAGATTAAAGCTTCGTGAAGTAGCTTATTCCATGTATTTCTGCCTCTTGCACATACAGACATATTGCATGCTTCCCTTCAACTATTTCATCCAAGCTCCTTTTCTCTTTCGCCACTGTCTTTCTTCCAAGTTGCCGCTTTTCCTATTCCTTCTGGTGCCCAGGACAGTGCGATCTTAGCATGATTGTCATCATGGCTGGTCAATCCATCTCCACCTCCTTGTATAAATAATCTATGACATTGGCGGACTAAAACTGTCCTTTTTGACAAGTGGGGACATGTCACCTGCAACTGGCCTTTCAAAAGGCAAATATTGCCCATAAATAGGCCTATAACATTTTGGACCGATTTTTCTTTAAACTTGGCACAACATGTTTATAGGCTATCAATTATGTTACATCTCCGGAAGGGGTATTGGGGTCTACTCATATACTGCCACGCTACTGCGATAAACCATTCTTTAATTACTGAATTAGGTCGAACAGAGCCTCGGGGCCCCTTACATTATGTGCCCCACAATTCAAACATATTCCGTCATTCGTGCCTCCTCACCGCAAAGAAACATCCACCATAATCATAGGTGGAGGCGTGAATATGATGTACTGAAATATATTGTCGACACTGTCTTGCTTGTGTCGATTCCAAAATAATTGATAATAAACAGTCGACAGGCTAGGTCAAGGGCCTCACCTTCCGTTGCGCCCCTCTTTGCACCTCCATATGAGTGTCATGCCAAGCTCCTCTGTAGGCTATACCTTTCCCACCTGTTTTAATTTTTGCATAATTTTTGGGCATGTATAACCAGGGAGTTGTTAATATGAATGCCAATTTTATTGTTTGATTTTTCTCGGAATTTTTCTGTGCACGAACCATTGAACCATGTACTGTAAACAGACAATCAAGTGCGAATTCAACGGCTGAACCTTAAAATAACTACAGCTGTACAATAACAGACTAAAGCGTGGAGATCGATAAAGTCTGTAAGTAGGTAGATAATAATGATTAGGTTTCAATATGCGGTGCATACTATATAATAAAGTCTAAAACGTGGCTGGTTGGTCTTTTGTGAAATTCATGCATGGTTGCTAATCCAATCTAATAGAGTGGACCATGGGTTTTGATCTTACGTGGTAAGTTGACAAACAAGTTTAGTGTTCAGCAACGTAATATAAGAGCTTCTATTTGTCATGCTCTATATAACATTAGGGAATTTATGAGTGATCTGTTAATACAAGCAAGGACTTTTAGCAATTCTTGGTGCCCGTGCATTCGGCATTCGTGGCCCACACAATTTCCAGCCCTTTATAGGGGGTTCCGTATACAGGTGTACGGGACGGGGGTGTTGCAGTAGCCCTCCCCCCTCCCATTCGGGCAACATACACGCATTTTTTCAATACATTTTTTGATAGATAGATGAACGTTCCATGAAAAGTTAATAGAAACGGGAGAATTGAAAATTCAGGTTTTAGCCTAACTTTGCGTTTTTGATTCACATTTTAAAATAGTAAAAACAAAAATCATGTTGGACAGATGTGACCTTGTTAATCATTATAGTCAAGTTTTACTTCATGATCTAAAGATATATGCATGGCGGGATTACTAAGCTGTTTCAAAAATTCGTTACTGACAACATTGACTATTTCAGTAATACGTGCGAATTATCTGATAAGAAAGTAACCTGGGCGAAGCGAGGATAAAATAAAGGGGTGAAGGGGGAGCCAAACCACAAACTAGGGATGATTACATGTGATAACGTGTTATATGAGCAGTTTTGTCATCATTAATGAAACATATCTGCATATTCATTGGGATAAGGCTGCAGTCTTCTGGTCTTAGGAGAAGCGCGGGGAACAGGGGAAAAGGTACGCCCTGAAAGGATTTCACCTTCCTTATTGCATGCTTTCTTTTGATTGGGAAATTGTTGACATAGTATTGAAGGAAATTTTGGTAAAATCAGTGAGAATTTTTGTAAAATTTGGCAATATTTACCGAAAATAAAGGGCATTTTTCGAAACTTGAATTGCACGAAAATTAAGAAAATAGCCCAATTAGCATGATTAACATTGGAGTATTGGAAAGAAATTTCCCAAAAACCCAAAGAGTAAGTGTACCAACATGAAGTAAAGTTTCCAAAAACTGCCCCGAAATGAAGGAAATGTTCTGAAAAGCGAAGAAAAATAGACCATATATTTCCTGAAAAGAAGAAAATTTCCCCCAAAATTCAAGAAAATTTCCTGAAAATTGAAGAAACTTACCGAAAATCGAAGAAAAATTGCCCCAAAATGAATGAAATTTTCCGAAAATTGCATGAATGAAGGAGAAGTTAAATTTTCAAAGATTAAAAAAGATTTCCTGAAAATCAACCAACTTGAAATATTTTCCGAAAAAAAGAAACTTTCCCGAAAATTCAACAAATGCTATACTGAAAACCGAGAAAAATTGCCCCAAAATAAAGAAAATTTTCCGAAGATTGCATGAAAATGAAGGAAATAAAAAATTGAAAGAGAATTCCCGAAAATTGACCAAATATTTTCAAAAAAAAAGAAAATTCCTGAAAATTGAACAAAAGTACCAAAACGATGAAAAATTAAAGTGAAGGATAATTTCAAAAATTTCCCAAAGATTGAAGAGATTTACCAAACATCTCATAAAATTTCCCAAAAATTTACATAAAATGTAACTAAGAATTATCGCATTGTAATAAACACTATGATCAGAAAAATCTCACGCCGTGCCCCCCTCCCCCTCGTCTGAATCCGCCCATGACTAACGCACCGGAACTACGAAACTTCAGTTTTTGCATGCATGTACAAACATGCATTTCTGGGATTTTACGGGAAAAAGTGCTCAGCCCCTCCCCCTCCCTCTCCCATTGAAAATAGTCCCATACGCCTATGTCCCCGTGATACGCCACATAAATTGGATTTGGATCTGACAGACAGAATGGTATAGCCCCCACTTTGTGAGGGGAGGATGAACCAGTTTATACAATTATGCCCCCACGTTTTGCCTAAATAGCAATATTCCCAAATTACACATTTCCCAAATAGCAAATGTTTGTGTTACTTTCTTCAATCTGTCAGTAAAATTATCAGTTATTATTAGGTGACTGGTCTTTAATTTAAAACACTCACGTGTTATCTCTGTAAAGTGTCACGTTTTGAGCTTGGCAAAGAATTTTTATCGAGTATAGGCCACTTGAAGATTTAAAAAATCATGTCATTTGCAGCTTAGAATGTTAGATTTCATCATGAATAGCCATTAAAAATGCTCCAATCGCAGACCTGTCTGTGCGTAAGAATCTTAGTCTTGTTGGGCAACTTTTGGCAATACTTTGGTACTTTTAAAGTTTATGTCCGAATTTAAGTTATTCTGTTAACAGTCTTTAGCTTAAAGTTTCTTACATCGTTTGCTGAGAGGGGTCCCATCCCAATAGCATGTGGAGATTTAGCTTGCCCAAAGATTTAGATGACAACTCCTGTATGGTTTACCTTTTACAGCAGTTACAGAACAACGCAACAGAGATAATTACTATATATAGGCAAATAATGTGCACACTCATTCAGTTGCTGCATGCATGTAATCAACTACAAATTCAACAGAACAAAGTGCAGCAATTATTCCGGCGTGTAATACAACAATCCAAAATTCACTAATATAACTGGCATCGCGAGGCTTGGTGTTATTTACCCAATGTGAAGTTGTTGCTGAGTTTTGCTACCACTCGAAATGTAATTACATACCCAAAATGTAATAACATACCCAAAATGTAATAACATACCCAAAATGTAATAACATACCCAAAATGTAATAACATACCCAAAATGTAATAACATACCCAAAATGTAATAATGGAATCTATAACCAAAGATGTAATAATGTATAACCAAAAACTAGCCTAAAATGTAATAAAAACGACCTGGGCCAAAATGTAATAATGAACAGATGAAACCTAACCCAAATTGTAATAATGTTTGACCCCAAATGTTATAAAAAGGACCTAAAATGTAATAAAAGCAATCCAAAATGTAATATCTTTATGCTGGGTTTTATTTGGGAAACTCTAGCATCTGAGCATTCAGTGGGAAATTGAGAGAGTTCTATTTTTTTGGAACTTACTAATGGCTCTCTCACTAAAAGTGTGACTCAGATTTTTAACATCACTGTACTTTTTAACAGGACGCCCGTTACATGCCTTTGCGAAGTTAAATAGGTCACGACACAGACTATCAATGTTACAGGAAAAAGTTACGCCTCCGTAAACAGACTCATTATTACTAAAGTTATGCAGATTTAAGTACGCATGCATTATTTACGGAGATTCAAGTAGGGTTAGGCTTAGAGGTTAGGTTTAGGGGTTGGGTAGGGGTTAGGGTTAGTATATTATTAGTAAATCCCAAATGTATAGTTATGATATGCTTATAGACAAATGGGTATGTGTTGGGTTAGTAATCTCAAGGGCTCAGATTAAATTCCTGCTCAGGCTAGTTTTATTGTTTTCAGTTTTACTTTTTTCTCTGAGTGTAATTAATTCATTTGTATTATTATTTGTCTGATTAATATTTTGCTTTTATTCTTATTTTTTGCAAAGATTCTAAAAATAGAATAAAAAGTTTAATTAATGTACAGGGAGTAAAATATTATGTTGCACGGAAACACACATGCATACTTGAATCTCTATCAATTTAGTATTTTTAAATCCATCTACACCTCCGTAAAAATAGACACAGCCTAAAGATAAAGGCGGGGAAGGGGGGTACAGAATCTACTGCATATCAATTTGAACAATTTGTATTTTTACAAAAATGAACTTAAAATGAAAGGAAGTAGCTGCATAATCTCCCGCGTTCCTGTTACTCACTATTTATTGTTCTTCCATTTATGTAAAAACAGCTACATGTTATCAGTCCTCTAATGAAGGCCCTTTATAATACATGTACATCTGTTTGTGCTGAAATAAACCTATTATAATGTCAGTATATTCTTTGACGTCTTTTTCTGTATTAATCGATGTAGCAAATTCGCTACAATTTTAACACAAAACTGAGTAACGAAAGTCAAATTTTAAAATTAATTAGCTGTGATCATTGATGGCACCCAAAGAGACTATTTTCCCAAAATATAAGTAATTTTTACTAAAATGTAAAGGTGCGTATAGAGGGTAGGACACTCAGCTGTTGCAACATTCGATCAGTAAGGCAGCTAGGGTAAATAAGTGGGTGGGTTGAATTTAGGAGTTTTGCTTGGAGGGTGCCTAACACTGGCAGGAGGGACATTTTGAGAAATAAAGGTCATTAGTATGTTTCGACTTAAATCCCTCCCTCCCCCCCCCCTCCTCCCTACTTTTTGTGTAAAAATTTTGGATCTTAAAATTTCAGAGGTAAATTTTAAGCGTACAGTAAATTGTTGTTAGAAATGCTTAATTTTGAACAGACATTCTATCCTGTTTTAAATCATAGTTGTTGTAAGAACCACAAAGAAAAGTCTGGCGAAAAAAAGTGGGTGAGAGGGATAGGAATAGGAAATCACCTAACTGCCAAATGCTTGAGTTTCCCATATAAGGCATACACTTTTGCATACTGATCTGGATAAGTTAGTTTCTGGGTCCAAACATGGTAGATGTCATTCAATGTTGATCAATGCAAAGTTATTCATTTTGGTCAGAGCAATTTGGCTTTTGATTACTGCATAAATGGTTTAAATCTTGGTTGTGTTGATCAAGATAGGGATCAAGGTGTTGTCATTACCAGCAATCTGAAGCCTGATAAACCTTGTGCTTTAGCAGCTGCAAGGGTAGATAGGATGCTTTGTTTGATTAGAAGAAACTTTTGTTATCTTGGTAGAGAGGTTGTTCTTAATTTGTATAAGCAGTTAGTCAGGCCTCATCTTGAGTATGCTATTCAGGCTTGGAGTCCCTTTTATGATAAGGATAAGTTCATTTTGGAGCAAGTTTAGCGAAGAGGCACTAGTAGACTTATTCCCCAAGTAAGGAAACTCTCTTACGAATCTAGGTTGCGAATTCTAGTTTGACCACGCTAGAGTTGAGAAGAGTACGTGGCGATATGAATCAGGTTTATAAGTTCCCATCTGGTAGTGATGCTTTGATTTCCTGTTATTTCTTGTATATTTCAGCTAATCCACATGTGACACGTGGTAACAGTTTAAAGTTGACCAGAAAGTTCTCACGGAAAGATATTCGGCGTTTTAGTTGGAATGGTTTGCTTGAGTGGGTAGTTAGCTCTAATTCTGTTCACAATTTCAAAGTCAACATTGATAACTTCTTTATTAACTCTGGGCGTCTTTGATTTTTTTTTTGTGGTGGTGGTATTAGTTTGAGCTTTGTATGGGGTGACTAACCGTTCTTAAAGTTCTTAGCCCGTAATCTTGTTATGTTAAACTCAATTTGAACAATATTGTTACATTTTGGGTCGTTTCTATTACATTTTGAGTAGGTATTACATTTTTAGGTCGTTTTTATTACATATTGGGTTAGTTTTTGGCTATTACATTTAGGTCGAAAATGATTACATTTTGGGTAGGTTTCATTGTTACAATTTAAATCGTTATTATTATGTTTTGGGTTGGGTATTACATGTTGGTATGTTCAGGTTGTAACAAGTTTCCAATCACAGGGAGGATCATTACAAGCAGACAATCGATAAAGTTAATAAATGAAGTAAATTTAGATATCAATTTTGAAATAACTTTGGGGGAGGGGGGGGATGGCAACAATACATGACATATAACCCACAGATATCACCTTACGTCTATATGATAAGGTTTGCTTGTCAGCTGTAACGCGATATAAAACCATCGGCGGAGATCCTGGGGTTGTAATACATTTTTTCGCACAAAAATAAAAGGAAAAAATTGCAATAATGTCAACCCCCACCTTCCCTACTTTTTGTACAGATCTACACCACTGCATCAAACTTAAGTAATGCACGGGCCTCTTTACTCACAATGAATAAGCGTCAATGGTGTCGCCAGATATTTGGGTGAGGGTACAATAAATAAGATGAAAAATTTGGAACTAAAATAAAATGCATATGTTATAGCGTTCATCTAACAGCGTGGGGTCCAGGGCCCCTGGTAGGGGTGTAGATGATTCTGATATCTTGCCAATTCGGGAATGATTCTTGTAAACCTTTGATAGGCCTATAAGCATTACGTCTATATCCGAACACATGGGGGAGCCATGAGGGGATGGGAGCAGTGGCATAGATGAGGGAAAAATGGTGGTTTCCCCTTGGCCTGACTTCTGCGGAAAGGAAATTGTCCAAAACTTGTAAGAATTGTGCAGATTTTTATCTGCAAAATAGAAATTCAGAATAGGCCTGCGTTTTTTGGTAATCCTAATGAAAGCAGTCGGTCTTAGTAGAGTTTAATTGTACCAGCCATCTTGAGGAAGATCGAGCCATCTTGGGAAAGATTTAGACATCCTTTTAGTTTAAAATAGCCAACTTTTTCATCAAAATGATAATAATTTTTTTCTCAAAATTTCAGCACTTGAGCAATTTTTAAGGACTTGAAAGGATCACAATATGTGCGAAAACCTAGTTACCAAATTTCCTACCTTTTCCTTTTTTCTCAAAATCATTTTTTAGCTCAATATATCCGACACTTTCCTCACCTTGAAATATCTGACTTTTTCCTCTAAATTTGGTAACTTGGATTCAGAAATTGCTATGGTTTTTCCCCACTGCAAGAAAGTCCAGGTATGCCACTGGGGGAAGACCCAGATTCTCCTCCCCACCTCTTCAGGAATAATGTTATTGAGGTCCTTCGCACCCTACTTTTTAAATGTTGACATCAAAACTCCCCGATGACCCTTTTTCCTGAATTTCACTTCTTCTTGCATGAAATGTTGGGAAACTTTTCGCACAGCCACGCTCGTGTTGTTTGCAAGCGTGCAACAAAAAAGAAAACCAGAAAATGTTGCAATGTGAACAAAATTTGAAGGAAAGGTAAATAATTTGTTGAAAAATGGGCAAAGATGTAAATATGTCACTACTCAGCCTCTGCTTTATGCTTGTAGGAGTTTCTCAGCCATGGTTATTGAAGATAGGCAGCAGAACCAAGGAAGGGGGGGGGGGGCATAGGGAGCGCATGCCCCCACTTTGTTCAAAAGATTAAAAAGTGCCTTTTTTTCAGAGGAAAAGTGCCCTTTTTTGAGGGAAAATTGCCATTTTTCAGATAGAAAAGTTTTAAAGACAAGTGCCCTTTTAAAGAGGACAAGTGCCTTTTTAGAGAAGGAACATGTCCTTTCAAACATTGCAAATTATTTTCTTCAAACTATATATGATCTTTTCCTTAAAGAAAGTAACACAAATATCATCCTAAAACATTAAAAAGACTACCATTGTGAAACTTCCCACGCATACACTATTCTCAATTTCCCCTAAAGACAAAGTTGAGGCCCAACAACCCTACATATTGGATTTTTTTTTATACTTAAAAAGGTGTTTACTTCTGTCTACCTTTGTTTTCCCAGTTTATAATTTGTAAAAACTTTAAAATAGGGCCTCCCAAATCACGGTGGGGCATTTGAAATGGGCCATGCAGGGCAAAACTTGCTGATTGGACCTGGGCCATTGTTCCCATCTTCTTTGTAAAGGTTAAAAGGTGCCCCTTAACAGAGATTGAAAAAAGTGTGTTATTTAAAATATCAAAATATATTTTAAGTCCCTTTATTCTGTTATTATAATTGATATTTTTATTGACAAATTGAACTTTTTTAGATCAAATGTCTTGATATCGCAAGGACTTAGACTTATAGATCATGATTAACCAATTGTATTGGTCATGAATAAGAATATATTTAATGTCTAAAGTAATGTGAAAAACAAATAAGGGGTTCTTAGATTATTATCCTTGAGGCCATCATTTTCTTGCTGAGAATAAATTAACTCTGTATATCAGTATAAATTAAGACCAGATGGCACAAATTCACACCCAGTCCTCAAAGAGTTAGTGAGAGAACCCAAATTAAAGGGGCTCCATGAGTGGAATTTGTGGTATTGTGCTTGATGTTTGCATTACTTTCTTCAAAAAAACACTTTTCTATCTCTGTAAAGGGGCACCTTTTAATCTTCATGAAGAAAATGGGGAGAGGGCACGTTAGTTTAAGTCATGACAATGGTCCGGGTTCAACTAATAAGTTTTGCCCTGCATGGCCCATTTCAAAGATGCCTCACTAATGAAATTTGGCGTGGCTCGCACACTCTATAAAGGCCCTGTTTTAAAGAGTTTTTACAAATCATAAGCTAAACAGAGGTACATGAAAAAGATCAATATGTAGGGCTGCTGGGCCCACAATTTTGTCTTTATAGGGAAATTCAGATTAGTGTATGCCCAAAGCGCATGAAATTTCACAATTTTAGTCTTTTTAGGGCGATATTTGTGTTACTTTCTTTAATGAAAAGATCACACATATAGTCTTTGAAAAAACTTTTCAATGTTTGAAAGGGCAGGTTCCTTCTCTAAAACAGGTACTTATCCACTTTGAACAGGCACTTTTCCCTCAGCAAAAGGGCACTTTTCCTCTCTGAAAAAAAAGTGCCCTTTTTTTGAAGCTTTTAAGAAAAATGTGATTGGGGAGTTGTGCAGGATGGATGATTTATCCCCATACAGGTTCTTGTTGTGCAGTCTTTGAGGATAGATGACTTCCTCTATGATTGCACTAATTCTAATCTATCCCCTATACAGGTTCACACCATACTACGCTGATGCCAATGATAATTTATCCCATATACAGGTTCACACCGTATTAAGTTGTGCATACTACGCTGATGCCAATGATAATTTATCCCCATATACAGGTTCACACCGTGCCAATGATAATTATCCCATATACAGGTTCACACCGTTGTGCCTACTATGCGATAATTTATCCCATATACAGATGCCAATAAAAATCTATCCCCTATACAGGTTCACACCTATGCTGATGCCAATGTTGTATCCCTATACCTACTACACTGATGCCATCTGTTTCTTGAAAGTAATAAATCCTATTTTCCATCATGGTGCGGAGAAGCATAACTCAAAGACAATTGGAGGTTGCCATGGCAATCATAATACTGGTATCTTTTGGCCCTATTCTCCTCATACTATCATGGGGATTCCCAGATACATCAATGGATGATGGGTGGAACATGGCACAGCAGAGACTTAATGAACGCCATGCCCCTCTGAGAAAGGTGGATCCAATTGGTGATGTATTGAAAGAGAGAGTGGTACACAATAATGTAAGTCATATGATGTAATGCTTTTTATGCTCTCATTATAATTTTTTAGCCATAGCCATGTATTATAGGGATTGTGTTTTGTTTGCACATTTAGTATGAGGCCCAATGAGAGCCCTCTGTTACCCATGTAGCTAGGATTCTAGAAAATTGGGAAAATGGAAACAATTTTTTCACACTAAGGAAACAAAACATTTATTTTTTGATGAACATTATTGCCAATCTGAGAATTGCAGTATTTTTAACAAGCAAATATTTGATGATTACTGATGTCCATGTGGGTCACCTCCCACTGGACCTAAGCAATTTTGTGCTGAATTTCTTTGACTTTCTAGAAGGTTCTGAAAATGTTTAGAATAAAATTATCAACTTGGCTTTATTTTGACTGATGACCTTTTTTTTTTTGTTTCCAATGGACCTATCCAGAGGGCAGTCCTGTGTAATTCCATTTAAATTTTAAATAAAAGTAATAAAAACAAAGACTGCATACCAGACTTAGGAGATAAATACAATAATCTGAATGATACATCTTTCATCTCTGTGTCATTGCACCTTGAAGCTTCCATCTTTATAAGATTGAGATGGGCCAGTGCTTGCTATATTGAGGTGGAATTATCATCCTATAAATCTTTCATTATTACATCTGTATTTGTAAATCCAAGCAAGTTAATGGAAAAAGTGACCGATAATATTAAATGCTTTTATATTTTTAATTTATTCTTTTGTTAGAGAACAAATATGACCAGAAACAAAATTGCAATGAAGTCAAGAAACCATAAGGGCAATGGCAAGAATGGATGAAAGATGTCTGCCAACTTACGAGCAGAGCATCATTGCAGGCCAGGAAGTGGACAGTGCAAAATAGTATCAGCTTAGTGATTAAACAGTTCCAACGGTACAATGAAGGACAAAAGAAAGAAAACTTGTGAAAAGGCTTCTGTATCTTGTTCCATAAAACATATCACACGTTTACAGTGATAACTGTAGAAAGCCTCATTTGCAAGTGTAAATTTACACCTGATCCAAGGTTTTACACTTGTTTCTTTACAATAGTTCATGCATTTGTTTTGCAAAATAACAGGCAATATTTGCTAAGATTTGTTACAATATCAATGAAAATCACAAAATTAGCCAAAATTCCCATCCTTAGAAAACAGCGTTTCACAATTGCTTTGTTACAATTGTCTGGGTACTTATTTACACAAGAACAGGTAATACTAGCTAAGATTTGTTAAAATGTTTAATGAAAATCACAAAATTAAACAAAATTCCCATCCTTAGAAAACAGTATTTTGAACGTTTTATTAAAGACATCTGTAAATTGATAATGTCATCAATGTCCCACTTTTCATTTCCTTTACCCACTGTCTTTCAGTCCCAATGTCAATGACGTTTGTCATCAGCCATTTTATCAGATTGTCTGTGTCAACCAGAAACTTGCACATATATTTGTTTGCCCTTCATAAGGAAGATTTTGACAACAGTGATAGCTTAATTTTCAACTCAACTGTTCTCCACAAAATACAAAACGCTGGTAATTAAAGCTGATATTGAGGGTTGGAGCCCTTATTTTGCAGAACTGGTGATGAGTTACTTCTGAAGTGCTTAATATTAAGTGCGTATAAGCAGTTAAAATGCTCACATTTATCAACACTGGGAAAAATTGCAGCAGAAATTGACAAAACATGGCTGGCTAAATAAGGCAAATATTGAAGCATTATTTAGAATATGGAGAATGCGCCGGTTTAAACAGATTAATTTTTATTTTTTATATATATGATTATTTATGTTTATCAGATTATTATCAAATGAATATGCATTTGTCTTCTTCTCACAGCTCCAAGATTACTGCAGAGAATAAGTTTTAATAAATAAAAGGGGTTACATAAAACTTCAAGAAAAACAAGAAACAATAATGAATCTGTTCATTGCAGGTAAAGAAGTGTTATTTATTTTACCTCTACATGCTCAAGCATACTTCCAATGTCTGTCTCAAATCAAAGGAAATTTGATCTACTAAACATTATTACTAGGGAATGTGCTTACACAGGTAAAAAGAAGGAAAGGCTAAGTTACTTACAGAATGAAATTCCTGTGCTTATTTTTATGATCTAATGACTTTTTTTCTAGATTGTTAGATATTATTGTGCAACTACAATAATACCTTTTAAATATATATATATTATATATATTATATATATATATATATTATATATATATATATATATATATATATATATATATATATATATATATATATATATATATTTATACATATATATATATATTTATACAAATATATATATACATATATACATATTTATACAAATATATATATACATATTTATACAAATATATATATACATATTTATACAAATATATATATACATATTTATACAAATATATATATACATATTTATACAAATATATATATACATATTTATACAAATATATATATACATATTTATACAAATATATATATACATATTTATACAAATATATATATATATATTTATACAAATATATATATATATATTTATACAAATATATATATATATATTTATACAAATATATATATATATATATTTATACAAATATATATATATATATTTATACAAATATATATATATATATATATATATATATATATATATATATACAAATATATATTTATATGAAATATTAATTTCACTCTATTTACAATGTGTTAAAGTCTTTCATGAAAAGTCAATATTACAATAATTAAAAATCTGATAACATCTCAATCAACCAATTGTAATCATTGTATCAGAACTTGTGTTTTACTTATCCTGACAATCATGTTATAATGCACTCTCCTCTTTCTATGATACTTTTACTGTTGAATAATATATTTTTCATCGTGACACTCATGGACAAATTTAACAAACAGTGAAAGTTATTAACATCAAAAGCTATTCTTTCGGAAGAGGATTTTCTTGTGTGTGGTATTGATCTGCAAATGCTATGCACAATGACAAATAAAAGTTTGTACACCTTTTTAGTATGTGCATAAGTAATGACGTATGAACAGGAGTATGATCTGCAAATGCTATGCACAATGACAAATTCAAGTTTGTACACCTTTTTAGTATGTGCAAAAGTGATGACATATAAACAAGAATACAGCTAAAGTTCTTTAATGTAATTCTTTACATTTTTTCCCAGATATCAAAGGTTCTCAAATTGCCTTTACTGCTAAATCTGAGTCAAGGTTATAATTTTATCCAATTTCCTGCTTCACTGTAGCCAACTTCGCCCATTCAAAATATTTGGGGGAAGGACCGAAAAACAATGAACTAACATGAAAGTTTGTCTATATGTTTCATTCTGAGAAGTTATGCTAATAATAATGTACCAGAAAACCAAAATGCTTAGTGGTTCCGATGCTTTCTTTGATGCATTGTTGGTTGATTTTTAAGTTTTATTTCAACTGGCATTCCATATCATGAAATATGCTAAAATAACTTAAATTGATAAGCCATGCCCATCTTGTACATGATACATCAATAAAATAGAACCTGTTGACAACACTTTTTCAAGATTTTTTTCTGTCGTGGCCCTCAGTATGCGACAGGTCTGGTATTGTAACTCCATGCTCAAAATCCGCCATCTTTTAATTGAGAACTATATTTTAAATTTGATTAAATGAAAAGAATATTGACTTCAAATTAAGTGCTATTTATTTAAGGTTTTTTATTGGTTACTATGCTACAATTTCAGCAATGCTAATTATAGAAATTTATGATGTTGTTTTTATTCGCAAAAGTCATGTAAATTGGCAACGTTGATGAAAACTTCCAAAGCCAATCTAATATTTTAATAGCCAGGTCTAAAAAGTGATATGAAGAATTGTATTATTTAGACATTTTTACTGTTTAAGAAACATAATAGAAAATCTTTATTACACCAAAATATTTTTTGAAGAATCACAAAGAGATAGTGAAGGAGAATAATATTATTTTAAATTTTAAATGAATGAGATAAATGCTCTTTATGCTAGGCAATACTTGCAGTACTTGTATAGCAGCCATGTAGTGGCTATAGCATATAATACAGTCAGAATGTTGACTACACCGGATGCGGTTCTGAAACTTAAAGAGCTAAGTTAACCAGGTTAATAAATTGTTAGCGTCCATCACGTGAACACTGTAATCTTGCAACCTGTCAAATTAGGCGTGGGTTTAAATTATTTTAGGAGAACCAAGTTGCAGATCGTCTTTATTTATTGTATCTATTTTATTTTATAATGAATAAATTAAAACCTACATAACTTTGTTCTCTTTCTTTAACAGTCATGTCCAGCTTTCCCCCCAAAACACTAAATGCCATTATCAGATTAGGGAGGACAGAGGCGTAAGAAAAGGGGTTTATTTCCCGGTTGCAAACATGCTTTATTTTGATGAAAGTGTGAAATTATTAACATAAAATTGAAGAAAAATGCACAAAATTGTTGGAAATTTTGTTTGATTTTCGCAACACTTTCCTGAGAATTTTGCGAATTGACAGCTTGCTTTACTGGAAAGTGACAAATTTTCTTGGAAATTGAAAAAACTTCCTGGAAATTGAAGAAAACTTTCCTGGAAATTGACAATTTCACCGAAGAGCTTCAAGCTCTTTGATTTAAAAAAAATGGAGGAAATTTCTCCAAAAAAGTTGATTTCCTGAAAATTGACAAAGATTTCCTGAAAATTGACAAAGATTTTCTTAAAATTAATGAAAATTTTGCAGAAATTTGAATGTTTTGAGCAGAGGGGGGGCTATGATTTTATGGGGGTGAAGCCTCACCCCCCTTAAGACACGCCACTGCTTTCTTTATTACTATCCATACACAAATTTAAATACCACGACAGCCCTTTTTAAAGGGTGTTCTTGTAAATGTTATAACAAGTCTCCATCACCACCACAAACAATAGCAATAGGGCACACAAGCAGACAATGGGTTATCTGTAACCACATATGACCTGTATCCAATGTATTGTCCTTGATTTGCTGTGTTTACAAGCTCTTCTCAGCAAAACCAATTAAGCCCCATCAATTAATGTATATCAATGATATTTAACTATTTTATACCATAAATATATACACTAGCTAACAATATAAATATACTAAGTGTGAAACAAAACAAACATGAAGTTGTTAAAATATATGATCATTTGATGATTTTTACATTAAGCCCTGCCTACTCCTTGATATGCATGACATCACCACCAAAACCAATAGGACACATATATGGACCATGGAATATTCGTGAACCACATGACATGATTCCAGTTGATTGTTCTTTAGATATTTTCTTTACTAGCTCTTTTCAGCAAATTCATGTTCACCCCCGCCTACTTTGCATATTTATGAAATAAACAATTTTATACAATGAACACATACACACTAGATACCAACATAAATATACCAAATATGAAACAAAACAGACATGTGATTGCTAAAATATGAGCATTTCAAGATTGTTACATTTTAAGTCCTGCCTACTCATTAACATGCATTACATGAGCATAAAAAACAATAGGGCACAAGATGGGCTATCTGTGTACCAAATGTAACATGGATAAATTTTACCATTCTTGAGATATCTTGCTTACAAGTTTTTTCAGCAAAATTATATTAAGCCCCGCCCACTATGTATATTAATGAAATTCAATGTTTTAAAACCACGAACATATGCACACTACCTAGCATCATAATCATACCATATATGAAACGAAACAGACATTCAGTTGTTAAAATATGAGCATTTCAAGATTTTTACATTCAGCTCGGCCTACTTATTAATATGCATGACATCAACACCATAAACAATAGGGCACATTTAGATCATGGGCTATCTGTGTACCACATATGACATGAATCCAGTGTATCCTTCTTGAAATATCGTGCTTACAAGCTTTCTGTCACAGACACATTCACACACACACACATACATACACACACACCAGCATGACCGCATAGGTTCCTTATGCTATGAGCATCGGAACCAAAATTTTTAAGCGATGGCTGTTTGCATGGTTTTTAGTACATTTTTAACCATTTCAGTTCATGTTACCTGTCCATATACCTTTAATGATAACAATACAAACATATCTCAATATTTGAAAGGTCCCAAGAACTTCAGTCTAGACCAACAGAATCAACATTTCTGTGTACAAGATCGTAAACATATGTAGTAAAAAATTTGGAAACTTAACACATAAAACCTAATTAAAAAGATAAATCCATCAGTAAGGGTGGAAGCCACACAAGGTAGGATATGTTGATCAATACACACTTATCACACATAAAATAATAACAGAATTTAACCATAAACATGAATAATCAAAATAACTTGTAAGATTAGCTCATGAATATTTATCAGCGATTGTAATTGAATGCAAGTGCTGGTTTTAACAGCCCTTTTCAGGGCCATCAATGAACTTGTTGTGGTATGAGTTAAAAGAGTGCACAATTTGACTAATCAACATGCCATAGGCTTACCGACCAAGAAGGCATATATATGGTGACCAGGTTTGGGATCAACTGTAATTCATTACATTTTTTAAGTAAATATAATTATAAATGAAAATGTTGTTCACAATTGTAATTCAGCTTTTTTGAAAGACTGTCATTATAATTTGTTTAGGCCCAACACATCAGAAATGCATACTGCAATACTTCAGTCAAATGCTTCTAAATTTTTCAGAGGGTGAAACACTTTTGTCTATTTAAGAAATTAAGTTTCTTCCTTTCAATCAGACCTCCCTGAAGTTGGAAAGAATGGATCATAATAGGCACAGGTGATATAATTTAAATTTATTTGCCTTTTTTAAAATTCATTTTTCCTGGTGTCTTTTCGCAGTTGAACATCATTGAAGGTAAAATTGTACACAAGAATTGTTTCTAATAAAAACACAAATATCCTACTCTGATCAATGCATTGCATCACATGACACAAAACACTAATTCCAATAATCAATAATCTATCATTACCATACAATTTAAAGTTTGCTCTGGTTTAAAAGCACAACAATGGCATTAAAGTTGCAAGTCAAATGGTACCAGATTTAAAGGATTAGTTCAGTGGTTAAGCAAGTCTTTCTTATATGAAAGAGGACTTCCAAATAAACAAAATGGTAAAGAACGCATTCAAAAATCTTATTCCGTTAAGGAAATATTTAAGTTTAAAGCTTGGCATCATTTATGTAGAAATAACTGAAATCAGACTAGTTGTGATGTCATAGCCTCAGAATCCTCAGTCTTTATGTATTCTATCATATTTTGTCCTGCAGTTTTGTGGCTTATAAACCATGGGATATATCGAAAAAGTAGTAAAACTGAATCTAGAAAGGGCATTTATAATATACCACCTAAAAAAAGGTTTGAGGAAAAATAATTTAAATAAATTAAATAAACTTTTTCTAAAATACATACAGATTTTGAGGAATCTGAGGCTGTGACATCACAACTAGTCTGATTTCATTCGTTTCTACAGAAATTATACCAAACTTTAAACTTGAATATTTCCTTAACGGAATAAGATTTTTGAATGCTTTCTTCACCATTTTGTGTCCTTTGAAGTCCTCTTTCATATAAGATAGACTTGCTAATCCTTTAATCTTATTTCAGGGTGCACCCAATAATGCAGTTCTCTATCAGAATCCAATTAAAAGTGTCATATGAAACAAAAATGACAAGAACTATTTCTGTAGCTTTCCACGGACTATAAAAATGACCATTTCATTTTTTTTTTTATTGCAATGTGATTCTTGTTGCAGCACTCCTGGTGTATCATGGTCGGTCTCACATAACTGGAAACTGGTCTCAGTGTGGAAGGTATAGTTCATTACAAAGTGCAGACTCAGCATTTATAAAGAACTTTACAAGCAAATCACATCTATGCTTCTCATATTTAGAATAATATATTTGATTATAAAATTGATCAAATAAATGCACTAGGTACATTTTGCCTTTAAAAACAAAGAACAATTTATATGTTTGAAATGAATAAAACTTGTAGAAATTTAAAATGGGTAATTTCTAACCAAGACAAAACATGATTTAAAAGAAGGCTAAGATTGTTGGATTTCAATTTTCAAAATGTTCTTAATATTATATGAAAAAATAACGACTTCTCATTAAGTTGTGTATTCACAAATTTAGTCTTTTCTCTACATTTCTGTAATAAATCAAATTGAAGTAAAAAGATTTGCTTGCTCCATGGGATAAAGTTGAATTCTTAAAGAGATTTCAAATTTTCAGAGACACACATTGGTCATTTCAAGAAATTTAAAATTTTGCATATACATTAGTGTATAATTATAATTCAAGATGCTTTGATTTCCAAAACATCCAATTTCATTGTTCAAAATATATTCAAAGGCAAGGGTTACTTCATAATAACAATCATGCATAAGCAGGCGCGGATTCAGGGGGGTGCGCGCGGGGCATATATATACCCTCCGCACTTCAGTCTGTTTTGCTCAAAGTTCCCATCTAATTGAAATTGTGGTTGATATCTAAATAAGTCTACAGCTAGAGTGTGAGAAGAATAACATCTTCGAATTCTGCATCAAACCTCATGCACACCAGAACGACAGTTAGTCAGAACTAATGTGCAAACCCCCCTCCCCCTTTCTCCTCCCCCCTCTGGAATTTCATGGATCCACACCTGATAAGTTATGCAAATATTTTATTTAGATACACTGTTTTCACAGACTTTAAAAATGATAAGATATGATAATGATATGATATGCAGGACAAAACATGACAAACAAATCAAAATAAGACAACCAAATGATGGCAAGTCAGAACAACTAATATGATCTCATGAATAATGAGATGTTCAGGATCTTAAATTAGCTGCCAATGAATATTGCTCTGACTGAGGGTGCACTACCTCTTTTACAGTCTTTCCTAATTTTCACCATGAAATTGATGACATATACATTAATTCTATTCACTTTAACATTTGTATGATTAACACTAATTCTTTAAAACAGAATGGCCCTGATTCTTTAAATATTGATTAATAACTTTTTACCATCTTTGGGGGGATTTCAAGTGACATTTGATTAGCAGTTCTTCCCACCTAACACTCTATTCAAGAAAGTTAGTACTTGGTGTTAACCAAATGCAAGAAACGGCAGATAAAATAATCAAGCAGAACTGAGCAGGATTTTATCATAAATTTAGAATAATGCATGTTCAGGGACCTTTACGGAGGTGCAATGTTCAACCAAGTATGTACGACAAAACCAAAAATAAATCTTTAAAGTGAAAAATATGCCACTCAAATTTCTTAAGAATCACATTCTAAGTATCAAAATAACTCCAAGAGAAATATGTTCTAAAACTACATCCGCCAACAATTTCATTGTCACTCATCCTGAATCATTGTATACAAGTCTTTGGTAGACTCCATAGACTTATTTTTTTTTTTTGTGGTATACGTATACATACTTTCCTGCTGTAAAAATAACTTTAGGCTATCAGTTCTCAACCTTACTGTAAACCGCTGAAAAAATTATAAACTCCACAACCCTTGACTTATTCCCGCAAACTATCTCCAGTAAACATTAAGCGTCACATGTACAGTAGTAGGACCAAATCTGTAACTGCTTTGTTTTTTGTGTGGTTTTTAGCATGTAAAGGGTAATTGTGGACGATTAAACACTTCTTTTAGCATTTATGTGGAAAACTAAATCCTTTGGATGTGTTTTTCCGTGGTTTTAGTGAGCTTTAAACACGTTTAAAAACTCATAAAGTGACAGTAATTTATTTTTGTGAGCTGGAATTGGATAGGCCACGTTACGTTAACGTTAGTTTCTGCTATCCTGACGTGGTCTAGCAGTGAACAGTGTCTGTGCAAATTGCAACTGATGGATTTGTGATCAATGGCTAGTTGTTTTGTTAACTCTTGTTTAGCTAGTACAGTGAACTTTTATTCCTGCCTGGGTCCAGTGCAGTGCAATAATAGTGGAATTTGAGTGTTTTATTTCCTGGCTGGGTCCAGTACAGTGAAATGATATAAAAAGGAAAAAAAAGCTGTTTTGTTTTTTCTCCAGAAGATGGCTGATGTCTTAAGAGCAGCTAGGGTTAGATCCCTGCAGTCGTGATCAGAAGCAAGTGACTCTTTGGTGAGTGTAAATATTACTAACGCTACTGGTACTAGCCCTGTTAGCGCAAGGGAAAGCAAGTGAATCTAAGAGTAAGACTAAAGGAGATAGAAATAAACCTTTGACTAGTACAAGTTCTTCTAGACCGACCAAGGTCTAGATTGAGTTGTGTTGGAGGTACAGATGATTCATCTGACTTAACCTCCAGAATGGTGGAAGAACTAATAGATAAGAAATTAGATAATAAACTTGAGCCTTTCCAATTAGCACTGAATGCCCTTTTAGCTAATCAGAACAGGGTTCCCGCCTCTGCTAGTGGTCCTACCAATACATGGACAGACCAAGGTGAACTTTCGGGGGTTAGACCTAATATCAGTGGTGACCTAAATCAGACTATGCTGCCCTAAATTGCATGGAAGAGGCAGGGGTGGAGGAAGGTTACAATTGTTTCTTCAGCATTGACTAGATATAACACAGGATACAAGGGTTCTGTTTATAATAAGAGACGGCTACAAACTAGAAATTTAAAGACAACCTTCACGATTTTTAAGGGAAATAAACTCCCTGCTACCAAAAGATTTGGGGAAACTTCAGACCCTCCTATTGGAGTTACATGCCCCTACTGGGCTAAAAGGAAGGTCCCTCAGCACAAGTCCAACAAGGAGTTTTACAGCATTCTGTTTAAAGCTTCAGAGGGGGGGGATTCAGGCCTATTCTTAACTTTTGCCCCTTAAACAAATTTCTAAAGAAACAACACTTTAAAATGGATACACTGCATTCAACTTTGCAGTTTCTACGCTATGGCGATTGGACAGCATCAATAGACCTAAAAGATACCTACCCATGTACCTATAAACCACAGGACACAAAGTTCCTGCAGTTCAGTGTAAGCAATCAACGCTTTGAGTTTGTCACCCTCCATTTCAGGTTGGCAACAGCACCAAGAGTGTTCACAAAGATAACTGCTCCCATTCTGGCACACTTCATCAGGAAATTGTACATGTTTTAGCTTACTTGGACGACTGGTTGATAAGAGGGGTTTCTAGTCAGGCAGTACAAACAGGGGTAGAAGAAGCCGTCTTGGTACTTCAGAGTTTAGGGTTTTTGATCAATTGGAAAAAGTCAGATCTAGAACCAAAACAAAATCTTATTTTTTAGGGAATAGATTTTCAGTTAGTCAGGGGTCTGGCCACCCCATCTCAAGAAAATAAAAGATTGTTAAAGGTGGTGTCAGGAGTCGTTCAATATTGACTGTCTCGGTACACATATCTTCAGGTACTGGGAGTCATGACTGGGAAAGGCTGCATGTGTGCCCAATACAGTTACATCTGCTAGCACCTTGGAGGGTAGCATCCAGGAACTGAGAGATGCTTGTACCAATCCCCACACATAAAGTGTCATCTGAAGTGGTGGACCAACAGGGTCCATCTACAGAAAGGGGTACTGATAGCACCAGAAGTAGCAGATCATACCCTAGTAGCAGATGCTTCACAGCAAGGTTGGGGCCCATCTAGGGATCCTACAGACTGCAGGGACTTGAAAACAGCCCGAACAGGCAAAGCATATAAATTGGCTAGAATTGGAAGTGGTGCTTAGGGGGTTGAAGCTTCTCAGGAAAAGTTAAGGAACAGTCAAGTTTTGATACGTATGTACAACTCAACTGTAGTAGCTTATATAAACAAACAAGGAGGGACTCAGTCCCCAGACCTATGTCACCTATATGGGATCTGTTCAAATGGTGCATAAACCGGAATGTACTTACGAGCAGTTCATATTCCGGGTGAGAAGAATGTGTTGGCAGATGCCCTGTCTCGCAATAGGGTTCGTCACACAGAGACTGAATACAGGTTGTCTCAGTCAAGTTTTTGCCAAACTAGGTATGGTGACCCCAGATAGATCTGTTTGCCCCTCGATACAACAGATAACTCCCACTTTATGTTTCACTAGTGCTGGATCCTGCAGCCCTAAGGGTAGATACCCTAAGGGAATGTTTATATATGCTTTCTCCCCAGCACCCCAAAATCCTACAACAATGAGGACAGAGGATTGTGTGGTGATTCTAATTGCTCCTTATTGGCCAAGACAGTATTGATTCCCAGGAATCTTAGAGTTGTTGATGGAGTCACCAGTGGGAGTTCCAGTAGTGTACAACCTACTGTCTCAGAACATGGGTCGGGGAAAAGTGATGCTAATCCACCCAGATCCTCAGGTATTCCAATTAGTGGCCTGGAAATTGTCCGAAAAAAACTTCTTGAGGATTTTCAAGTGAGGCAGCTTTAACAGCGGCTAACTCCTGATGCCTTTATAGCTATAAAACTTACAATTCTAGACTAAATATGTTTTCTTCATGGGCCTCACCAAAAGCTATAGACTGCTTAAAAGCAAGTTTTGAGATTGCTGATTATTAACGTATCTCTCTAAAGTTACGAAGTTAGTGGTTAAGACCATAATGGGCTACAGGGCCCCATTAGTATGGTATACAAGGGAGAAGATGTAAACCCTGCACTATCACAGGTCTTGGATAGCTTGGTGAAAGGGTTTTTCTTAGAGAGGCCGCCAAGTAAAAAATTGATTCCACCTTGGAGCTTATCCCTAGTTTGAATAAGCTTGAACCTATAAAAAGTGTGAACTTGAAATGGCTAACCTGGAAAACATTACATGCATTAACTGCTGAGAAGGGGCATATTAGATGGAATCAGGGGAGCATAATGCTGATACCCCATCCAGAGTTTCTAACAAAGAACGATTCAATTAATCAACGGGGCAAATCTATTTCCTGCCTTATTTGGCAGAAGGTTCTGCGGTAGAAGGAGACGAAGTATGGTGCCCAGTTAGGGCCCTTCAGTTTTATTTGGCTGCTACTAGAACTGTCAGAACTTCCATAAAAGAACTCTTTATAACATAGCAGGTTGGTGATAAGAAGCGTGCTTCAATGGATACTATTTCCAGGTCAATTAAGGGTCTTGTTAGGTATTGTTACTCAGGGTGTTCAGATGCAGAGATGATAAGTGTGAAATAAGAGCCCATGATGTTGGAGTGCTTTCATCATCTTGGGCTGAAGGCAGCCAACATGGAAGTCAAACACATTCTTTAGTTCCTTCTGTTTAAAGGATGTTTCTGGTGAGCATGGACATTTTGCAAGGGCAGTTTTGGCACAGTCTACTTTTCCCTCCCATAAGTCTAAAGTAAGTGGTTTAAATGTGTATATATTGTTTTCTTCTAACTGTTTCCATGAGTTATGTGTTGGGTTACTTGGTTTTTGTTTTAGGTATGATGCGTTTTCATTACAATTTGTTTTTTGCTTACTGTAGTTAACAGTTTTCTCTTCACGTTTTTGTGATATTAATTACTCTTATAGTTGCTCGGAGTTTTTTGTTTTGCTGACCCCCTTCCTCCTTTGAGCTACGAATTTGTAGCCTAAAGTTACGTTTACAGCAGGTAAGTATGTTGTGTGCAGGAGAATCCACATTCCAAATTAAAAGACTCTTCTCCTAGCACTAACATACTTACCTGTTGGAATCCCACCTACCTCCTCATGGGAGTGTTTTTCCTATTTTTTCACCATTTTACTGGAGATGCCTCGCAGGAATAGGTCAAGGGTTGTAGAGTTTATACTTTTTTCAGCGGTTTACAGAGAGGTTGAGAGCTGATAGCCTTAAGTAATGTTTACAGCCGGTAAGTATGTTAGTGCAAGGAGAAGAGTCTTTTAATTTGGAAAGAGGACTCCAGAGCAAAATAGTACATTTTACATCAAATTATGATATGTTTTCCTGTCTGATGATGTAAAATTAGCACAAGTCTTACTACCTAGGTAGATACTCATTCATGTGATATATGCTACCTTAACTTTGCATGCATTATCCCTCTATTACTCCATGGGTACACACAAACAAGTATCCGCACTGGACATAAGGCAAACCGACGGTGCACCCAATTGTTTCCTCATTTTTATTTCTAAATGGACTTATGGAGAATTTGTTACAATGAGTTTCTAAAAACACATACAGTCAGTTGAATATCACACAACTGAATTTTTGACAATAAGTGGTGATGTCCTATATTTATGAGCACAGCTAGCCATCTGTTTCTTACACAGTTAGCAATAAGAGTACCTAATCCCTTCTTCTGAAACATCAATATGTATGTTTCATCATTATCTGGGTACAATACTTTTATGTATCACATAATTCCAGTATTGACATGAATAATCATTACCACTGACAGATAACCAATCACAGTACTCCCTGTTTCTTCAAGAGCAATTCAAACCTCGACTCTTACTGTGTCAGTTACTGTGTCGGTGCAATTCTATCTCTCAACAGATGAACATGACCTTTTCATCCCATCTTCTTCAGGTCAACTTGCACAATGGATTTTTCACCAACCGTCTCTGCTTGTAGTCGTATACTTGCCGACATACAAACACATTTTCTGGGGCGGTGTCCATTGTTGGAAGATTCGTTTGTGAAGGCTGTCCCTTGGGCAGGCAGGGTACATAACGTATACCCTGACATACACGCTCTTCTTCCTTCCTTAGGTCTGCCCTGAATCTAGGCCAAATAAAAAGGATGGTGAAGATACAAAAATATTTGCAAAATTATAGAAAATGAATTGCCAAATATGACAAACAAGCAAAAGTGTAATATACTTCATCATGCCACAAAATGCTTATTGTGTCTGATCAACTTGATATCATTAAATAAAAACTTACAAACAATTCTACATAAAATATAGCAAGTTGAAAAGGATAAAGAAATTATTACAGGATTCCAGATTTTTGATAACAAAACAGATTTGTCACCTTTTTCATGAAAGAACTAGAGATACATAGAGACAAAATCAGTTTGTCCAAAAATCATGAAATAGCAACATATATTACCAGAATTGGTTAACACTTCTGCAGATTCTTCAATCTGGAAGCCTGATTATTATATATGCACTTTCTAATGTCATCAGTTCAGTAGCCCTCCACTTTGTAATGAAAATCCATTGTTTTTGCAACAATAATTTGATGGATCGCTGTACCAGACTAAAACTTTCTCACACTTGATGATTCCCCAAGCAACATATTGATTGCCTGATTTGTTCAAATTTGTAATATTTAGGAAAGTTAGGGGAGAGATGGGGAAGGGAAATATTTGGATAAAGGGAAGACATTAAATTTTCACATCTCAATCCAGTGAAATTCTCTATAAGAGCAGCACCCTTCTCTGCGAATAACAAATATAATCATAGTTCCTTTTTGGACTGCTTCTATACATTCAGTGACTTTCATTAAGAACATTAAAGGTGTATGTACATGTCACATGTAGCAATTCCCATATGGGTTGAAAGAGTATTTTAATCTGAGCAGATCAGTGATCGAATTTTAAAAAAGCCCTTTGAGTTTTAAAGCTATGGTTGATCCATTTTTATTTCATGCGAAATTTGTGATGTATGACTTGGCGAACAGATACAAATCTTTATCTAATTCTTTAAATTTCTCTTCGAAATCTCAGTCACTAAAAATGACGGGAAAGTCTAAAAACACAACTTTTGGTCAAAATTTGCTACACCACTTGCAAGAATTATGAGAAGCCTTAAAATTAAAACAAAAGGATTTGCAAAAGAAAATACCACGGTTGCCCTGTATTACATAGCAACATTTGCATAAAATATGCAAATTTATGCTCTGGGTTTGAAATTGCTGTAAAACGGTCAATTGTTCATTTGTTGCTACTAAGATGGATTTCAATAGCTGTGTTAAAGCAATTAAGGTAATAATGCCTCTCTTTATTCCTTTAAAAAACTTCAACTCTGCCTCATCAAAACAATGATTGCGGGCACTTTGAGGTTACTCATTCCTCCAGCTAAATCAGATTCAGAACCAAGGGGTGTTAGTTTCCCTTTTGAATTTAAATGTCACATTACTACCTCTAAATGTTAAATGTCAGGTGTGGAAGCAATCAACTCCATCTCAAGCATGATATTTACCTGCAGTATTCATCCACAGTCAGCACATAACACTTGTCTTCAATGCAGGATACATTGTTCACATCGTAATGTCTGCATGCAAATAGCTCTTGCTAGAGACGGGAGAAGTAAAATGAAACAAGTTGATATTTATACAGTGGCATTATCAAAGAAAAAGTGGGTGAGGGAGGGGTTCAAATACCTATATGTGCTACGGTAATAAGGAAGGGGGTCAATCATACCCTAAATTCTATCAAAAGTTTTCTCTGGAATTAACATTCATTGTTCATGAATGGAAAAATTGAGAGAGAAAAAAATGACTGTACCTACTACATTAAAGGACATCTCTTCTGAGCTCTTTTGTAAAAAAGAATTCCTAAAACATTTACAATTTTCACTTAAGCTTTTGTATCAGAAATAATGTTTTCCCTTTACCATGTGCGTGGGGGTGGGGGTAAGGGGCTATTCCTTAAATTCTCTGCCTTAATGTATTTTAAATCTATAAAATAGTTTTAAAGACAGGTTTTGCATATCAGGGCCTCTGGTATTAAGTGCATTTCTTTTGATATATGCATTACAGATATCATACGCAGGAAATACCAATCAAAGTGTTAATAACCTCTGGCATCAACCCACCCTTCTTACTATTCTACCAATGGTTAAATTCCCACAGGATCATATCGCCGTGACAGTATTTGCTTAAAACTGAACCCATTCCATCGACATTAAATGACGCCTTACAGCATATGGTCTGTTCTGCTGATATACACTCAGTCTCCTAAACAATGCAGCACATCTGATAAGATCATCAAGGGTGAGCATTCATGATGTCTATGTCAGTCCCACACAAGCCCATATGTGTTCCATGTGCTTTAACACCTTTGCTTTATATGTGTGTGACAACTATCTCTAACCTACCAAAGGTAAATCACTACTACCCCCTCTGCTAAGGCAATTACAGTTTTCATCATAAGATATTAAGAAAATAACTCCCCAGCAAACAAAAAAATAACAGCAATTAATTGTCAATAACATTTGCAAAGGATGTTATGCCACTTCACTTAATATCAAATTGTAAATTCTGTAGAATTCATCATCTTCTTAACTGGTCAAGAAATCTTCACAATTCCACCTTCTGATATTCTTCTGCATCAATTGCTAATAACTAATTGAACTTCTTTCGTATATTTGAATTGTTTACTTATTCCCTAAACTACTCTTGATTTTTTTCCTTATCCAAAAATAATGCAACCTCATTGCAAAATTACTCAGTGTGAACCTCTTCCCAGAAAATCACTTGTCTGTATCTAGGTCTTTTCACAAAGCACACTAATAGCACAAAGATACTCCCCATTGTCTTACACATTCAATTCATTGGTGTACACATTTATGTAACAGATTTGCATTTGATTAAATCCAGTATAACTATACAAACATTTTCTAAAGGAATATTCCTTTGTTTTATTAACCTTTTTAGTCACCCTTTCCCCATTGTTTATCTTTCAAATTGCACTGAAAGGAATATTCCTGTGAATTTTCATTTTCATACAAATATATATGATCGAGGACGAAAAAAAAAAGATTGGTGTAAAAATCATGTTGATATTCTTTTCCGTTTAGGAGTTGCATTTCAAAGAATGTGCGAGCATCTTGAAAAGTGATCTCAGTGTGGAGTGTGATGTCATAAGGGCAAATCTTAGATACCTATTGTACAGCTCTTTGAAAATTTATTGCCTCTTCCTAAATTACTGGAACCTTTTTTGTTTATTTATAAGACGGGGATAACATACACTTTATAAGAATGTGCTTTGCTCATCTCCCCATGAACCATGCATTCATAACTTATTTCATTTTATAGAAATACATCAAACTGGAATAATCTTTAATTTACATCTTTTTTTCTTTTAAAAAAACAAAATTGCTCAGAAGTGGGCTAAATTTAAACACTTCATCTTGGGAGGGGGTCTAAGACCTTGTCGGACCCCCTAACCTTTTTAATGCCAACTATGTCACTGGTACCAACCATCCTTCAAGGAGAATACAAACAAATGCCACTGCAAAATTTGCAGAAAAGCTAACAAGGCAATATTATTGCATCATTTTGCATATATTAAGTGAAAAAACTCCATGTGTATTTAATTTTCCTTTCCATTCTGGTGATTTTACATTATCATGAAACTAGCTAATGTAACTTAAATGATGGTAATATACACCTAACCTGACCAATGCCCGCCCCCCCTGTGGGACGCAATTACTCACCTCCACATGTTCTGGTTGTCTGCCTGTTTCTGTGTGCTCGGGTCTATAAAACCACAGCAGGCTGAACATTATATCACCTAAGGGGAGAAATTATTACATATGATGTCAGGATGAAAAGAAAGAACAAGAGACATGAACTTAAATAATACAAAATGGACCGTTAACAATTATTCAACTATTTGAGTGTTGCTATATTTAGAAAATCACTTGATAGACTTCCTCACATTGGGGTGATTTTTGTACCACTTAAAAGAATTCCTTTGATTCTTTCATATTCTAACCATTCAAAAAAAAAAAAAAAAAATCTTATGAGGTTACATTGAGATTTTCAGAGTATGGGTAATTCTTTTTTTATTTTCAAAAACTTTCTTTTTTCAAAGAAATAAAACTTTTAACTGGTTAAAACTGAATAAAACATTTTAAAGAATTACTTGAGCTGTGTTCATCTGATGACATCACAAAGTTCGCCTGAATTCTTAAATTTTAAAACTTTGATTGACCGTAACTGAAAACTGCACAAGCTTTTTCAAAGATTATGGGCAGTTTACTCAGAATTGAATGTTCCTTCATATTTGTCATGTCTTCATTAAGAAGTCTCCATCAGTTAAGTCTAAATTAAAAACATACCTGTTTGATCAGTTTTAGTGATCCTATTTCACAAACCTTCTACCAGGGACTGTTTGTATTTGTAGATATTGTATGTATTACTTGTGTTACTATTGTTGCTCAGCGCCTTCCAAGATTGTTTGATCAAGGATCACGCTATATAAATATAATGGATTTGGATTTATGTAAAACAGCTACATTACACTAGACCTGACTTCCCAGTCTACTCTACATAAAAGACTACTCTACAAGACTGGTGGATTTTCTACAATAGTTGATGTCTTTTTATGAAAAATACCTAATATTCTGCAGCTGGAAAATGACAATTTGATAATGGTATCCCTTTATTTTCTTCCATCAAATAAATTGAGCATAAATAACCTCTTTAAACTTATTCTTTAACTTACAGTACAGGTGAGAATTGAATGTAGCCTCTTATGCTTGATCTAAATTACTGTCTTAAGTTTCCTGAAGACTAATCTAGAATATTGAAATCTTGCCTCCTGCATGAGCTGTAAATTACATGTTTGTTTTTCATGACAATTGACAGATGACATGCCCTTTTCAGCTGCGCTTGAGTCAACCCTCAATTTGTTTACACTTGAGGACATGAGTCACTTAAAATCCATGCAGATGCTGTCAAGATTTCACAGTAAAGGACTGGATGATGTTTCCCATTTGGGACAAGCGTAGGTATTAACAACGGCTGCCTTGGTTGATCCTAAGTAATAATATTTTGTGACACAATATGAACTCTACTGGAAAGACAATCTGGAATCTTTATCCTTAAGTATCATATATGTACCAATTTTAAACTAAAATATATCCTTCCGGAAATCATAAAATAGCATATCATAGTAACAGAGAGCCACTGAAACCATGGAGCAATTAACCATGGAGTTAATAGATTCATGTTGAAACCAAAGTTTGAGAAAAGCAAAGAGTATCTAGTATCTGCAGGATGCAAGACTTAAAAGACTAGATGCGGAAGAGGGGGAACAAGTTATTTGAAGGGAAAAAAAGAAAGGAAATTTTTGTACTCAAAACTTGCTCATTTTATTAGAGGGCCTCAAATAAAAATGTTGAGTACCAGTTTAAAAAAAAATCCCCAAAAAAAAAAAAAAAAAAAAAAAAAAAGGTGATTTGTCAAGACAAAAGAGCTGACAGGTCTAAATTGAGCCGGATTTACTGTTGACAATCTTTTTGAACAGTGGTACATCACAGCCTGCCCCACCACACCCATCCTGATGTTACCACATATTTCCCTCAATTTTGCAGTTCATGTTACCACTGGTTGAATGAAAAATGTCCAACAAATCCTCTAACTGCAGATATTCACTAAAACAAAATGCCTGCGGAGTTTACTCAAGGAGAGGCACACGATGATGTTTCAATTCAAGTTCACAACGCGTTACTTTTATTAATAAGATACACTGGCATAATTTTTATCAAAGCTACTCATACTATGAAATATATAACCTTTACTTTCCTTCCTTTCACTCCAGATTTAAAAATGTTTCACAACACAGCAATTAGAGATCTCTTCCTTTTATCACCCAAGTAGGAAAAACAATCTAGGGCATATTCATCAGAGGCAGACTCCGCGAAAAGATACTGAAAACACTCAAAGATGAAATGGATAACACAAACCTCTCAAACTCATGTGGGACAAAGCAGCTTGAAATCCAAGTAGCTTATAAATCTTGAATTTATTTCTTTTCAAATTACTTAATTTGACAGGAAAAAAGCCTGAATAATAACAATACTAAAAGAAGGGTACTTTGTTTTTTTGAATACAACAGTTGCTATTTGTTGCCAAATAATTCAGTAGTTTCTGGGATCCAACTTTGTAAACTTGACTTTCTTTGATACATGCATTTTGATGTTTGAAGGAATGATGACAGTTGAGAATTTCACGAGTCAGCATCCTCTCTTTTTAGACACTGTTGTCAATGAATAAAAACCACAGGAGCTCAATTATAAAATATATTATTGGACATTGTCAGCACATTTTCTTGAATAAGTTTTCACAAAAATTCAATAAGCTATCAAATTGCTTATTTTTGACCAGTAGTTTAAAATCCTCATGCCCCTTCTTTACCACAATTGTACAAAAAATGTATCACTACTTTTCAAAATTGAACATATAACAAAACTTATTTTTTAAACATTTACCTGTTTCTGGATCTTCAAAGATGGCTGATACCTTGGCAACAAAAGGAATGTCTTTCTTCTTGGGTCCTGCCCTGAGCAGCACGCAGTCTCTGACACTTATGACATCATCCCTCCTCTTAATGGAGTCATAACAGTACCTCAGCTCCCTCTCAAACTCATTCTGGTACAAACAAAATGATTTTTTAGGCTGGTCAAGCATATAAATGTTTGTTTGATGAGGGCTTAATGGCACCACGACAGCGAGGGTCAAATTGTGCTTGAGAGATAAGATCATTCCAGAGGTAGGAAGGAAAGAAAACAGGGGGAAATTGAGAGAAACACAGGAACTGAAAGCCAGAAAGCTCGGATGGAGAGAGGAAGTGCATGGATGAAGAAGAAAAGGAAGAGGGGGTGGGAGAGGAGGACTTAATATGGTTGTAGAGAGAAGCATGATGAAGGAAGGAGAAAATTTTATCCGGAGGTTTTTCTGGAAGAGCTTGGCTATTTTGTGGGTAGCGAGGGAAGCTCTGGGAAGGTTGCACAGGGGGCAAGGAGGATGTGGTGGACTGTGAGGGTGCAATGGCAATTGTTGCAGAGGGGTGGGGGAGCCAATAAGGAGGTGGGAGTGAGTGAGGTGGGTGTGACCTATTCTGATGTGGGTAATGTGAATGTTGTCAACACGGGAGAGAATGTGGATGGTGGCTTTGATCGGGATGGTGGGTTTGATCGGGATGGTGGGTTTGATCGGGATGGTGGGTTTGATCGGGGTGGTGGGTTTGATCGGGATGGTGGATTTGATCGGAATGGTGAAGTGGATAACATGAAGCGTGTTATCAATTTAAGAGTCCCATCAGGTTTGTTTGTTTGTTTGATGAGGTCTTAACGGCACCACGACAACGAAGGTCAAATTGTGCCTGAGAGGTCAGATCATTTTAGAGGTAGTAAGGAAAGAGACCAGGGGAAGAATGAGAGAAATTCAAGAACAAAAGCCAGAAAGCTGTGATCGAGAGAGGAGGTGCATGGGTAAAACTAAAAACAGAGTAGAGAGGGGGTGGAAGAGGAGGATTAAATATGGTTGTAGAGGGATGCATGCTGAAGGAAGGAGACTATTTTATCTGGAGGATTTTTTTGGAAGAACTCAGCAATTGAGTTGTGGGGAGCGAGAGAAGCTCTGGGAAGGTTGTACAGGGGGCAAGCAAGGAGAACGTGTTGGATTGTAAGGATGCAGTGGCAATTGTTACAGAGGGGTTGGGGGGAACCAATAAGGAGGTGGGAGTGAGTGAGGTGGGTGTGACCAATTCTAAGACGGGTAATATGAACGTTGTCAATACGAGAAAGGTTGTTGATGGTGGATTTGATCGGGATTGTGGGCTGGATAACATGGAGTTTGTTATCAATTTGGAAGTTCCATAAGGTTTGCCAGCGGTCACGAACAAGAGAAGCGATAAGCGGTTTGATGTCAGAGAGGGTTTTGGGAAAAGGGGAAGGGAGGAGGTTAAGGGCAAGCTTAGCGGCTGTATCAGCCCTGTCATTGCCAGGGATGCCAACATGGCTGGGTATCCAGAAGAAAAGAACACTTTTCCTGCAGAGGGTGGGCGAAAAGAGTTTCCGGAGGAGGAGGTGGCAGGTGAGGTTATCCCATTTAAGATTGAGTAATGAAGTAAGAACAGCCTTTGAGTCAGAGAAAATGGCAAAGTGACTAAGAGGAGAGTACTCAATAAAGTTGAGGGCGAGGAGAATGGCCTTAGCCTCGGCTGAAAAGATGGATGAGTGGTCAGGAAGTCTGCTACTGAGGGTGATGTCTTGGATGATGGCAGCAGCAGCTGTCTTGTTGCCTTCCTTGGAGCCATCAGTATAGATAGAGGTGTAATTTGAGAGTTGGTCTTTGATTTGGTTGTGGAGATTGATGAAGAGATTAGGGTGAGTTTGAGTTTTGTTATAAGTGGAGTTGCCAGCTGTCATGAACAAGGGAAAGAGCTAAGTGAACTGCAATCTTGGAGAAAATTTCCCACTTCAATGTTGGTGAAACTATCAGCAAGTACCCCAAGGAGATTAATCATTATTCGCTAGGAGATAACATTAGTTAAGCAAACATTAGGAGTAGCGTTAGGCATCCAACATGGAGGAAAATCTGGCATCACAGGAGTTTTGTCCCAGATTTTTAGTCAAGTAATATTACAGGACATTGCATCAACAAACTGGTAAAGGAAGTATTCAGAAAAATGATAGGATTTACATGTATATTAACGGAGATGTTTAACTTCCAAATTCCATCAGACTTGTGTAAAGATAAAAGATTTATCATACACTTTGAAAGGTTCAGTAATTATCATGAAATTAAATTATCTTTTATCCAAATCCCTATTTGTCCTACATGTACTGTACCTCCATAAATAGAACGCAGTCTTTAAAAACGTGTCAGTATCCTTAGACACTTGCTCATAAAGTGAAAATTCAGACCTTTTTTTTATTTAAGATAAAAGACTACTAGATATATGATGAAGAATATATGAGGTTTCTGACATACGCAGCCACAGCTACCAGATAATTAATCTGAGACATCAAATTTAAATAATCAAAATATAAATCACACCCACCATTTATGATAGGAAGAAAAGCATATCAAGCAAGCAAGACTAATTTATTGCTTCTGCTCAGTGTGCTCATATTAAAAATTGTTTAAGAATTCTAAGCAATATAAATTATACTGTACAACACTTCGCTATTAAAGCTCAATTGATGCGTAAATATTTCATTTAAATATGTATTTAAAAGACTAGAAAATGTTAGAAAAACAGAAGATAATTCTTCTGCTAAGAAATGTTTAGTATAATATTTCTAGCTGACAAGCTTTACTTGCTTTCTAAACACCTTGATATTTCCTACGCTTTCTAATATTTTCAATGGTTTTCTTCAGATGACATGTGCAAGATTTGATTAAACAAACCTGAAATAGAACAAACTTTTCTGAGTTAATTTTTGAATACCTTCTTATTTGATTTTAAAGTCTTCTTGAAACCATATTCAACAATTTTTTGACCACATTTTCCCAATTCAAATTCATGCCTTTCGATAGTGTGCATAAACCCTTGATCAATAATTAGATTTCATAGCAGGAAAATGGGTAATTTGCGGGAAGAAAGAAAAAAAAAAATATTGTTTTTTATATAGATTTCTTAAGTAAACAGCAGTATATATATATATATGTGGTAAAAACCTAAGTGTGCGATGAAAAGTACATTAATTGCAAAAGAGGGAAGTATATAAAGATGTTTTCACCACATTAACACTATTTCTGTAACGATTTTTCGTGGGAAGATTTTCGACACCTTTATTCAGATCCATGGGAAATTTTATAATTAATTTCGACTCTGTGCGTTCTTTTTACAGACGAGCCATATCCAAGAAGTATGGGGAAATTTACACTAAACCCTTCGAACTGTATGCAGCCTGACAGTGTGTCTTCATAGTGAGTCTTTTGGCAAGAAAGGACACCACACACAAGTTATAATTTGCTGATTCAAGCCTGAGATATTAAATCAATCTGGAAACAAATAATTGAGGTCAAATACAGACAGGTGTTGTCCAAAATAGCAATGTGTCTCTACATCCAGATTGAATTTCTCACCCTATAAAATCTTGTAGTGAGTGGATCACAGCTCCCTCATGAACCCCATACCTGACTAGCTTGAGATTCCTCTAGCTTTGATGGTGTTGATACAAATGATATCCTTCACAATTATCAACTGATAGGTCATTGTTGAGATTTGCTTTCATTTTGAATTGACACCATCCACAGCTAGAGGTTAAAGGTGAATATCATAGCACACTTTTGATCACAGAGATTCATCTTACATAAGACATACATACTTTCAACTCCATTTTACCTTAACGCAGGAATTTTCTTGCCAAAAACCTAGGACAATCTGTAAGAACCTTGTTCGATGAAATAGCCACTTTAAAGAAAGACTTAATTTGAACAAAACGAGTCTTTTAGAAACTATGGTAACTCTAAATAGACTCACATTGTTAATGAATTAATTTCATATTACTCGCAGAGATCATACTTACAAAATATACAATAGGCTTTGGAACTGGCTTTCCGACACCTCTCCAACCATTGGTTGACTTCTTTCTGCCCAGTTTTTCAGAGACGGGCTTGAGTCCTGGTGGCTTGTTGATTTTACGAATCAGTCTTGGTCGACCAGGTTGGTATGTGATGAAAGTTTCAGGCACTGAATGGGGAACTAAAAGCAAAAAAAAAAAGCAAAAATTTGTATTTCTACATTGCGACAATATTTACAAATAGGTCAATCACTATTTGAGGTGGGCGAACATTTGCTTAAAAGTAACTTCCTTAAAAATAAATGCGACACTGTTGTTTTACTTTCAGATCCTGTCTGCAGAAGCAATCTGTGATGTCAGAGGAACTCTCTATATGTTCACCATTTTACAATTGATTTACTCTTATGTACCCTATGCAAATTTCTGATGTACTGAACAGCAAATTCTGATGAAAGTTTTTGAACTTATATCATATTTCAATTAAAATCTAGTTAGACAGACTGAATAATCAAAATTCTCTTTTCACAGGTCATCAATTTGTAGGCATCCTAGTGTGATCATTAATACTGACAGCAACATCTACTAAATTTGAAAGAACAATATTCAGCCCTGATTGAAGCCATCCAGTTTCATGTTCCTCATAACACTTGTAACACAAGCTAATTTACTTAGGCATTCATTTTCCATGTGTATTTTGTCTGCTCTTTTCCACTTTCTATTCTTGATACATTATATGATTGATTGGTGGCCTGCAATTAAAAAAACAATGCTTCAGATAAAGAATAACAAACAACAATGAAGGCATGTGGCAGCACTTGAAATTAGCACAAGCCTTCTAGGCTGGGGCTAGTTGATTTTACATACAGGATTTCCATCATTCATTAGCCCGTTGGGCTAATTGTATATTCATAAATTTCCAGTATGTTTGTGTCAGACATGAAGAAGAGGGCTTTTCAAAAGTTGTCGGGCTATTGAAATGGGAGGTGAGAAAGCCTGACAGCCTGGTGATGAACCAATGCTGAGTTTGAGCCCTGAATGAAGGCAACATGACTGAGAAGCATTAAAAATACTGATCCAAATATCACACTACCATATAATGTGGACAATCACACACAACGTAGATCCGGAAAAATGAAGTACCTTTTCAATTTGAGAAAACCTATTGATACTGTTTTATGAGAGTGCTAATAAGATACTATTTTCATCTGCTTCTACAATTTTATGAAATTCACTGCAATTCAACATGACTTTCAACAAAACAAAATGTAACAATGTGATGTATAACTGCAGTACTCCCTAAAGGCAATCTCATCAATAATGGTGACCTTCTTTTTTTACAAAGAGTCACACACATATTTCTGGGAATTTGGCGTGTTCATACACGCTGTTTGTGTAATTAAAGGAAATGTGTTTTATCATTACAACTGTAGACTTTTCCTAAAATTTGACTGTAAAATAAGTGTAAATGCAAGTGTCTGAATTGCAACCTTTGCTGTGATCCTAAAAATAGATGATAGATCATAGGTTCAATGGAAAATTGATGCAAAACAGATGTCTCTATGATCAATACTTTAAATATTGTTCTTAAAAAGATTTCCTTATTTTCTTTCAAAAGAATAGTGGTTTATTCCCTTGTGAGTGAAACCAGCAGTGGAAAAGTAAATTGAGGCAAAGACATATGTCACTGCTAGCAGGTTCATCACTCCACAATCAAGAGATATGATTTTAGTACGCCTATGACACCCCATAAAAACATTATTACCTTATCATACACTCCCACTCGTCACTGAGGAATCCCAGATTTGTGTTTTTGTAAAGAGAATTGTATTTTTCTCTCTGATGCATTCATTCAGTGTCTGTACTTAGGTTAAGTTTTCACTTTTAGGTACCTGCCAGGGAAAGCATGTATATACATCACTTGACTTGTTTTTCTGTGTAGACCCAAGGAATTTTGCCAGGATGTGTCTTTCTACCAAAATAGGAATGATTCCTTCAAATGGTTTTGAGTATTTATTATGCCTGATGTGGTTGACCTGATCAAGAACGCTGCAAATCGCTGAAATGAATTGACTTGGGGAGAAACTAAATTTTGAACATAAAAACTTTTCCAACTGGGTAACTTAGGGTGATAAGCTAATATGTTTTTTGGGCCTAAGAACAGTTGTGGTACTCAAATATTTGTGCATCTCTCTGCAAAAATGCCAAATAAATCAATTGCAGCCTTTTTAATAAATGGGAAATGGGTAAGAAACACACATGAGGTCCATGAAGTATGTTTATTACATGTGACTTTGTCTCACTTTTATCAGCTAATATGGTTTTTATAGTGAGGGGAGAAGGAGGGGGGAGGGGCATGGAAAGGAAGGCACTCTATACATATCAAAGCTAAGTGCTAGCATAATCTTTAAAGTCAACATCCTGCAAACTTAATCACAAATAAATAATCAATTTAAGTAGTGCCAGATGACATATACAAGTGTACCAAGCCTTAATGTGAAAAAAACAAACAAACAAAATCACACACCTCTACCTCATTTCCTAGAATCAAAACATGAAGCTGTGATTTAAAATCATAAAAGCCAATCAAAGTATTAACAAATCACACTAACCAAACCTTTCATCTGTAGAAGCATCAATTAATCGCATGTTAATGTTTGCATATCTAGGCCAACACTATTTTACAAGAGCCTGAAGCCCATTCATGCCAACATTCCAGACAAATGATTCTGCCAACATTGACAACTACTTCAAAATATAATTTCCATGTCCTCCACTTTCTTTATCGGAGCACCCATTCTGTTCTTAATTACAAATAACTGGGAGTCACTTCTGTCCCAATCATCCCATAAATCAAATTTGAAAAAGCTGTTAATTGCATCATAAGGAGACCAATCCTACGCCTTTGGTAACTGATGACCGTGTCTGTAAACTTCTCTTGGCATAGAGAGTGAAGAATGATCTTCCTGAAGACGAGCTTGATATTGCATGCCATACAAAACTGAATATTGTATATAGTGCATGGTGATAGCGTTATTTCAATCAATTTACTGAATTCATGTGAAAAGATTTCAAGGCCAAACAAACTAGGTTATATCTTACAATATGGCAGTAAAGCGATAAACAAGAGGGAGAAATCCCGCGTGGTTCCAATGCTAACTTTAGGTATATATAGAAGCAATCTTTTTTTACTATCATATATCTTTAAATGTTGTGTTCTTACATGTTTATTTTATTTATCATACTGGAACATGTAATTTGTGAATATTTCTTTTCTAGCTTAAGATTATTATTTAAACATGTAAAATGTATTTTATAAGTAAAAACATAAGCTATGGCGCTGTAGAATAACCAAATAAGGTATAAAACAAAAAGACAAATCAAGTAGCAATTGAAACCTTAAATGTCTAATACCAACAGAATAAATCCTAAAAGAGTCAAGCAAAAATAAGATATATAAATAAGGTATCAAACAAAAGTAAACGACAAATATAGCAAAAGCAGCAATTACGATCTAACTCCTAAAAACTACAACTAAAAACCAACAGATTAAATCCTACAAGAACACCCTTTAAAAAAGGTCCGTCATGGCATTTTTTTTTTTTATTGATAGTAATAAAGAAAGCAGTGACGTGTCTAAGGGGGCTTTCGGAGGCTTAGCCTCTCTCCCCCTCACCTCCCAAAATTCTGTGGAAGCCATAAATATAATCAACTGAAATATCAAATAAACGGTGGCATTCTATCAACTGAGCTGTTGTTAATTTTGGACCAAACCTTTTACAGTTTGCACCAAAATCCTCCCATTTTCAACCAAATATCTTTCTTTTGATTCAGGCTTTTATCAAAAATTTCAATTTTGGACCAAAATTTTCAAGGGCCACAATCTACAATCTAGAACTAGCACTGTCACAACATGGCTGCATTACGTATCGATTATGATGGAGAAAAATATCACAATAAATCGTATATCACAATACTTTTCAAGAAAACTGACTTACGCCACAATTAATATCACCAACGTTATATGATCATGGACTTACAATTTACTCCATGATGTGATAAACACAAGAAAAAATGATTTGCAGATCTAGCAGACAACATGATCGCGTACTATTACGTTCTTCACGAATCACGCACGTGTTTAATAATTCAGCCAACGTGACCATGAATCATAGAAGTGAGAGCCTGAGTGGCACATACATTCTGGACCAATTTTGTGTTCTTTTTGCCAACTTACAACAGCGCGTATGACTTAACCTGTAAATTTGCAAAGCACCATTGAATGTTCATACAGTAATGTGCGCTATACTATAAGTTTCCATTACCTTTACCTTAACCTACTCAGATTCAGATTGAAAGAAAACTTCAGCAGATAAAAAGTGGCGTACATACCTCAGGACGTACCCACTCTAACAATTTCTTAATTTAGCTGTTGAAGTTTCCGGTTAGACTAGCCTCGTTCCATTTCAAATTTTAAATAATGTCATTCTCCTTCAAAACCTCTTTGTGATTCTTCAAAAAATAATTGTGTGATAAATATTTTCAATTATGTTCTGAAACAGTAAAATTATCTAAATAATACCATTCTTCATATCACGTTTTGGGGGTGGCTATTAAAATATCGGATTGGCACCGGAACTTTTCGTCTGCCTTCCTCAACATTGTCAATTTACATGATTTTTGCAAATAAAAACAATGCCATAAATTTTTGAATTAGCATCGTAACCATTAATATACAATCTTCAATAAATAGCACTTAATTTGAAGTCCATATTCTCTTCATTAAATGAAATTTAAAAAATAATTCTTAGTTAAAACATGGTGGATTTTGAGCGTGGTGTTTACAATACTAGGCCTGTTGCATTCCGAGGGCCACGACAGAAAAAAGTCAAGTGAAAATAAAATAGATGGAAGTAAGGATAAATCAATAACAAGAGCTAAAGAAGAAATAAATACATATAAGAGTAAATATGGATAAAAAGGCTGTTAATAAAAAAAAAAAATAATAGTACAAACGTTTAAAAATAAAGGTTTTAAGATTTGATTTAAAACTACTGACAGTACTAGAGTTGTGTATTGCTGGCGGAAGCGCGTTCCAGTTTTGGGGCACAGGCACAGAAAGCTCCATCGCCGAAGGGCTTACAGCGAGTACGGGGGATATTTAAAATCAAATTATCATGCAAACATTAAGAGTAGCCCACTGCACGTGGTTTTAGCAGATATGATGGTGCAGTTCTATTTAGTGCCTTGTAAGTAAGTAATAAAATCTTAAAGTCGATTTCTTCTTTGATCGCAAGCCAGTGGAGGAGTTTGAAAGCAGAGGATATACTGTCATATTTGTTTAAAAGGAGGATAATACGGGCTGCCATATTCTGAATGCACTGAAACCTATTCAAGGATGAATTAAGAAGTCCATATAACATATAATAAGCCACAATCACAACAACCAATGAACAATTGTAACTGGTTCTGACTAAAATGATGAAGTCAACAACTCAACATTCTACGTTATCCTGTATCATCCTTACATTTATTAACAGCATCATACCAAGTTTGATTTAAATCTGACAAGGGTTTGTGGAAATATGAGCATAGACAGAAATTTCAGTAAGTCCTGCCTTCTCATTAATATTTATGACATCAGCACCAAAATCAATAGGGATCATCTGCAGACTACAACACACCCATATACCAAGTATGGCATACATCCTCCTTAATGATCTTGAAATATTGTGTTTACAAGCTTGTTAACAGAATTTTACATTTAGTCCCACCTACTAATCAATATTCATGACATCAGCACTCAAAACAATAGGGACCATCTTTAGACTACAATACATCCACATACCAAGTATGACGTTTATCCACCTCTCTGTTCTTGTATTCTCTTTACAAGCTTGTTAAAAGAATTTTACATTTAGCACTACCTACTGATTAATATTCATGACATCAGCACCAACATCAATAAGTCTCATCTACATGTACGTATGACAGAAATCCACCACAGAAATGACAGAAAGTTCTTAAAATATCATGTTTACAAGCTTGTTAACATTTTTCATTTTGCCTCGCCTACTAATTGATATTTACTACATCAGCACTAAAAACAACAGGGATCATCTACAGACCAAAACAAATCCACATTACAAGTATGACATAAATCCACCGCACAGTTCTTGAGATATTGTGTTTACAAGCTTGTTAATAGAATTTTACATTTAGCCCTGCCTACTAATTAGTATTCATGACATTAGCACCAACAACAATAGGGATCATCTACAGACCACAACACATCCATTTACATGTACCAAGTATGACATAAATCCACCTCACTGCTCTTGAGATATCATGTTTACAAGCTTGTAAACAGAATTTTACATTTAGCTCTGCCTACTAATTAATATTTATAAAATCAACACCAAAATCAATAGAGCTCATCTACAAACAACAGCACATCCTCCATATACCAAGAATGACATAAATTCACTGCTCGGTTGTTTAAATATCATGTGTATAACCTTGTTAACAGAATTTTACATTTAGCCCTACCTACTAATTCATACTAATGACATCAGAACCAAAAACAATAGGGATCACCTACAGACCACAACAAATCCACATACAGTAACAAGTATGATATAAATCCACTTCACGGTTCTTAAGATATCATGTTTGCAAGCTTGTTAATAGAATTTTACATTTAGCCCTGCCTACTAATTAATATTCATGACATCAGCACCAAAAATGTTAGGGATCATCTACATACCACAACACATTCATATACCAAGTATGACATAAATCCACCACACAGTTCTTGAGATATCATGTTTACAAGCTTCTGTCACAGACACATAACACCCATACATACACACATACATACACCCATACATACACCCATACATACATACATACATACAAACATACATACATACATACACCCATACACATGCCAGTCTGACTATATAGGTTCCTTAAGCTATCGCATCTGAACCAAAAATAGCATTTTCTGTAAAGTTTTATTTCATGAATCAAACATCCTTGAGCGGAAAGTACTAACGCTCATTAGTACCGATTTTCTCAGTCTATGGCTCTTTCTCTCTGAAAAAGCAATGAAACAAAAATTTCTTAAGGGTGACCTTAATTTGTGAAATAACCTGTGAAAATCGTATCTTTTCAAATTCAATCAGTACAGTTACATTTCTTCTCTTGCTTAACTGTTTTTCATGGAAATATCACCATGGATATAATTGTGTTTTAGGTTGTTATTTTAAGACTGTGTACATTTCTTCACAGATGGAGAAAAGATAACAACTTCAATCACAAGATCATCGACCAGTGTAAGAACTTTAATAAATTCAAAATATATTTTGATGCTTTCAATTTAGAGTCTTTCTGAACTAATTTGATAGAAGAAAAAAAAAAATTCAGCATGGTAGTGATCTAGTACAGTTCTTACTGTACTATGTATATGTACATCATTGAAGAAGAAAAGCTTCATGACTTACTGTGGTTTGAGGGAATGGTGTTTGGAAACAATAAGATAAACTGCACATTTTGAAATAATGTTCAATAATAATTATAATAATAATTTCAACACTATTTCAAGAATTTAACATAAATCCCTGACTACTCATTAATATTCATGACATCACTAGCAAAACACTAGTACACATATAGACTAGAAACCATATGTGCTACACATATGGACTGGAAACCATCTGTGCTACACTTATGACGCCTAATGTACTCTCCATGAGGAAGGTGTTTTGTATTTTTACATTAAGCCATGGCCACAGGCGGTGTTTTGTATTTTTCATTAAGCCATGGCCCTAGCCACCGTGCATATCAACGATGGAAACTGCTGACAGCATAAACATGTACACAATAACTAACAATATTATCATGCAAGTATGAGGGAAACAGACATATGCTTGTTTATTTATCACTATTTCAAGAATTTTACACTAAACCCTTCTCAGCATTTTGTTGAAATCACTATCAAAATCAATAGGGCCCATCTATGGATAATAATGCATCTGTGTACTAAATATGGCATGTGTCACATCATAATTCAGACAAGAACCAAAAGCTTTTCTGGTTCCGATGCTTTGATTGATTTGCAGTTTGGGATTAACTGTCATATCATTGCATATCATGAAATATTTGTTCCAGGATATTTATTCATAAACCATGACCACCATGCATGATGCAGATCAATCAAATAGACATACCTATTGACAACACTAGCATGTGCACAATAATTAACAACAATATCATAGCAAGTATGATGCAAAACAGACATACGGTTGTTCATGTATCATACTTGAAATTTTTTAGGTTAAGCCCCACCTACTCATTAATATGCATGGTAACACCACTAAAACCAATAGGGTACATTGTTGTCTATTCTCTTGTACGTTGCGTACGCGACGAGCCAGAGAATGACCCCAAAGGATCCCTGGGAGACCCCAGGAATGTGCAGGTGGCACATTGTCTGGCCAAAGAACAGCCCTAAGGGAACCCTGGGATACTCCAGGGGTCTACTAGTTACCCATTATCTGGTACGTTATGCGTGTGACGAGCCATTTTATGGCCCAAGCGGATCCCTGGGATACCACAGGGGTCTGCTGGGGCAATTCTCTGATACATTACCTGTATGAGCCAGATAATGGCACCAGTGGATCCCTGGGATACCCCTGGAATTTGCCGGTGGCCCATTCTCTGGTAGGTTATGTGTGTGATGATACAGAGAACAGGTGCAAGGGATCCCTAAAAGACCCAGAGGTGTGCAGGTGGCCTATTTCTGGTGGAGCATCTGCATACCCACAGGTGTGACAAGCCAGAGAATGGCCCTAGCAGATCCCTGGGAGACCCAGGGGTCTGCTGGGTCTATTATCTGACCAGTACATTCGTGGGTGATGAGACAGAGAACAGGCCCAAGGGGTCCCTGGGAACCCCCAAAGGTGTGCAGGTGGTCCATTCTCTGGCACAACATGAGTGCGATGAACCAGAGAATGGTCCCAGTGGATCTCTAAAAGACCCCAGGGGTGTGTAGGTGGCCCAGTCTCTGGTTTGTAATGTGTGTGATGAGCTTAAGAATGGCTCCAGTTGATCTCTGGTAAGCCCCAGGGGTTTGTTGGTGGCCAATACTCTGGTATGTTATTTGGATGAGGAGAAAATAAAGGGCCCAAGGAATCCCTGGGAGACACAGGGGTGTGCAGGTGGCTCATTTTCTGGTAAGATAGGTGTGTGACAAGCCAGAGAATGGCCCTAGCAGAACCCTCGGAAACCCCATGGGTCTGCTGGGCCCATTCTCTGGTACATTACAAATGTGACGAAACAGTAAACAGGCCCATGGAACCATGGGAAACCCCAAGAGTGTGCAGGTAGCCCATTTTCTGGTACGTTAAGTGTGTGATAAGCCAGAGAATGGCCCTAATGGAACCCTGGGAGATCCGAAAACATGAAAAATTGATTTTAAATGAAAATATCAACATTAATGCTTACCCTGGAAGAATTTTATATGCCATTTTTGAGTTCTACATCTCATAAAACAGCCTAGTAGCAAGTTTGAGATCCATAGGACTCATAGGCAAATAATTGTGTACATTTTTGTAATCGATAAAAATTCAAAATGGCCACCATTCCCAAGAAAATAGGCCCAAAATAGGCTAACTATAAATGGCCATATCTCAGAAACGGTAAAAGGTACAAAGCAAAATTAGGGGATATTCTATATACATAATGTCCAACACATATGCCAAGTTTCAAGGAAACCTAAAATGGTGGCCACCAGATGTCATGACCTTGTTGAATTGACATGGAATGACCCTTAAAATATAACTCTTTTGTCAGCCATTTTGTTTTTTCCGCCATCTTCAAAGACAAAAAAAAGTTCCAAAAAGGTGCCAGATATGAAATATGTATTAATATGCATAAAATTAAAGCAAAATTGTAATGTCATAGTACCTAATTTAATTTCAATGATTATTTATTTGCATTTTGATGAACTTTGTCTTTTCTGCCATTTTGATTAGTGCAGACCAATATTTTTACTGTTACCAGTTGAAAACGTATTCAGTGGACTCTCAGGCTTTGGAAGAATATTGGTTTGGAGAGTTGTGGGTTAAGGGAGGGGGGGGGGTGCGGTGCACGTGGAGTGCATCTGGCCCATGGCCTATACGATGTCAGCAGATTAGTATCTCACAGTCATCCAATGTGCAATTGAGTATCTTACAACAAAATCGGCCGTGTAACATAGATATAACTACATCACTTAAGGAAAACTAACAGAACAGGTATAACTACATCACTTAAGGAAAACTAACAGAACAGGTGCATTTCATTGATTTGTGAAACTATTGAACAATCCTTAAATGTTCAAAGTATGTTAAGAATATCAGAGCAAAAAAGTGTGAAAATTTGAAATACATTTGAAATTATAAAATTTCCACTCCTGGTAAGGTGTGTTGATATCTTTGCATGTCTTTTCTTATTTTGTAAAATACCTTTAAGAATCATATTACCCATATAAAATATCAACTTAGTGGTGGCCATGAATTTCATCCAAAAATGTTTATTTGAATAGCAGAACTGCGCTTGCAGCACTTTACACATTTCTTAAAAATCTTTAAACAAAAGCTCTTTGTAATGATTTCCTGAATGTGAAAAAGGAACTGGTATACAAGTTATTTATTCATTTTAAGTGCATCTTTCTTTCCCTTGTTCTATTCTCCAAAATTTTCTGCACGGTTTCTTCTCCACCAGCTGAGCCATCACACTTTTTATCTCTGCATACCCTGTGCATATGGACTGAGAAATAACTTAAGGTAGCATGGAACTAATTATTTGCCCTATTGAAACCTATGATGAAAGAGTCAAGTTTTCGGGTCTTTTTGGTACCAGAAAGGGAAAGTTTTGCAAACTTTTGCGATGTTTTCTGAAAAGTACCATCTAATATCTTTTGGATGATGGTATGTTTAATAGGGATTGACCTGACGTTTTGGCCCTCTTTTTTAAGCTGAAGTCAAGAGGTGTTATACACCCTCACTCAATTTTTGGTATGGGTCCATGGTAAAATATGTTTATCAGCCTTTTCTATGGGGGTTCTTATTTTGAGCTGGCGGAGTACTACTGTAGTAGTACCATGCTACCTATAAATTTCAAACAACAAACCAATATATACAGCCTTGAAGTCCTCATTGCAACTACAAAACATTACACACATGAACCTAGCAACATCTTTATAGCCTTCTTTATAGCCTTCAAAACTTACTTCTGGTGACCAAAGTTTTTGTTGACTCCTGCTTTAACTCTCAGTAACCATGCCAATACCATAGTTACCCTGTTCAGGGGATACAAATGAGCTTCTAATGAAAGAAACATACGAGCATTCATGTCTTACCTTTAGGTTTCAAGAGTGACAGCAAATAGTTGATGAACTGGTTTGAAAAATGGCAGGCTTCATCCTCCCCCACAGATCTTTTTGAGAGCCTGCGAGATAGTTTGCGTTTCAATGCTGAATCAGCCGTCTCTGCACTATCAGTACACATCTGTTTCCACTGTGCCAGGAGGGTTAACATGTGAATCACAGCTGCCCTCTCATTCTGAAGCAGTTCCAAAACGGCGTGCGGTAGAGACGTAGAATTCTTAGACCTGTTTGCGGACAATAAATGCATAGAGGGAGGCTTGCCCTGTAGACCTTTTGGACTTAATGAGGAACGAGGAAGTCGTTTGTTTATTTCAGATGGAGGATGGACATAAATTGCTGGTGTCTCTGACCCACAATTGAGACATGTAACCTTTCCTGGTATTTTATTGCACACTGGATGAGGACCATGGACCCTGGCAGAACAAGAGACTTTAGAGGGAGTTATTTTACTTGTAGCGGGGACACAAATTTTAGTCAGCTGTGATGGATGACTGCTCTGCTTTATATTTTCCTGAGGTTTTTTGATGATTTTCGTAAACTGAGATGAAGTTGTTTCTGGTACATCCGATTTCGACTCATCGTGAGCTGTAGGGACAATTAAAGTCTTCTTTTTCTTCTTTCTTTCACTAACTTTACTTCCATATGTTTTAGTACTCTCTTCCCTCTCAAACAGAATATGAACTTTTGTTTCTGCATCAAGACTAGCTAATCGCCTTTTCCTTGCTCGTGGTAGTACAGGCTCCTTTTCAGAGTGTTTGTGTTTTCTGGATTTTACCTCCTTCTGCTTCGCGCTGTTCTTGTCTGTTTCATCATTATGCGTGACATCAGAATCTGATTTCTCGTTAGGAACTTTTCCATTTTGGATCTTTTGCACAACAGCCAATTTTTTGTTATCAGAACCATCTGAAGCAAACACTTCATCTTCTAAAAGAAGATCCTCTTTTGGACTTTTGTTGATGTCGCTATTTGACATTTGCTTGACATTATCAGACACTTGGCTTGATCTAGTATCAAAAGGAGGCACAGGGGAATGTTTGTTTTTCACTCTTGTTTTTGTTATTTTCCACGGTGATGACAGAGTCGTTTCGGAGTAACTGAAGTAACTATTTGACGCCCTTCGGCTACCAATCCGATGTTGTGCCTTATAGAATGAAGGTGAAGGTGATCTGTTTGGAGTTATGGGACTAGGTGTTAATGCACTGTTTGATCCATTACATTTATTATCATTTTTTAAACAAATTTCCTCCTTTGAAAAATTTTGATTTATGTCTGTGATGGACATATTGTTATGTACTTTCAATGATACTTCATCATCCAATTTGTAGAATTTCCCTGGAGTTAAAGATACACTCTTTTGCTGAAACTCAAGTTTTCTTTTTTTAGAAGGGCTTACTGGAATGGACCCTTTAGAACTCCTTACCACTTTGGAATCAGAGAGGCATCTACGTCCAGGAGACAACTGTTGAAATTTTTCATTGGCTAAATGTACGTCCACTTTCAGGGTCTCTGTTAGGGGTCTCCTGGGTGAGAGACGCACATGATTGTTGGGCGACTTCTTTGTGATGGTAACAGGCTGTGATAAATTATTCTTATGATTCATGTTGTTCTGAGTAGCTTTATGTGAATTATGAAATCCATTCAAGTTCCGATGACTGCTGGCCATCTGTTAAGAGAAAAAGATAATACCAATCAATGAAAAATCATATAACAATAAAACATGAATAAAATCAAATAAATATCTGTACCAAAGAACAAAATAAATAACAATAGCTAAATCCAACCAAGCCAATAGGCTCATAGGGCAGGTGCTTGTCCCCGGTTTCCATGGCACAAGCGGATAAGAGTAGGTGACAGCTTAACTCCCATCAGCGCTGGTACTCATTTTACAGCAGAGTGGACTGAAGCAAGTAAAGTGTCTTGCTCAAAGACATATTGCAGGGCTCACAATGGGAATGGAACCTGGTACCTTTTGCATATAAGCATGACTCCTTAACTACTGAGTCAGTGCACCTCTCATAACAAGAATACACAGCACATATTTTGCTTCCACAAAAATGATTTACTAAAACAATTTTTAGAATGAATGTTCTAATTAGTACTTAAACAATGCTTTTTCACATACATATGAATTCTCTTTTAAAACCAGAACCAAAAGGTTTTGTGGTTCCGATGCTTTTGTTCTTCAAAAGCTGATTGATTTGCAAAATTTGTATTAACTGTCTTATGTCATTGCATATCATGTGGAAATATTTGTTCAATGATACTTATTCATAGGCCACATCCACCATGTAGATCAATACAAATGTTGACAACATTAGCTTTTGTACAATAATTCACAACATTATCATAGCAAGTATGATGCAAAAACGGTTGTTCATTTATCCTATTGCAAGAATTTTTCAGTGAGCTCCGCCTACTCATTAATATTCATAAAACCACAACATTACAATATATGTACAGACCATGACCCCCCCCCCCCTCCATCTGTGTACCACATATAGCATAAATCTGATATATTGTTAATGAGATACAATATGGGGTTTACATCATTTAAAATTTTCAAACTAAGCCATGCTCACTATGCATGATAATGACATCTGTTAAAAACATAAGCACTCACAATAACCAACAAAATTATAATGCCCAATATGATGCAAAACAAACATACAGTTGCTCATTTATCACTTTTTTTCAAACATTTTACTTTAAGCCCTGCCCACTTGTTAATATGCATGAAATCACCACCAAAACATAAGGGCACATCTGCAGATCATTTGTGTACCACAAATGACGTGAGTCCAGTTCATAGTTTTTCGAGATATCGTGTTTACAAGCTTTTTGTTTACAAAATCATATTAAGCCCCGCCCACTATGCATAGTAATGCATTTTTATATCCTAAACATGTACACACCAGCTTACATTATAATTATTCCAAATATGAAACAAAACAGACAAGTGGTTGTTAAAATATAAAAAAATCCAGATTTTTACATAAAGCTACACATGCTCATTAATATGCATGACATCACCACTAAATTTAATAGGGCACATCTCTGCTATCTGTGTGCCAAATATGATATGAATGCAGTTTACCATTCTTGGGATACCGTGTTTACAAGTTTTTTTCAGCAAAATCATATTAAGCATCTCCCACTATGCATAGTAATGCATTTTTATATCATGAAGATGTACACACCAGCTAACATTATAATTATTCCAAATATGAAACAAAACAGACAAGTGGTTGTTAAAATATGAAAAATTCCAGATTTTTACATAAAGCTAAGCCCACATAGTCATTAATATGCATGACATCACCACTAAATTCAATAGGGCACATCTGGGCTATCTGTGTGCCAATTATAACATGAATCCAGTTTACCATTCTTAAGATACCGTGTTTACAAGCTCTCTTCAGCAAAATCATATTAAGCCCCACCCACTACGCATAATAATGAAATTCAAAGTTTTTATATCATGAACATGTACACACCAGCTAACAGCATATAAGTACACCAAATATTAAACAAAACAGAGACAAAGTTGTTGAAATATGTTAAACCCGCCTACTCATTAATATGCATGACATCACCATTAAAACAAAAAAAAACAATAGGGCACATCTATGGACCATGGGCTATCTGTGCCACATATGACATGAATCCAGTGTATCATTCTTGAGATATCACGTTGGCTGGCCATCACAAAGATACATACAGGATACATACAGCATACATACATACATACATATATACATACATCCATCCATACACACAGGCACACACCCACACACACATATATTCACACACATGCAATCATGACCACATAGGTTCCTGATACTATTGCATAGCAACCAAAAATGCAAAAATTGCATCTATTAGAAACTAATCTTCAAAATTCTTCTTGTCTTTTTGTCATCCATCATAAGTGATGGACAGGTCTGACTAGTACACTACTTCAATTCACAGAAGAAGGTACTGTATATTCATAGTAGTGCCCCTAATAAAATACTGATAACAATTGATAGGCAACTTCAGTTATACTTGAAAAATTCCCATTTTCCTGTGTTTACAGGCAGACATTTCACAGATGAAATAGATATAATAATTATATTGCTATGTCTGTTACAGTGCATGTGTTTTGTTTACAGTTAGTCTCCTCTTATGATATATGCCATCAATTTTTTCAAACAGAATGGGAAGGACACGGCGACGTGAATGTTTTTTTTTACAATGAGTACAATTATGTTCTACCTTCTTGCGAAGCATAATTAGTTTTTGTTGTTGTTAGAAATGCTGTACATCTTGAAGAGATAGGGATTGTTAAGCAATTATTTCAAACTCATTAAGATAGTAAAAAAAAAACATTGCATTGGTTTCAAATTAATTGTCATCATAAGTACAACTTCTTGTTTTAAACAATTAAGGGGTTTCTTCACCTTCAAAAACACTGACTTTGTCAAAAAAACAAAGTACAAATTTTTGCATATTTTTTAAGGATAATCTATATATACTTTCACATACATGATTCAGATTTCCCCAAAAAGACTATCTATTAAAAACATCTTTCTGTGTTAAGTTCTTTATTCAGAATGGCATCGTTCTTTAATCAGAATGACGCCATTCTTCAATCAGAATGGCATCGTTCTTTAATCAGAATGGCGTCGTTCTTCAATTAGAATGACGTCGTTCTTCAATCACAATGACGTCGTTCTTCAATCAGAATGGCGTCTTTCTTCAATCAGAATGGCGTCATTCTTCAATCAGAATGGCTTCATTCTCAATCAGAATGACGTCGTTCTTCAATCAGAATGACGTCGTTCTTCAATTAGAATGACGTCGTTCTTTAATCATAATGGCATCGTTCTTCAATCAGAATGACTTCGTTCTTTAATAAGAATGACGTCGTTCTTCAATCACAATAGGGCCGTTCTTCAATCAAAATGGCATCGTTCTTCAATCAGAATGACATCGTTCTTTATTCAGAATGACGTCTTTCTTCAATCAGAATGGCGTCGTTCTTCAATCAGAATGACGTCGTTCTTCAATCAAAATGACGTTGTTCTTCAATCAGAATGGTGCTTTCTTCAATCAGAATGGTGCTTTCTTCAATCAGAATGGCATCGTTCTTCAATTAGAATGACGTCGTTCTTCAATCAGAATGACGTCGTTCTTTAATCAGAATGGCATCTTTCTTCAATCAGAATGGCGTCTTTCTTCAATCAGAATGGCGTCGTTCTTCAATCAGAATGGCTTCATTCTCAATCAGAATGACGTCGTTCTTCAATCAGAATGACGTCATTCTTCAATTAGAATGACGTCGTTCTTTAATCAGAATGGCATCGTTCTTCAATCAGAATGACTTCGTTCTTTAATCAGAATGACGTCGTTCTTCAATCACAATAGGGCCGTTCCTTAATCAAAATGGCATCGTTCTTCAATCAGAATGACATCGTTCTTTATTCAGAATGACTTCTTTCTTCAATCAGAATGACTTCGTTCTTCAATCAGAATGACGTCGTTCTTCAATCAGAATGACGTTGTTCAATCAGAATAGGGCTTCTTCAATCAAAATGGCATTGTTCTTCAATCAGTATGGCATTGTTCTTCAATCAGAATGATACTGTTCTTCAATCAGAATGATATTGTTCTTCAATCAGAATGACTTCTTTCTTTAATCAGAATGACTTTGTTCTTAAATCAGAATGACATCGTTCTTCAATCAAAATGACATCTTTCTTCAATCACAATGACATCGTTCTTCAATCACAATGACATTGTTCTTCAATCACAATGACATTGTTCTTCAATCACAATGACATCGTTCTTCAATCAGAATGACATCATTCTTCAATCAAAAAGACATCATTCTTCAGTCACAATGATACCATTCTTCAATCAGAATGATATCATTCTTTAATCAGAATGATATCATTCTTTAATCAGAATGATATCATTCTTCATGACTATCACCGTTATCATCTATCTTTAAAGATCTAATTATATCAAGAGAAAGCATTATAGCTTAACCATTTAAAGGTCAGTTTAACATGTTATTATAGAGATAAATAGAAAATTCATTTCTAATTGGTCAAAATATTTACACAAATACTGACAACCAATCAATAACCGCTGTTTGGTTTGTTGATGTCCAACGGCACCGCGACAGTCAAGAGTCAAATGTACCAAGAAGAGGGTGTTAAAAACTAAGGTGCTTGAGTTAGGACAGAGAGGAAAGAGAGGTGGGATAGAGGGAAGGAGGGGGAGAAGGTTAATAATGGAAAGAAGTTAGGGAAACCGCTGAGAAAGTGACATCCCTAGTATTTGGCAGATTTCCTAGAGGTATTTACTTTGTGGGGACCCCACGTCCACAAGTCAAGGTGACACCTCAAGTATGCCACTAAATATCATGTCGGTTCAATTCATTTCACCCCCTCTCCTCCCTAATATGAAAATTGAAAATCCTGGCTATGCCACTGGGTCAAATTGACATTGGAAATTGTGGGGATTTAAAGCCTTTGATCAGAAGAAAAAGAAAGAAAAAAAATATGTAATCATGAAATGGCAAAAAGGAAAAAACTCATGAAAATTAAGTGATTAAATACTTGCATTTCAGTTGCTAAGAGGAACTCTGCTGTGGTCCACATAATACATATACAGACTAAAGTTGTTAATGTAGCTACAATCAGCATCAAAACTATTGATATAAGAACTTACTCTCAGCATGAAATTAAAAGAATTTGAAAGTGCTCTGCACCACCCCCCCCCCCATGTTTTTTAATAATGTGAGTTCTTTCCAACATCTACCAGTAATTTGTCCAATGGGAATGAGAGTAAGTTTGCTTCATTTAGTTTTGGTTGGAATTTTTTGAATCCCTGCACAGATTTCTCTGTAAAAGAGTAGTGTACAGACCACTAGTTACATTTGAAAAGGGACAGGGTGCTGGCACATTAATGCGTGTGAAGTGCTGCACCTTTTGCAGTCCAGTTAACATTATGTTCTGGCAGCTTTTTGTGACCCTCAAAAAGTTTTTAATTTCCAACATAATTTTGACTGGTAAATTAATTAACAATCAAATAATTGCTCATTAGTTAATTACCTGAATCCTGATGATTATGGTGAAGAATAAATCTGTTATATATAACAAAATCAAACATCTCCCTGATCCATAATTCATCTAAGCTAATAATTAATCGGATAGGCAGCCATTCAATCACTTGATGCTCTTTGGATTTCACTTTTTTCTGTAAATGCTGGCCTGTATTGTTTACAATTTTCATTTCCATCTTCATATGCAACCAATTCATTCATACAGAGTGACAATGGAATCTCCATGTACACAATTAGGTGGGCAAATAAAACTTGCAATAAGCAATTACTGATCAACTCAGGTATTCTGATGAGTGAATATTTAAAGGACTCAGCTCAGTGGTCAAGTTCATCTTATATGAAACAGGATGTTGAAAGCAACAAATTAGCAAAGAAACAACAGTATCTTATTCTATTCATGAGAAATATTCACATTTTAAGGTCTGACTCATTTATTCATATAACACGACTATCATCAGATCAGATGTGACAATCACGCCCTCACATTCCTCAAAGTCTTTTGTGTATTTGATTGTTTTTGAAGTGTTCTTTGGGCTTAAACACCACTTAATATGTCAGGTAAGCAGTCAAACATCATCTAGAAAAGAACCTTTTATTTATCACCTGAAGAAATTTTGAAGAAAAAAATCAATGGATGAATTAGTTAAATGAACCATTTTGTGCCTTTCATAAGTCACCTTTATTTGAGATGAACTTGCTTTTTGATGCCCGAGGCTGATCACTGATTGAACTACTTCAGACAACCATCTCAAAATCAGTTGCTCTTTTAGTGGCAAAGTTGAAAACAAGGAATCTTCCAAAGCCTGGGAAATTTGGATATGAGAGGTATTCATGTTTCTTTTACCTGGTTAATATTAAAGTTCTACACATCTAGCAAATTACACAGATTTGATTTTCAAAAACAAGTTTCAAGTAAGGATTCACAAGTGATTTAATGAATGAATAATGTGCATTAGACAAATCTCGCCGCCAAGTCTTGTTTCTTATGCGGTGGACTTCTCTTTAATTAATTATTCACTGCCACTGCTGTGAAACATGTCCTTCATGTTTTGCCATGTTTGCAGTTTACAGTTTTAACTTGTGTTTGAAAGCGATTAGAGCAACAGTAAAATTTTGATGAAAATAAATAAGATGACTACATAAAATTGCTCCTGCATCTAACTCCATGGTAGCACCAAGTTCAATGGAGACCTGGTATAGCTTGTAAAATAGTGGAAAGGACTTTTTATATGCAAACAGTTTGATCCCTGGGAGGAAGGGGGGGCATTTTATACTAAAAGTGGCAGGGGTGCATGTGCAGCCCACCAAACAAAAAACATACCCGCAGTATAACAGATTTTTGGTAGCTGCAGTATGAAATATACAATTTTGATACCCGCAGTATAAAAGAATCAATTTTGATAATTGCAGTATGAGTATTCAACAAAAGTATAGTAAAAATGGACCAGCAGCACAAAATTAACACAGTAAAACCTCATTTTTTGGGACCTGTACTAAAAAAATGATAAAAAAAGACCTTTTATTTTTTTACTAAAAAAAAGAAAAAAAGAATTAGTACAATTTGTATTTATTTGTATTTATATAGTAAAAAAAAGACACCTGCACTATGAAAATGGTGCAAAAAAGGCAACTGCTCGGGTGACACATATACCTCACATATGGACATATGGAAGTGCCCCCTGGAGTTTGATTCACTTGGATAAGTCTCTCAAATGCACAAAAAAGACCCCTGATATCAGAAATAAGGCTGAGCATGCAAGGTTTGAAACTCTAATGCAGTCTATAGGGAAAAAACGTGAACCCACCTCAATAAAGATCAGTTTTACAAATTTACTACGTTGTTTTCATAATGCACCTAATTCCTTCCTCTCTTCTATTGCTTCCAGTCACTTTTCTAAGGTTCGTTCCTGGTCTACTAATTTCACATCCTCCTACTCCATTAAAGCTTAACTTTCAGCAGTAGTATTTCACTTAATCACTGGTAGACTGATTTTTAAGGTGTTAGGGGTTGGTTGGTGGGGTTAACGGCCCCCAAAAGCAATGGGCAAGTTGTGCCTGAGAGGTTACATTATATCACAAAAAGAGAAGAATGGTGATAATGTGCCCTAGCTATGTGTTGGGTACAGATGGCGGTTAGATGTCAACCAACATATTTACTAACATACCCAGCTACAGTATGTATGTAATACACTGGATGAACATGGAAGGCACTTTGCGATATCTACTCTACCAATACCACCGTGTATCAAGGTAAAGAATGAAGAATTAACGGATATAAGCTTACCTTGATGTGATATCCCAAAGGCAAATGTCCTCTCTTAACTCTATCAAAGGCTTATTCTAGTGAATTCACAACTGTCACATTTTTCAATTCATACTTACTGTACCTTCTATTAGGAAATGATTGCTTTCCAAGGGTACTTTCCACTAGTAATCACTTCCTTTGAAAATAGATATGTACAATCTTCTACAGGAAATGGTAATAGGATCACCCCTAACCTTCGGAAATGGTCTTACTTCTTATTAGTCACAATCACAGTTAAAGCTTGAATATATCAATTCAAAGGTTTGAAATCCTAAAGAAATGAAATGTTACATGTGAAACATGTGTACATATCAGCCTGATTTGCAAGTTTGATCTCATTAATAAGTATCATCTAAATAAACACCAGAAAAAAAAATCTTTTGCACATTTGCATATTTCTGGACAACGTACTAAAGTTTCGTTCAGAAATAGTATCTTATTTTGAAGAAATGTATTATTTTTTTCTTATAGTATTGTTCAAAGTTTTAGTTGCTGTTATTTGTATTGCTTTGTTGCTTGTTTACTATTATGCTGGTGGCCTAATCATAAAGAAGAATAAATTGAAAATTGAATTTAATCTTAATGTCAAGATAAATATACAACCAACAAGATTGAACACATCTGATTGGCTGAAATATTTACACAAATATTGCTTAGCCAACAACCAATGCCTTCTACGGAAGTGATGTCATGAGTATGTATCAGATTTAACGGTGAAATTTCAAGAAATTGTCTTAAAATGAGATTCCCCCTCGAACTTTATTTTGGCATGCCTTCTCAGATCTGAAATGTTACACATGCAAAAAGCAAATTGCATACTCCAAAACCTTTTATAAACTTCACTGATCTATTACAACAAATGAACATGTATGGCAATCATGTTAATCCTTGTTGCCCTTGATGGTGAGCTTTGCAATAAAAAAAATGTAAGTGTTTACTTCCTTACAATGCAATGTGAGAATCAATCCTTAAAAAACAAGTGACATGTAACAATTTTGGAATCGACTGTTGTACTTTCAGCTCAACATCCCTGTAAGGGATTTAAACTTAAGCGATGGCCATAACATAAGAGCCAGGTTCTCGCCCGGATACATTCAGATTTTTGCAGCATTCATAATATCCTAAGCGTTTTATTTGATATTTTGCTGTGTTGCTATGTTTGCCTTAAATAGATTAATATGTTGATGCAATAACAGTTCATACTGTTGCATAGTTTTAACGAATTCTGCATTCCAAAATTCACTACAAATGTTTCAAATACTCGGATTTCACTTGGTGTAATCCGAAGGAATTTAGCATATATAAAAACATTAGCTCGGGAAATACCACCAAATATCTCCTATTGCAATAAAGCTCTTTTTTCATTGGCTGGAGCGTCAAACTACCATCTGGCACATATGCTAATCGAGCTTCATATCCTTTGGGATTTTTCCCAATGTGCAGTCCAATTGGGATATAACTTTTGTAGTTGATAGCTCATTTGGGATATAAATTGGGTTTAAAAAACAAAGAATGACTATCTACTTACTGTGGTGTAGTGGTTATCATACATGTCTACAGACCACGAGGTCCTGGGTTCAAGCCTGGGTTGGGTAAACACGCCAGTGCACCACAACTGGTTATCAAGGGCTGTGGACATTGACTTGGTTGTCGATGTTATGTCTGTCCGTACCTCGTCCCTGTGTTCTCGTCTGAGTCATATTAAGCGTTTCGTGATAGCATTGTTACTATCATAACCGATTACGCAGGTGACAACCCTGTCATTGTAATTGTGTGTTTACTTGTCGTCGGCGAAAGAATGACTAAATAGCTTAAAAGTAGGTTATTTTATTTATATAATGCGATTGAAACTCTGGTTGTAAAATCACCAAAGTGTTAATAACGCACTGATAATAAAAAATATATATAAAAAAACACCTTTGAAAATCAGCATGAATCCCGTCGCATTAGACCCATGACCTGGCTCACAGTAATCTTATCCACAATAACTTGTTTTTTTGTTTGCAAGGCTATAGACTGTATTACTGTTTTTATGCATAAATCCAGTGCCTTTCTAAATAAATTCTTAGTGGTGGGGAGAGGGAAGAGGAGGGGGTGGGGTGCCAATATACCAAATGGACCTTTGATAAATTTTTGACTTCTTATATGCCCCCACCCCCCTCCTAACCCCCATTCCCCTGAGAAATTTTGCTTCATTTCTAGACAATTTTTTTAGATTTTCAGAACATTTTTGTGAAATTTCATTTTATTTTCAGGTAGTTTTCTTCAATTTTTGGGAAATTTTGTTTATTTTTTTAATATGCTGCTCATTTTCAGGAAATTTTTGGCAAGTTTTGGGGTAATTTCCTTCAGTACCAGACAATTTTCAGAACATTTTTGTGAAAATTTATTTATTTAACTTTCGGGGTAGGCCTACTATTTTTTAATTTCCAGAAAACTTGTCTTTAATTATAGGAAAATTTTGCTCATTTTTGGGAAATTGTGTGGACAGTTTTGATCCTGGAAGCACCCCTTTAAAACTTATTTGAAGTTATTTTAGGTCATTCTTGAAGCTTAATAACAAATAGACATCCACTCACTCACAATTATTACACAATACATACAGGAGGTTGTCACATACATTTAGTATTCATTTGACATAATTAAAGCATATCATTTTACCAGGGGGCCGTAGTGGGAGGTATGCCCCTAATAATTTTCTAAGCAGCAATTTTCAAAAGAAGCCTTTTACTTGTTCGCCCAATGGGTAATTGTCAACATTCAACATTGGTCCTGGTTCCCCAATGTTTGAACCTATAGGCAGAATTTGCCTACCGAAAGTGTGGGAAAGTCAAAAGTGACAAGCAAATACTGTCAACTGACAAGAGTGTCCATTTCTAAATGAAAAGTGCCCCTCAATTACTGACAAAAAAACATTTGGAGCATTTTCACATTAAGGCACGCATATTAGTGATATAACCTGTTGAAAACATGTGCATGTACACAATAACAATAACAGTGACAATATTAATATATTGACAATATTTTAACATCAGCAGTCCCCCCCCCCCAGTAATATGCATGGCATTACCACCCAAAACAATGGGGCACACAAACAGACAATGGGTTATCTGACATGAAAACAGTATATCGCTCTTGAGATATTGTGTTTACAAGCTCTTTTCAGCAAAATAACATTAAGCCTCGCCCACTAGGCATATCAATGATATTCAACATTTAAATACCATGAACATGTTCATACCAGCTAACAACATATTTATACCACATATCAAATAAAACAGACAGGTAATTGTTCAAATATGGGCACTTCAAGATTTTTAAGCCCTCGCCCACTCATTACTATCTATGCATGACATCACCACAAAAGACAGTAGGGCACATCTACAGACCATGGGCTATCTGTGTGCCGCATATGACATGAATCCAGTGTATCATTCCTGGAATATCTAGCTTACAGGCTTGCTGTCACAGACACACATACATACACACACCCATACATGCACCCATGCATACCCATACACGCATCAGCATGATTACATAGGTTCCTTATGCTATTAGTATCGGAACCAACAAAATATCAAAATCATTTGATTTATATATGAATGGGGAAAACGTGACTTACATTATTCACTTATGCCAAATTCAGAAGCTGAACAGCTGATTCAGATAAAAAATAAATATATTAAAAAAAACCATTCCGTGCAAAATTGTAAGAAAATCATTTTCACAGACTGAAATATTTTTGGGGGTTTCTGCCTGCTTTAATTTGCATCAATCAAAATATCTTAAAGGTATATGGACAGGTACAAAAGTTGGACAGGTACAAAAGTGTTCGGTTCAACCACTGATCAAATATTCAATTATGAGTTTAATGGTCTTTAAATTTAGTCAGAAAGCTAAAAGTTTAATTCATATTGCCTGGAAAATTTCTTATATACAATTTATGCATATTTAAATTTTGCAGTTGTATTCCCCATTCCACCACTTTCCTTGTACAAAGCTTGCATCATCATGTACTGTAATTGAAATACACTAACTAAAAATTGCAGCTTTTCAAATAAACAGTGATCAATATGACACCCTGTGTTACAAGCCAAGTCATAAACAATGAAAGATGATATCTTCCAGCTACTCATAGTGCTATTAATCATAATGCAATTGAATTGCAGTGATCCGTCTAATGATGTAATAAATACTGTATGCTGAAGCAGTTCGTTGCTTGGTCCAATTAGATTATCGTGAACAAGTTAAGTTTGCTGCTGCATGCAAAATGTAAAGCCTAGATGAAGAGCATTATGTTGCATTGATTGAGGTACCAAGAAGACGATCAATCACATATCTATTACGCTGCTTAAGTTTGTGATGTATGGGGGAGGTATTAGAGTCCATTAACATCGTTAGTTATTTTCAAGTATAACACCTTGTGAAAGAATTCTGTCTGAGTTGCCTGGATGTTGAAACAGTGACAAAATATATTCTTAGAAAAGATATTGTTAAATGGAGCTTGAATAAGATGTTAGTTTATTGGGTCTTTTAATTTGCATCAAATATTTAAGGGGGTAAATCCACATTCAAATTTCCTCTTTTGAGAAGTTTTGATGTTTTATCATAAAAATTATGTCATCAATTTAATTTCAGTATTGATCTCATCAGTACTTTCATTATTTTCTTTCTCAAAGTTATTTGAGAAAATTCTGTCAGCTTTACTTTTGCCATGATACTTTAGTTCATTTGTTAAGTTCACAATTTCTGATGTGTGTCACATTCTTTTGACTTGTGTATGATTCTACATTTAATGCAGCGAGCTACACTCCAAAATGCTTAAGCAAATCTCTACTGGTTGCAATCTTAGGGGGTATGGGAAATCACCATACCAAATTCCCCTCCTTGTGTAATTGAACTATTTGACAATCTTTTCTTTGCTCTTTCAAGTTTTTTGGTTGTCTTTCATACAGGTTAATTGAAATGTTGGGGAATTTGAGTCAATATCATGACAACTTTTCTCCCAAATTTTGAACTGAATTTTCACCATCATGACAAGAATAGCATCTTCTTTTCTTTGAATTATTTAGCTAAAGAGCAGGCCAACTATAATGATGCCAATCCAGAATAATAAGTAATGACACCTGATTTTTCATTATACTCAGACTAAGCCTACATACCAGTATAAAGTGCTCACTGCAAATCATAGTGTGAACCGTAGGTTGAAGCAGAAACCTACTTCAAACGTCGATCAAGATCAGATGGAAATCGCAAAAATGTCTTTTTATTCTCCCCGCACACATCTATTAGTGCAACCAGCGGCACAGCAAGATTCCCGCGCAATTATCTTACAAAAATAACCTTATATAACAACATGCACACGTATGTAAGTCTAATTAAGCATACAGCAGACAACAGTGGTTTTACCGACAAAATGGTGATGTAAACAAAGTCATGTGACCTCGTGACGTCAGCTGAAACATCCTTATTGGTTTTGCATAAAAATTCAGAGACCTAGTTACTAACTTAAATTACTCAAGGGTTGAATTTAATTTTTCACAAATGTTCCACAGAACAGTGCTTTCTTAAACCAGAACAAAAAGGTTTTGTGGTTCCGATGCGTTTTTCTTTTCATATGCTGATTGATTTGCAAAATTTGTATTAACTGTCATGTCATTGCATATCATAAAATATTTGTTCCAGGATATTTATTCATAAGCCACATCCACCATGCAGATCAATAAAAATATTGACAACATTAGCATTTGCACAATAATAAACAACATTATCACAGCGAGTGTGATGCAAAAAGTGTTGATCATTTATCCTATTTTAAGCATTTGTCAGTAAGCCCCGCCTACTTATTAATATTCACTATATTCACTATATCACTACCACAACATTACAACATATGTTCAGACCATGACTCAACTGTGTTCGACATATGGCATAAATCCGATCTACCGCTCATAAGATACAGTATGGTGTTTACATCCTTGAACACTTTCACATTAAGCCACGCCTAGCATGCATATTAATGACATCTGCTGATAATATAAGCATGTACACAATAACCAACAATATCATCATGCCCAATATGACACAAAACGAACATACACTTGCTCATTTATCACTTTGTCAGCATTTTCACCTCAGCCCCGCGAACTTATTAATATGCATGAAATCACCACCACAAACATCAGGGTACATCAGACCATGATCTATCTGTGTACCGCAAATGATGTGAATCCAGTTCATAGTTTTTTAGATATCTTGATTACAAGCTTTTTGTTTACAAAATCATATTAAGCCCCACCCGCATATTAATGAAAGTAATTTTTATACAATGAACACATACACACTAGCTAACATCATTATTATTACAAATATGAAACAAAACAGACATGTGATTGTCAAAATAAGAGCATTCTAAGATTTGTATAGGAAGCCCCGCCTACTAATTAATATCCATGACATCACCATCAAAAATAATAGGGCACATCTACAAACCATGGACTTTATGTGTACCTCATATGACATGAATTCAGCATATCATTCTTGAGATATCGCGTTTACGAGCTGGCTGTCACAAACACACATACCCACACATACACACACATACGCCATCATGAACGCAAAGGTTCGTGGTGCTATCGCATCGGAACCAAAAACACTGTTCCAGATCAAATTTCAATATTCCAACATTTTCGTCAATAAAAAGCAAATTCCTCACTTTAAATTGGACCTAATATATACATTTTTTGTCATAATATACTTGCAAGAGAAACAATAAATGAATAATAGTCATAAGGCTGCTGCGCACAAGCCTGGGAGGGGGGGGGGGGGCGGTGGGAGGCAACTTCATATTAAAAGTGGTAGGGGTGTGCAGCCTACCAACTGAAAAAACTTACCCACAATATGACAGATTTTTTGGTAACTGCAGTAAGTAGGAGTATTCAATGAAAATGTTGTAAAAATGGACCAGCAGTACAAAATTATCACAGTAAAACCTCATTTTTTGGGACCTGCACTACAAAAATGGTACAAAAAATGACACCTGCTCAGGCCGCACATATACATATACCTCACATATGGGAGTGCCCCACCCGGGCGCAAGTGTTGAAATTCTAAACCAAGTAAGGCTGTAACACGAATTGTATCCTATGTACCGGGTAAATACGTAACGGAACCGATAATAGCTACGTTAGGTAACACATGCAAATACAGTATCAGGGATGTAAGTAAGACAAAACATTCTTTTGAAGATTTTTAATATGTAGCACAAATTGTTATGTCTTCGGCAAATGGAATGAGGGGAGGGGGTGGGGGTGGGGGGAAGGGGTGGAGTGGGTGGGGGAGGGGGGTCAATTTGAATATTTTCCCAACAAATAAAAGGCAGTAAAGGCAGTAGGGAGAAAAAATAATTCATAGGGACGTTTGAACATAAAAACATGCTTCTGACAAAAGTTATGACCTGTATAATGTGTGGGTCAATGGGTAATTCTAACCTCCTCCGGCCAATTATTGGAAGTTTTACTACATCACGTGGTGGGAAATTACATTTTATCAAAATAAATCAATTGGGTTCACACACACACACACATAGTTCATCTTAATGAGGCCATTACATTAGTGCACCAGTCAAACAGCATCTCCACATACCCCCTCAAGTGTTCACCTTTTCTCACCTTTTTCAGACATTTTTTTTTAGGTCAAGATTCACATACCCGCAATATTTTTTAGGTAAAGATTCACCTATGCCAAAAACAATTCTGATCAAGATTCACTTCTGTCAAATTTTTAGGTGCAGATTCGCCATAGAGAAAAAATGATTTTTGGTTATTTTTTACTGTTTAATCAGTAAGTATAGTATCATAATTCACCACTTTGTTATTCCCCGTTATCTTCTTGTATGATAGAATGAAATCTGTTGGAACTTAAGCACTTATTATTTTTCAGTTCGATGCTGATTCATCATTAATCATTTTAATTTTCGTCGTTTAGATTGAAGAATTTTGACAATTATTCACCCATCTGCAATAATATTGAGGCGAAGATTCACCTCACTTGAAACGAATTTAGTTGAAGATTCACACCACCCAAAAATATCAAGATTCACCCAAACTTCAAAATTTTGACCTAAAGATTTGACATCGTAATGACGCCAAATCTTGAACGTGCCTTGAGGGGGAAAGTGGGAGGTCTGTGAAGATGCTGTTTGACCACTGCATAATTTCTCGGAATTATCACTCACGCATATCATTGTTTCTAGTTATTTATTCTATGTAGGAAGTACTTTTCAAGCAAGCATCTTTTTTTAATGAAATAACACAATTCATGCAAGGTGGTATTTCGATACAGGCCTTGATTCAAGCACTTTCAGGTGTGCGTACAAAACTTTTAAGTAAATTTTCCAATTGGCCAACAAATGTAGAATGCTACATGAGGCATGGAAAACATAATATCCCCGGACAGATATCCCCATGTGCAATACTGATAGTAGATAAATTCCCAGGTAAGCTTAGCCCAGGGTCCTGGTAGCTGTTTTTTGACAACTCTGTGGTAAGCCTGGGTAAGCCAGGTAGTATGTGCTGAAATGTTTTCCATGTGAAACATGAACTGACATACTTTCAGCAGCCCATTTATGATCGATTGCACCGGTAATTGCAGGAAAAGAAAGATTTTTCTTACTTAAAAAAGTATTTGTCACGAGAATTTTACTCTTAAAACACAATTTATGAGCAGAAAACAATATATTGCAGGATGTTGATGCTATATATTTAAGAATGAATACTGTTCAATGGAAGAGTGATATTTGAAAATTCACTGTTCCTGCTTAAAAAACACTGTTCTCGGAATAGCAGGAATTTCAACCCCTGCCTTTATCTTAACCAGTTCATAGAATTTCCTGTTATTTTGAAGAATTGTTTTGCAGGGATTAGGAAATGTTTCTTTCATAGTTCGCTTACAAATCTCTACAAACCTGTCAGTGCCAAATTCGTCATTGTACAATTTTCTCGCTGACAGTGCAATTTATGTGATTGTTTTGAGAGTGCCTCAAAGGTAAAAAGTGAGACTAAAGTTTACTCAAAGAGTCATACAATTCCCTTTACACTTAAAATCACCCTGAATTAAACTCTCTTGATATTACTTGTATTATCATATAATTCATCATTTGTCAACTTTTAATCTTTGACTTGGATGAAAAGTATGTTTTAGATATTATGAGTGCAACATAATATAAGCATGTAGGGGACACACCTTTCAGTCAAATTAATCCTCAACTATCCATGTTACATTTATTCTTTTGTATCAGTTTCTTTATAAGTAGTTATTATCACTTATAAAGTTTATTAAGCTTATATGTACCATGATATAATAGTGTTGAAATTACATTTTCCACAAAGTAGTTTTGTAAGTTGGTTGTATCTAAAATACTACAAAATGGTATCATGTAGCAGTGGCAGTGGAACCAAGGAAAGAGAGGGGGAGGGAGGGGGATAATTTTAACTGAAGGAATGCCTTGAATGCCTAAAACCGTGCCTAGATAGGACCCCAATTGGCATCAGCCCAACTAATTGCCAATTTCAGCCCTCCAATATCTTTACTGTTCTGCCACCACTGTAAAAGTAACACTGGATACATTTATAACATGATCTGCTACTCTTCAATCTTTTCAAGTGCAAAGAATATCTAATCAATTTTGACCTTGTAATGTATTTCAATAAATACAAGACTGGAAAAATTTCTGTCCAGCTAAGCATGGAACTATTAACATTCAATAGCTCCATTATGGGACTTTTGACAGCTCCCTGCTCAATAATATCAATTTCTTAATCATGGAAGAAAAGGACAAGTTACTGAAGTTGGAATTAAACACCAACAGAAACAGTATAAGGAACATATGAGGCTCTCCTGCCAGTGCCTTACATGAATGTTTGCACAATGGCATATACTGTATGACACTTGTTACAGTACAGTATATAGACCAATATTATCTCTAATAAGTTATATTCATGATTAACTGCTTTAAAACTAAATAATTCCTATACTACATACAGTACACTGGCTATACTGATATTCAGACATTGACAGACCAATTCACAGCACTTGAGTGTTTTTAAATCTTAATTACAGCACCTGAATTATGATATCAAGATGAGCAGTTGTATGCAAAAGTATAATCAAATATACGCTGTAGCTAATAACAGCCAGGGAGTTGTCACTTCAACCCATCCCCCAGCTTTCAACAAACCAAAATTCTTACCCGGGCGACCATGACATTGACTTGACCAGCCCTGATGGACTTGTTTTCAGCAATATTTGCATTGCATGTATACAAATATTTCCATGGCAACCAGTTATTTACTTTCAGGACAACTACAGATTTAGATACTCCTGCCTGGCAGGCCAAGCAAGTTCATCCTTAGTTGATTTGATAATCCTTCCCCCCCTTCCCCAGTGCCTCACCTGATTTTGACCATTTTTCCACAGAGACAAATATATTTCTTCATTTATAACAAAAGGAATGTATTATGTGTTATTTTGTAATCAAATTGTTCCTATTTTGGAAACATCATCATCTCTATTACCATATTGATCTCCTTTAGATCATCATGCTGTTATTCAACACAGGTCAGTAGTTGTTTAAGCCTGTTAGCTTCAATGCAGTCCAAATTCCAGCCATTATTTATATTACACAAATTAACCAATCATATGTTTAATTAGATGTACCATGGGCAAATTTTGTTAAAGAATTTTGGTACCTCAATTATTAATCACTGCTGGTTTTTGTGATTAAAGACAATTTTTCCTTTCTAAAATAGTTTTTTTTAACCAGAAATTAACAACTGCATGGTGAGAAGCATTAAACATTCAGATTTGCCGAGTACTATCAAGCATCAGGACAGCTGACCACAAAATGAAGGCAAAAATTGATACAAAATGTGGGCATTTCCTGTACATATGGGGAACTACATAAATGTGTGGTCAAAATATGACCACTGTGACTGTCCAATGGTGAAATATTTCAGAAATGCCTGCACAATGGTGAGAATAAAGGACATGTGTCAGTCAGTGACAGTCAAAGAAGCACCAATAAATTCTTAAACTTGATTCAAATCATACCAGCATTTAATTAGTCATTTTATTAACATTGAATTGTGTCAGAGAAGCTAAACTCATAGTTTCTGCAACAATCATCCCAAAACCTTCACCACATTTACACCCTTAATAATACACGTAATCAGAATCCAAAGTAGTTTTCATTTTAAACTGGTTACAATCTGCCACACTTCCACAAGGAAATTAAAATGACAGTTTCTGGCATACTAATCCAGATTGAGTTTCTTTAGTATGCATCAAATCTATCTGAAGATACTAAACTATGACATTCACACTAAGATCTACTTTCTATTTCAATATCTTCATCTATGTGAAGATACTAAACTATGACATTCACACTAAGATCTACTTTCTATTTCAATATCTATGACAACAAACCCTTAGGATATTATAGGTACTTACGTATCCCAAGAAATATCTCGATATGAACAGGGAGTTGTCTAAATGACAACTCCCTGATATGAACTACTTCCTAGAAACTCCAAGCTGCATCTTGTATTACTGTGTAATAACCATGTTTTATTTGATTGAAGAAAAAACAAACAATATTACCAGGAAAGCAGATCAATATCATGCAAGAATAATACAGTTAATGATCCTGAACATAAAAATCACATATGGAAACAGCAAAGCCAGAGAGACACAGCTTATTAACTAGCAAATCAGACAAAGTGCATGCATGGCTGCTGAGATCCTTTACGATTACTAGGTTTTTACTGACCTGATGTTCAGGCAAGCCTAGCTGACAGAGGAAGCCTTTTTTACTTATCTTTTTAAATGGAATGTATTTTTGAGGGTGGTTAAAAGAAACTTTCTAAAAGGAGGAAATAGTTCAAAGATTTATTAGAAACAGTATTTCTTTTTGAGCACTACTTGCACATAAGCATATCACTATCATCATTCCTGGTTCCATCCAGAGGGGGCATTTATAAGCTGAAGGGGGCATTTATAAGCTGAAGGGGGCATTTATAAGCTGAAGGGGGCATTTATAAGCTGAAGGAGGCATTTATAAGCTGAAGGGGCATTTATAAGCTGAAGGGGCATTTATAAGCTGAAGGGGCATTTATAAGCTGAAAGAGGCATTTATAAGCTAAAGGGGGCATCTATAAGCTGAAGGGGGCTTTTACAAGCTGAAGGGGCATTTATAAGCTGAAGGGGCATTTATAAGCTGAAGGGGGCATTTCAAAAACAACAATCTACAGTATAAGTTAGTGCTTGCAAACTTCAATCACTGATACATAAACTGAAGGGGGCATTTTTAAATTTTTCAACAAAAAGGGGGCTATTTTATAAGCTGAAGGGGCATTTATAAACTGAAGGGGTATGTAAATTTATAAAAAGAAGGGGCTCATTTATAAGCTGAAGGGGGCATTTATAAGCTGAAGGGCATTTATAAGCTTAAGGGGGCATAAATAAGGAAGGGGGCATTTATAAGTGACAAGTGTTCACACTATGGTTTAAAATTGGGCATTTATAAGATTTTTTAAGCTGAATGGGGCATTTATAAGCTGAAGGGCATTTATAAGCTAAAGGGGGAATTATTTTTATAAGGGGGGCATTTATAATTTTAAAAATAATCTACAGGTGTGAACTTAAAGTGTTAAAATCATCAAACATCTTAGTTTTCTCTTCACCATCAAGTTATTACTGATTGTTCAGCAACTTAAATTAGATCTGAAAAGTAACTGTCATGGTTAATATAATGGAACTAGAATGGTAATACTGTCATGGTTCGCATGCACATGCAAATTGACAGCCATATAATATGACCCTGCCAATTATAAAAATGGCATCGCACTTTAAGTCCCACCTGGCATCCCATGTCCCACATGGCATCCCATGTCCCACATGGCATCCCATGTCCCACCTGGCATCCCATGTCCCACATGGCATCCCATGTCCCACACGGCATCCCATGTCCCACACGGCATCCCATGTCCCACACGGCATCCCATGTCCCACACGGCATCCCATGTCCCACACGGCATCCCATGTCCCACACGGCATCCCATGTCCCACCCGGCATCCCATGTCCCACACGGCATCCCATGTCCCACACGGCATCCCATGTTCCACACGGCATCCCATGTCCCACACGGCATCCCATGTCCCACACGGCATCCCATGTCCCACACGGCATCCCATGTCCCACACGGCATACCATGTCCCACACGGCATCCCATGTCCCACACGGCAGTTCATGTCCCACACGGCATCCCATGTCCCACACGGCATCCCATGTCCCACACGGCATCCCATGTCCCACACGGCATCCCATGTCCCACACGGCATCCCATGTCCCACACGGCATCCCATGTCCCACACAGCATCCTATGTCCCATGCGGCATCCCATGTCCCACGCGGCATCCCATGTCCCACATGGCATCCCATGTCCCACACGACATCCCATGTCCCACACGGCATCCCATGTCCCACATGGCATCCAATGTCCAACATGGCATCCCATGTCCCACATGGCATCCCATGTCCGACATGGCATCCCATGCCCCACATGGCATCCTACCCCATGTCCCACATGGCATCCTACTATGTCCCACATAGCATCCCACACCATGTCCCACATGGCATCCCACCCCATGTCCCACATGATATCCCATCCCATGTCCCATATGGCATTCCACCATAACTCCCACATGGCATCCCACCCCATGTCCCACATGACATCCCATGTCCCACGTGGCATTCCATCATATGTCCCACATGGCATCCCATCTTTGGAGAAATCTCCAGGGTGGGCCTTAATTCCTACACCTCTGTTGTCCTTAATCTGAAACCGGCCTTTAGTGGGTTTTTGTTTTGGGGGGGGGGCAGCTTAAGTCCCCTCAAAAGCAAAAAGCTAGACATGACCCTTAAAGAATGAGAACACTAAGTTATGTAGGTTTTAATTTAATAGAATAGATACAATAAATAAAGACGATCTGCAACTAGGGTCTCATGAAACAAACTCTACCCATGCCAAATTTGACAGGTTGCAAGGTTACAATCTGTATGTGATGGATGCTAATAATTTCTTAACCTGTTAACTTAGCTCTTGAAGTTTCAGAACCACATTCGGTGTATATAGTCAATATTCTGAGCATAGTATATGCAACAGCCACTACATGCTTTCTACACAAGTATTGCAAGTATTACCTGCTGAGTTTTGCACTACCAATACAGTACTTTCTTTCCAAACCGTTTCTTTTGGCTTCAACAATAGTAATTATGCGAGGGGTCAATCAAATAATTCTTTTATGCTAAAAATCTAATATACCAATGCAAAATAAAAAACAAGTATCCCTGCATAGAGAATTTTAAAAATAATATGTTGTTTATCCTTGATGTAGAAATAACTACACTGAGAAAACTTAAGTATGTTAATTTTTATATTTTAGGTGAAAAATGCCCCTTTTTTCGTTACTTTTTTCTTAACTAAACGTCTGCATAATCAAATTTACTTTATCATGTTTATACAAAGATAATATATGCATTGTCATGATTAAAATTATTTTGTTCACATGTTATTTTTGTAAAATATTTTATGAATGCAGAAAAATAAAGATTGCAACTAAAAAAGTATTGCCTAGCATGTATAGTGCCTACCGAGTGAGTTGTTTATCTCACTACATCCGGTGAGACTACCCTTGTTCAATTCAAATTTTAAATAATATTATTCTCTTTCATTATAATCCCTTTGTGACTCTTCAAAAAAATTTTGGTGTAATAACTATTTCTATTATGTTTCTGAAACAGTAAAAAAAGTCTAAATAATACCATTCTTTATATCACGTTTTAGACCTGGCTATCAAAATATAGGATTGGCACCGGAGATTTTCATCTACATTCCTTAACATTGCCAATTTACATAAGTTTTGTGAATAAAAACAACGCCATAAATTTCTAAATAGCATTGTTGAAATTGATTGTAGCAAAGTAACCATTATATTACAACCTTCCATAAATAGCACTTAATTTGAAGTACATGTTCTCTTTATTTAATCAAATTTAAGATATAATTTTCAATTAAAAGATGGCGGATTTTGAGCATGCAGTTTACAATACTGGTCCTGTCGCGTCCTCAGAACCACGACAGAAAAATCCAATACTGACAATACTTTTGACTTGATAAAAGAAAGATACAATGCTCACCTATTGAATCTAATGAAATTTTGTCTATCAGGAACAAACATTCAAGTATGTTAGTAAATAATGTGTATTGATAAGTTATATCACACAGAAATAAACTGAAATCAACCCACTTCAAATCTTCAGAAATTTCCTCTCAAAATGTTTGCAAATACTGAAATATGGAGGGCAATACACAGTATTTCCACGTGGTGCAGTCCATATGACAGTCATATTTATAATGAAGGTTGACAGTAAATCCCCTCACAAGTAAATATTACACTTGGTATGTTGCACTAGGTTACACAGAGATCTGTTGACTATGTACAAAGCTCATTCATCCCTCGTAGCCCATTTACACAAAAGTGCAGCGCTCAAGCTTAAAATACAATTAATTGATTTTCTTCCCTTTGTCCTTTATATCATCTCTGGCACAAATTGGGATTGGATTTGCTCCTGGAGTCTGGAGAAATCATCTGTCACGCATTTTGTTAAGTGACTTTCCTGCAGCAGGAGTTGATCATCTGGTAGCAATACAATCTATGAAGATAAACACAGATAACTTTATCTATTTCTTGACATGGATAGGGTGTGAATCTCTTTCCTGGAATATTCTAATAACGTTTGCCATCATGAATGAATTCAAAATGTTCTCTTTATTTTTATGAATATAATGTCTCATCAATACACATTCTACTACCTGTTCGTTATAAGGTTATAATGATCTGATTATACCAGCTCCGTGATATTAGATCATATCAGCAGTGCAACACAAGGGGTCACACTTTGGTTAATGAGCATTGTCTAAAAACAGCAAGGATAGCATAGCTGCTCAAGACAAATTATATCAGACAAATCCCTTTAAAGAAGTATCATAGCGTTGATTGCTTTGATAGTAGACCGCAGTTGAAAAATAACAAAAGTCAGAATTATGATGCTCAAATAATATTATGTATTGAGATGAACACAGTAATATAACTTTAAATGTTTCTAATATAAAGTGACATAAGACGTTGATGTATTGATGATGATGATGTAAAAAACATATCTAAAAAACTGATGATGATTACGTCTAAAAGCACTTTCTTAAGATGTCTGAATTAAGACTGAACTCTTAAGTTATGATTTTAAGTCTAAGGAGAAGTACATTCTAAATCCTGACCCCCTACAATAAAATATAAACCAATAAGAACTAATCCTATCACCCATCACCAAACACAACTACTTTTGGCCATAGCTAAACACATTTACTTTTTCACCAATGAATACCCTCTATTTGGGTTGCTAACAATTCCTAAAATAGAGTATTAAACTGAAGTATGGTGACTGACACCCTAGGGATATTAAACTAAACCACTCATTAATTCAGAAATATCACCTTGTCCCACAGTGAAACCACTGTTCCATAAAATAACACAAAAGATAATTTTAGGGAGATTGTAAACAAAATCAGGGTTTTTCCGATATTTCTTAAATGAGAGGATGAGAACTGAAAAGGCATGGCAGGATATTAATAATGATGTGGTAACAGCTCAGGAGTAATAAAGAAAATAAAGAAATTAGAGAGCTTGGACATAGGAGAGGTCTAAGTTTTGGTTTATCAGAGAGCTATGGATAATTATATTAGGCATTAAGATTGAAGACATTAATAAGTATAACAAAGAGGATTTTGGGGCCAAAATGTAATTACTTTCTTAGAAACCAACAAGTGATATGGATAAACAAAACAAGTGAGATGGATGAACTTTTTCCTAAAATTAAAGTAACATCAACAACTTAGAGAGATAAACAAATTTAACCTATCTTTTTGTCTTGCCTGCGAAGCAGGATGAAGAGACATAGGTATCATCCTGTCGGCAGCGGCAGTGGAGTCCACAAATGTTTAACATGAGCTCATAACTTAAGTTATGAATGGTGTATATTGCATGTAACTTGGCGCAGGGATAGAGGACATGGGTACTGTTTAAATGAGCATAATTGGGGGGTTGTGTGTGCATACTAATTAGTTTATTTCCATAACGATGAAAATATTTGTACCTATGATATCTCTTAAATTAAAGTGGATGTGGGGATTTTGTTTGCACCAATGATCACATATGTGATGAGCATTATCTTCATTTAATTGTGAGGTGTAATGTGCATATTAATGAGCTTATTTACATCATAATAAACTTTTGTACAAAATATTTAAAATAATCTCATGACTTAATTTATGAATGGTGTACATTCATGTAACTTGGCACAAGGGTAGACATGGGTACTCTTCAAATGAGCATGAGTAGCGGGTTGTGTGTTCATACTAATTAGCTTATTTGCATAACAATAAAAATATTTCTAGCTAGGATATCTCTTGAATTAAAGTAGATGTGGGGATTTTGTCACACAAATGATCATATATGTGAAGAGCATGGTCTACACTCAATGGTGAGGTGTAGTGTACATATTAATTAGGTTATTTAAATGAGAATAGACTTATTTCATACACAATATCTAACCCGAGATAATAACTTCGTACAGTAGTAGAGGGCATTGGTACTGTTCAGTTGAGATGATTGGGGGATATGTGTGCATACTAATTAGCTTATTTGCCTAACAATGAAATATTTGTATCTATGATATCTCTAAATTAAAGTGGGTGTGGGGACACTATTTTTTTAAATCTATCTTACGTGTAAAAACATGCATTGTTACTAATTGTAAAATGAGACTAGAACAGAAATACTGTCATGGTTCGCATGCCCATGCAAATTGACCATATCATATAACCCGGCCAATTATAAAAATGGCATCTCACACTAAGTCCCACATGGCATCCCATGTCCCACATCATGTCCCACATGGCATCCTAAGTCCAGTCCCACATGGCATCCCATGTCCCACATCATGTCCCACATGGCATCCTATGTCCCACATGGCATCCCATGTCCTACATGGCATCTCACCCCATGTCCCACATGACATTCCATCACTTGTCCCACATGGCATTCCATGTCCCACATGACATCCCATCCCTTGTCCCACATGGCATTCCACCATATCTCCCACCCCCCATAACATCCCATCTCATCCCTTGTCCCACGTGGCATTCCATCATATGTCCCACAGGAATTCCATCCTATGACCCACATGGCATTCCACCCTATGCCCCACATCCCATGTCCCAAAGACAGCCCACCTCATGTCCCACATGACATCGCATCCCATGCCTTGTCCCACATGGCATTCCACCATATCTCCCACATGGCATTCCACCATATACAATATATGTCATATGGCATTCCACCATATGTCCCACATGGCATTCCACCATGTCCCACATGACATTCCACCATGTCCCACATGGCATCCCACTCTATAACCCACATGGCATCCCACCCTATGTCCCACATGGCATCCCACCCTGTCCCACATGGATCCAATCCTACATGTATGTCCCACATTAATCCAACCATATGTACCACATGACATCCCTCCCTATTTCCCACATGGCATCCCTTCCTGTGTCCCGCATCAGTGGCTTCGCACTTGATGTACCACATGGCATCCCACCTTACATCCCATGTCCCCATGGCCTCCTACCCTATGTCCCACATAGCCTCCTATCCTATGTAACACATGGCATTCCACCCTATGTCCTGCATGGCATTCCACCATATATCCTAAAAGGCATTCCACCCTGTTCCACATGGCATCACACCCCATGTCCCACATGGCATCCCACCCCATGTCCCACATGATGTTCCATAGGCTCTATAAGAAGTCTCATCCTAGCTATCACAGTCTCTGATTAAGCATAATATGTATGAAAGTGTCAGTTTATATAATAACTTATATACAAATGAGTTGTTAAATAAGAAAAAAAGTCAAATAATTATGCCTGATATAGCCCTTGGTGTATACCACATGGTATATATTATATCATATGTCCCACATGGCCCCCATCCATGTCCCACATGCCATCCCTCCCTATGTCCATATGCATTCACATCCTGTCACACTCCCTGACTAAAAATAAAAAAATATATGGCAGGCGAGACTTACTAACTTCACATTTCTAGTTTGGAAGAAGTTTACAGCTAAGGTTAATGCCCTGTGAAGGCTGTGATAGGAGTAACAAAGGCGGGAAGGGCTTTGAACAAGCCTCCCAACATGCAGTGAAATTTATCTCCATAGTCTGTGCAGAGATATACCATATCCCTGGACTGTGCTCAAAATAAATTAATGATTTGCATAGTGTATATGCAGTCTTCAAGATAGGTTCCAAACAAAGCAAGTTTTAAGTATATACTAGTAGGGTGTGTGTGGTGATAAAAGTCAATGAAATATGACATCAGACATATTTTCTCCAATCATATCAAATATTGCTTTTTTAAATATGGTTAACTCAACACTTTCCACAAAATGTTCTAAAAACCACAAGTGAACATTTCTAAGGATTCTCTTGGTAAACTTGCGACATATACTGATTTCAAGAAAAGGTTATCGCAAGTACCATGGGCGGAAATCCAGGGAGGGGGGATATATCCCCCTATTTTTTGACAAGGGGGATGATCCATACTATCATTCCCCTACTTTTTGGGCTGAAGAAGATACTCAAAATAAAATAATAAATTACATTTTGAAAGGTATATTTAGTCAAGCATAGGAAGCAGGCCACTCCCACTACTCCCATTCCCCACCACTACCACCGCTCCCACCCCATACCCAAGTTGCAACCTAACTCAAAAAGTGAAATGGACATATTTTTTTTATGCAGGTCCGTAGCCAGGACTTTGAGATTGGGGTTCATTTTTTTCGTATACAAGGGCACTTCATTCCTGCACCTCGGAAAATTTAAAATGGGAAAGTGACATTCTACATCAGGTTTTTTTCCCTGGAAGTAGGCTATAGATTCGTCAAATGGTCAAAACCGTTCCGGTACTTCAACAAGCTTTGACATTCCAAGTGCTTATTATGTTTTTGGATTTCAAATGGGCATTTTCTCAGAAAAAAGGGTGTTCTTTGAGAAAAGTTTGAAAATGTAAATCTATTAGTAATATATTAACACTTTGTGTGATATTGCATTTAATACATGAAATAAGACTCCAAAAGATAGAGGAGAAAAGGGGGCAAATATAGAACAGGTTCATTTGAAAAGTTTAACAAAATTGACACAAGTTCATAATAAATTATTAGAAGCTTATCAAACATTTTTCTTTTAGACTACATATTTTTCAAACAGTAACCATAAACCTATATCCATGCACAGAGACGTGAACAATGAAATATATTTCCACATTTTACATTTTATGATTTTGTGTTTTGTATGTTGTGTATTATAGCTCTGTTTGACATGAAATTATGACTTGTATAATATACCTTCTTCCTATGCGTTGTGATGTAATTTTTTTGCCCTTTAAATGTCAATTTTGCAAGAGCTTACGGAGGCTGTGCGCTTACAAATTACCCCCTTCAATTTCTTAAATGAATTTACGCCACTGATAAGTACATTTGCAGAATGTCATGGAGGGAGGGGGGGGGGGGGTGATGACATGGATTGGATCCACACATACGTGCTATATGAAACAATAAAATCATACGTTAGTGCCATACTTCAGTAAAGTGCTGACCCTTCCTTCCCGATCCCCTCATATACACAACTAGAACATCAATGATGTAGTACATATAGCTCAACATAATTGGGGTGGTTAAGCCTGTTTTTTGTTGGTGGGTTGTTCATTCCAGGTGGCTGGGGTTGTTAGGAAAGAAATACAAGTTTGATGTTTATTTTTGGGGGCAAAGCAAGCAGGAGCTTTAATATCGATGTGATACTAGAACATAAATGATGTAGTAGCTCAATATATGTTTTGGGGCTGGGCATAAGACTGTTTGTTTTTGTTGGTGGAGAGTTACATTGCGTAGGCTTGGGTTGTTTGGAAAATAATACAAGTTTGTTAAGCAGTGGTGCAACAAAAGATTTTGGAATGCCCGGATGGGAGGGTAAACTTTACAGGCCCTGGGCAAAATTTATTTGGGTCTAGCCTCTAACAATGACACTGAAATATCTTTGTTATGGGACCCAAAGCGCCAGAGGTGTCTGAAGGAACTCGGGGAAGTGGAGAGAACAGAAAATTAAATTCATGTCTGTTTTTTGACAGTATTTGAGGCAAACTATTTTTCTTTTTAAAGGGGCACTCTTGTCAGTTGACAGCTTTGCTTATCACTTTTGACTTTCCCACACTTTCAAAAGCCAAATTCCAACTTGGGTTCAAAGATTGGGGAGCCAGGACCAATGCTGATAATTACCCATTGGGCAAACAAATAAAAGGCTTCTTAGAAAATTGCTGCTTAGAACATTATTGAGGCATACCTTCTCCTACCACGGCCAATGGTATCAGTGCCCCTGGTAAAATGTCAAATGAATACTAATGTATGTGACAACCTCTATGTATTATGTAGTATTTGTGAGTGAGTGGATATCTATTTGTTTTCAAGCTTCAAGAATTACCTAAAATAACTTCAAATGAGTTCAAATGGGCCCCTCCAGTTCCAGACCGGTCTGCCTACATTAAAAGGGCACCTCCTGCCCCGTCCACACAATTTCAAAAGGGCACCTTCTGCTCACTTACTCTAGGGCCAGGGGCGGTGTTTCCCCCCTCCCCTCTTTGCCGCCATGGTTTTGACATTGCTGCAGAGGCCAAAATCCCGAAGAACTCTTAGTTGCCCCACTACGTATGGGACCAGATGGGAGCTTTAATGTCGTTTGAATATGTAAAAACTGTTCTTCAAATAAGCCTAAAAAAGCTAAGCCTGAACATCAATATGATGTTTGCTTTTATAAGTGAAATAGAAATCATAAACAGACATATCAACAGCAAAATACTTTTGTATAAAATCAAGATAGATTTTACATCCTTGCAACAAGACATGATTTTAACTATTGATAAGGTATTAGCCATTCTGAGCAAATAATCAATTATTGCTATTAACAAATCACAATTAATCAATAATAGCATCTAGGCCTAATAGCATTCCACAAATACACTTCCAAGTGGCAATCATTATAACAAAATATACCTAAAACAATCTTTACACTATCTTTTAATGTCCTCTTTAATATAAGATGGATTTACTTAAAACCCGAATCCTTTAAGATACCCATCAGAAATAACAAAGATTTTCCCAAAAATGGAAGAAAATGTTCCTACAATCGAAGTAATTTGTCTGGAAATGAAAGAAATTACCCTAAAATTGGCCAAAACATTTCCAAAAGTCAGCAAACTTTCCAAAAAAATATGCAAAATGTTCTAAAAATGAGCACAAATTACAAAAAAATGAGCAAATTTTCCGATAAACATTAGTACCTAAAAATGAAAGAAATTTTCATGAAAATCAAAGAAAATTGTTCGGAATTGAAGGAAAGTACCCCAAAATTGGCCAAAAAGATCCCAAAAATAAGCAACATTTTCCGAAAATGAGCAAATTTTCACAAAAATTGAAGAACCCGAAAATGAAAGAAAATTTCACAAAAATGTTTTAAAGATCGAAGAAAATTTTCCAAAAATGAAGCAAAATTCCCCAAAAGAAAGCAAATTTTCTTTAAAAAGGTGCTGGATTTCTGCATACTATATTTACAGTCTGCCACTGTAGCCTTGCAAACAAAAAACAAGTTATTATGAATAAGATTACTGCATGCAAAGTCATGCGTCTAATGTGACAGGAGCCCATGCTGATTTTCATCAGTGAGTACACTTTGGTGATTTTACAGCCAGAGATTCAATCACGTTATATGGTTAAAATAACCTATTTGAGCTATTTAGCCATTCTTGGCTTTTAATAGGTTTTTTGAACTAATTTATAGCCCAAATGAGCTATCAACTACAAAAGCTTTTCCCCAATTGGACTACACATTGAGAGAAATCCCAAACGAAATATCAAGCTCGATGAGCTTATGTGCCAGATGGTATTTTAATGATCCAGCCAATGACAACATAGTTTTCTTTCAATCAGAGATGATCGGTTGTATTTCCCCAACCAATGTTATTATATATGCTAAATTCCTTCTGATTGCGCCGAGTGAAATCCGACTATTTGAAATATTTTTTATTGAATTTTGGAATGCAGAATTTGTTAAAAGTACGCAACAATAGAAATTGCTATTGCATCAACATATCGATTTATTTAAGGCAAACATAGCAACACAGCAAAATATCCAAAAACATACATAAGATGTGATAAACACTACAAAAATCCAAATGTATTCAGGTGAGAACCTGGCTCTTAAGTTATTATCACATAAGCTCAAATCCCTGAAAGGAATGTTGAGCTAAAAATAGTCTTTTCAATTAAAAAATAATGAGGACTTTATTTTCCAGAAATTTTGTATTGCTTTTGTGAACCTAAAGGGACTGAAAAGATTTATTTTTCAAAAATTTTGCATTCAGAAAAGGAAAAGAAATAGTCGTAGATCTTTATTTGGATATATCGGTAGATGGGTGATTAAAGGAGCACTAGACCAAAATGTGATGGAGCTCGTCTTTAGCAAAATAACTCCCGTTTTCCACCAATAATATCAGTCATGTCTCACACGGTGTAGTCGTTAGTGTCTCAGCAATTGGGTAAAAGCATTACAAATAAGAGTTCTACTTAGTTTTCATGTAGGTTTGGTAAATATTTAAGTGATCTTAGGAGCCATTTATGACCCCCTGAATTGATGAAAACCTAGAGCTTTCGTGGGCTTTGCCAACAGCGGGCCCCTGACCCCATGCCGTTTGGCTTTGTGCTATGCGCAAAGAAAGCAATGACACCTTACAGCACCATATAGTTATAGGTATCACTTTTTGTCCACAAAATTTCATTCACAACCCCCCAATCACAACTACCTCAGTACGCCTGTTTTTAATAGGTCATTAATATTTAAAAGGCTTTATTAGACCAGGAAGATGTTCTACACTCAAGATTTTTGCCCAGTTGCACTATCAAGGTCTAATTTAGGTCATACATAGCTTGTCCTCTTGATCCTTCACACACCAATGTACAAACAAATTGTGCTTTTGTCATTAAGCCTTCAATTCCTTCACCCAGTGACCTCCAATCAGGGACTTGTTACTTTGCTCCAATATTTGTAGAATTTCCAGGGAACAGCTCCTGATGTTACCCATGACAGTTAATAACCAATATTTAATACCAGGGATATGTTGCTTAAGCTATACCTGTTCTCTTTATAAACTGACAGTGCTGAATACTACTTTATATATCTAATTGGTGTCAATCATTGATATTCTTAATGGATGATACAAATGAAGCAATAATGGTGGGAATGTCATGGTAAGCCAAAAAGAAAATAAATACAAACTGGTTGTATAGGTTAAACTAAAACATCAATGATGTAGTAGCTAAACATATATTTTGGGAGTGGTTACAAGCCTGCTTTTTTTTTTTTTAAATTTTATTGGTGGGTAGTTATTTCAAGTAGTGCTGGGCTGGGGATCTTAGAAAAAATACATGTTTGATGTTTATTTTTTGGGAAATGCAAGCAGGAGCTTTAATATTGATGTGATGCTAGAACATATATGATGCAGTAGCTCAATAAATGTTTTGAGATAGGTATAAAATGTTTGTTGTTGGGGAGTTAAATTGAGTAGGCTGGGGTTGTTGGCAAAGGAATACAACTTTGATTAGTAGTGGTGCAACAAAAGGCTGGGAATGCCTTGAAGGGTGAGTAAATCTTACAGGCCCTGGGCAAAATCTATTTAGGTCTAGCCCTGAACAATGACACTGCAATATCTTTGTTATGAGGATCCAAAGTGCCATGGATGTTGGAAGGAGCTCGGGACAAGAGGGAGGGGCAGAAAATCAATTTCAAGGGCGCTTTTTTGATAGTAATTGAAGCACTTTTCATTTTTAAAAGGGCACTCTTGTCAGTTTTCGAAATTGCGAAGGAAATGTTCCCCCGGCCCATAATTTCCACACATATGGTTTGAGCATAGGCAGGATTTGGGGGAGGAAGAAGGCACTTCCCCACCCTCACTTTTTGTCCAAATGTGTACTTTTGTATGGTGATGTGATGTTTCTTAGCATGATTTTGTGATCCCCCCCTCCCTCCCGTTGATCGCATGACTATTACATTCATCATGCACACGTTTGGTAATTCAGCCAAATGAATCATGGAAGTAAGAGGCTAGTTCTGGGCCAATTTTTCGTTCTTTTGTGCCAACTACATCGAAGCGTGCCAGTGTGGGATAAAGGAGCACAATTTCTAATTAGTTTTTATGCTTCATTGTATTTTTGCACATTTTTAATGGCCAAAACTTGACATTACCATTTACTACCATAATGTTAGTACCGTGTTGTACAAAGTAGCCTAGGCTAGTTGCGCGAAAATTTTTTAATTATGTATTAGTTTTTGGTATCGCAATTTGTGTTGAGAGGCATATTTCATGTCCTGGGAAAAAAGAAGTCGTGATAATCGACATGTCATGACAACACTAGTATGAAATCAAGATGGATTTTACATCCTTGCAAAAAGACATGATTTTAACTATGGCATATTTTGCTCATATATTAGCCATTCTGAGCAAAAATTAATTATCGCAATTAATCAATCACAAGTATCAAAAATAGCATCCCACAAATACACTTTTAAGTGTCAATCATTATAACAAATTATTACTATACTGATTTTGAAAATTTCTTTAAAGGCCTCATTCATATAAGATAGACTTACTTGACCCCTAAACTAATATTTTAAGATAACAGTGATATTATGCATCAGTTATTACAGTTGTTTATCATCTGCATGCAAACAAAAATCTTCTTGTGAGTTGTGCCAGGTCATGTGTTTGATTTGAAAGGTGTTTTTCTTCAGTGAGTTATTTACACTTTGGTGATTTTATAGCCAGAGATACTTTATTGTGCTATATGGCTATTCAGTCTATTTTAGCTAGTTTAAATAGCCTGTTCAGGCTATTTTAGCCATTCTTGAGTTTTTAATAGTTTTAAACCAAAGTTATCGCCCAAACGAGCTATCAAATACAAGGGCTACACCCCAATTTGACTACATATTGGGAGAAATCCCAAATGGGACATCAAGCTTGATTAGCATATTTATGTGCCAGACTGTAATGTAACGCCAATAAAAACATTGATTTCTTTCAATCGGAATATTCGGTGGTATTTCCCAAAATATTATTATATATGCTAAATTCATTCAGATTGCGCCGAAAGAAATTCGATTATTTGAAACATTTTTAGCTCATTTTGGAATACAAAATTCTTTCAAACTAAGCACTTATACAAACTGTTGCTGCATCAATGGATCAATCTATTTAAGGCAAATATGAAAACACAGCAGAATGTTGAATAAATGGTAAGGGCTAGATAAATGCTGCAAAAATCTAAACGCATCAAAACGAAATCTGGGGGATTTTGGATTAGCCTTGCTTATTAAGCTCAAAATCCCTTAAAGGGATAATTTTAGGTTTAAGAACATAACATATTGAAATTAGCATAGACTTCTGAATAAACAGTCATTAAATTTGGAGTAAAGTATCTTTTGAAAATAAATAATAACATTTTCGAATTATGGCTGATAGTATTTTGAATATTTTCAATATACAGTGAAAAATATGTGATGCACAAAAGGGCTGATAGCTGAAACCCTTTCTGTAGATGGCAAATATGTGGTGAGGGTGTAGAGACTTGTAGTTTTAATGCCTGGATGTAGCATACATCCATATGCATTGTTAAACTACCCCCTGTATTTTCTTGTTATCTTCGTATATAAACTGTTTTATAAAAAGAAAACACTCTCTTCTTCAGCTGGTCTTAGTTCCAGCAGCCCCTTGTGCAACGTATATGTAACTCTTCTTGTGATGTACGTGAGTACATATTTATCATTGAGGATTTTGTGTGTGGATGTGTATATATGTGGATAACTTATTATTGAATAAACTGCACCAACATATTAACGTATAGCAATGCTCGGAGCATGGCCTTGAGTTTCCAACCACCATAATTCACTTAGCTGGACGTGTAAAGTAACATTTAATATTGTTACAAGGACACAATAAAATATATATGATTTTATTTTTCAAAATTCTTGGTTCAGTATTTAGGATCCATTAACTCTTTCTCAGAATCAGCTACTCTCTTTCAAAGAATTGTGGCAGAGGATTGATAAAGATCAGCCCAGTCAATACATTACACATTTTCATAACATAGGACATGAAAACTCAAGAAGCTGTAAATTAATCAATTATGATAACATACTGCTAGTTTGATTAGTTTCAAAATCACTTTCTTGATACAATGGAGGCAATTTCTTTTATTTCTTTTTAACATTGGGGACGAACCAGACAGTGGTGTAGCCAGCAATAAAGGCTTTGTATAAGGCTTCATTTTTAGGGGACACAATGATTATCGTTCCCCCTCCAACAAAATTATTGGGGGAGCACATGTGCCCTCAGGATCGCCACCTATGTAAATACATTTAACTCTTTACAACTAAACACTGCAGTTTATACTCCAAACAAAAGATGCTATTTTAGTTTTTGAACAAGTTGAATTTAAATTTAAATCTTAATTTAACTTCATTTATTAATCATTAGATATAATGGTCTTTTCTATGATACACTGCATATTAACATGTTTAATTTTGATTTTAATTAAACTTCATTTATTTTTCATTATATATAATGATCTTTTCTACAATACACTGCAGTTTAAGATGTTTAATTTTAATTCAACTTCATTCATTAATCATTAGATATTATGGTCTTTTCTACGATACACTGTAGTTAAACATGTTTAATTTAAATTTAACTTCATTCATTAATCATTAGATATAATGGTCTTTTCTACGATATATAATGCAGTTTAACAGTTCAACATGTTTAATTTTAATTCTAATTTAACTTCATTCATTAATTATTAGATATAATGGTCTATTCTACAATACACTGCAGTTTAACATGTTTAATTTCAATTTAAACTTCATTCATTAATTATTAGATATTATGGTCTTTTCTACGATACACTGTAGTTTAACATGTTTAATTTTAATTTAACTTCATTCATTAATCATTGGATATAATGGTCTTTTCTACAATGCACTGCAGTTTAACATGTTTAATTCAAATGTAATTTCATTCATTATTTATTAGATATAATAGTCTTTTCTATGATACATACATGTACATTTTCATTGTAAACTTCAAAATGTAGAACCAATTTGAACCAAATATGTTTAAGTAAAAAAGATATAAAGACCCAATTTTCTATAATAAAAAACTCAATAACAAATTTGAAAATCCCACCAATGAATCCTTGTTTAAGGATCTACTTCTAAGAAACACATCTATTGGGTCAAATGGGACAAACTCCTATAGCAATGGTCAACTTTCTCACTGTTCTGCTGCTCCGAGAACAGTGCTTTTTATGCAGGAACAGTGAATTTCTAAACATCACTGTTCCGTGGCAGTGTTCTTTTCACAAGCAGGTGGCACTAAAAAACTGCATGTTGTCAAACAGGATAATTATAAAAGGAATTCTTATCAGATTTCAAGAGAGTAAAAGCCTTTCTCACTTTGCTGCAATTGTCAGCACAATTAATCATGAATACACATATGCAAGGCTGCTTGCATGTGTATGACTGTACTGTACCAATAATGTACATGTAAATACTAATAACTGACATACATATTTGCACATATGAACCAATCAAGCAATTGTTAATCAAAGCCATTTTGAAGAAAGCAATTTGTCATATCAGGCAAAAAAGTTGGAACAGTGAAATCTGATCCAGAACTGTGAAATCTGATCTGGAATAGTATTATTTGAGAATTACTGTTCCATGGAACAGTGGCAAAAAATTTACTTTTTGACCTCTATTTAGTCAAGCAGACAAGAATCAATTACTCACTCTTTCTAGTGCCACTTGTTAAAAGACAGCAAACACACAGTAAGCTATAAATATCACAGATTAGACGATGCTATTCTAGTCCCTTGCAAATATGAAATAATGAATGAATGCTTCCAGCTTCAGCAAACAATGTATGGCAGCCACCTGGCATGCATAGTCAAACTGCTATAACACATCATCCGCTTTATCATGCAGATAAAGTCACCATGTCATTTTAAGAAACATATGATGATTTATATTTTTGATTGAGAATGAACACAGTCTTCAGATTACATTGTGCATGTTATACTATCAGTGGCAGGCGGGGTCAAGGCCCCCTCACTTTTCAGGAGTTTTAGTTCCCCCCTCCCCCCACTTACTTTTTTGGTCAAATCAAATTCCAATTCACTGTCCAGTAAAAATATCAAATTCACTATATGACATGCTAATCAGGACATTATATATGAAATACACAACATAATAGCAATACATGAAATTATATACAATACATGGCATGAAATGACAAAAATTACCCCAAAAAGTCAAATGACACTAAATGATAAAACATACAGTACATGTCAAACATACAGTACACAACATGTACTGTAATACACCATGATATGACATGCCAAGTGACATAATAAGCAATGCATGATATTATGATGCAGTTTATAACATTAAGATGCAGTTCATGACATTATAATGCAGTTCATGACATTATGCTGCAGTTCATGACATTATGATGCAGATCTGCATGACATTATGATGCAGTCCATGACATTATGACATCTGCATGGCATTAGGATGCAGATCTGCATGACATTATGATGCAGTCCATGACATTATGACATCTGCATGGCATTATGATGCAGATCTACAAGGCATTATGATGCAGATCTGCATGGCATTATGATGCAGATATGCATGACATTATGATGCAGTCCATGACATTATGACATCTGCATGGCATTATGATGCAGATCTACATGGCATTATGATGCAGATCTGCATGGCATTATGATGCAGATATGCATGGCATTATGATGCAGTCCATGACATTACGACATCTGCATGGCATTATGATGCAGATCTACATGGCATTATGATGCAGATCTGCATGGCATTATGATGCAGATATGCATGACATTATGATGCAGTCCATGACATTACGACATCTGCATGGCATTATGATGCAGATCTACATGGCATTATGATGCAGATCTGCATGGCATTATGATGCAGATATGCATGGCATTATGATGCAGTCCATGACATTACGACATCTGCATGGCATTATGATGCAGATCTACATGGCATTATGATGCAGATCTGCATGGCATTATGATGCAGATATGCATGACATTATGATGCAGTCCATGACATTATGACATCTGCATGGCATTATGATGCAGATCTACATGGCATTATGATGCAGATCTGCATGGCATTATGATGCAGATATGCATGGCATTATGATGCAGATCTGCATGGCATTATGATGCAGATCTGCATGGCATTATGATGCAGATCTGCATGGCATTATGATGCAGATCTGCATGGCATTATGATGCAGATCTGCATGGCATTATGATGCAGATCTGCATGGCATTATGATGCAGATCTGCATGGCATTATGATGCAGATCTGCATGGCATTATGATGCAGATCTGCATGGCATTATGATGCAGATCTGCATGGCATTATGATGCAGATCTGCATGGCATTATGATGCAGATCTGCATGGCATTATGATGCAGATCTGCATGACATGATGCAATGCATGATGTAGTAAACAGCAGAACATGGCAAACATGGCCAGGAAGCTCATGTATTCAATTTACAAATAAAAAAGGAATAGCAGGTACAAATCAAATATAATGTATTTTGTCAGCAAATGAAAATAAAAATACCAATTGCATAGCCAGGGCCACCAGAATATTTGGAGAGAGAACTTGCAATGAGGGTAAAGTATCTTTAAAGGACTGGTGACATGTAGAAGCATGTTTGCTTTAAACTGGTTTTGACACTCACTGATTACTTAGTAACCGAGCCTCTATCTCTCCAAAATAATAATTGGAAAAGTGTGAAAATCACACTATTTGAAAGTTCAGAATAACCACTTTCTGAGGTGTCCACAAATGTATTTAAATATGTGACAATACAAGTTGTAGACCCCAGCAGAACTGCCTGTTTAAACGTATACAAAGTAATTACAGACCTAAAATGTCGTCAGCAAGAAGTTAGGAAATTTCATCCTCTGATACTGAAGATTCCTTTTGAGAACTTGACGGAGACATTATGGACCCTATTGTATACCTGAAGATGTAATCCAACCATAATTGTTTGAGATATTACCGGGGGAAGTTAGCCACTCTGAGCCGGCTGAACATGAAGTTCCAGACCTATACGTACATGTATCACAATAAACCCTTCGCGAATGCCTTCACAACACCGCAAATTTAAGGTAACTTACAAATACATTTTGGAAATAATTAGTTCCTCTCAGTCTCATTCCAGTACATGCACTGATTCATACAATTCTCTCCTTTTCATCTAAACTATACAATCATGCGATCTATTTCCAACAATCACCAAAAAAAAGCTAAAAGTTTAGGCCTGTAACTTGACTAGAGCTAGTACTTAGCCGATAAATACATGCATTGTATGTGTATATGCAGTGGTGTAGCTAGGGCCCTATGGGCCGGGGGTGAATGAGATATGGGCCCAATGGGTATAATGGTAAATTTTTCTTACGGGCCTTCTTTACAGGACCCGGTTCAGGCCCAATAAGCATGGGCGGCTGCCCCTCCTACACCCTTTAGCTAAGCCACTGTGCATAGTCATACGTACGGCCAGTCGGAGATCAGAGATATCACTGTCCAACTTGATACGTCACAAAATTTTAACAATATAAATTAGAATAGGAAGTTAAGTCGTTTATATGAGCGGCAAAAAATGTGTTTTCTAAGATTGTAAAAGACCAAGATATTTTTTGAACTATATATGTATTAGAAAGTTGTTAAAAATTGAAAAATATATGACTTGATACCAAAATTGCTACATGTCACCAGTCCTTTAATCACATATACACTTAATGACCCAGCCCATATTATCTTTTACCTCTTTCTCTCCTTTGCCAAAGTTCCATACATCAGAAATAATGTAACAGTGGAGTGAAAATTTAAAATATTGAAAAGAAATGTAGCTGGTGAAGAAAAGGGGTGAGACACTGTAGAGTAGAAACTCAAGAGGCTAGGTTCTTATGAAATAAAGGAATTTAACAGGGGTACAGTTGAAGAGATGAAGAATCAATGAATTATTGGTTAATAGCTCAATGGTGATATGTAATTGCAGGTGTTCTAGATGTTAAGTAATTTTTTTTTTTTACATTTATTTTATCGAGAATGAAAAACACGATCTATTTTACACAAACAGACACGCATAATCAGTAATTTAAAGGCCAGTTCTTGCTTCAAAGTCATAAAGCAATATCTTTCCTTAGGAGATATGGTCCGTTAATCATTCACAGCTAATGCACACATTGCCTAAGGCATATGATACACAGCTATTTTTATCACCAGTTTTAAAACAAACTTCTCCCACTAAGACTTCTAACACAGATGAATGATTTTAATCACAAAAGTGCCCTGGGTATTCAGCACGGGATCTCTGTAATCTTATACAAACAAATAACCTTGGGCTATTTGGCTGTTGTGTGCATGGGAATGATAGACAAACAATCATTGTTTGATTGAAAACACAGTACATTGAACAGGAAGTCGGATTGGTTATTGTCATACCTGAGTTTCAAGATAAACTCAGGTTTCGGGTGCGGGTAGGCTTATAGGTAGCACAGAACTAATAAGGTATCACTCCGCCATCCAAAAATGAGAAAAGGCTAATAAAGTATTTTTGAGAGGTCCCATGTCATGGAACAGGAAGCTGAGAAGTTGAAAATTACAGGAGCGGTAGAGAAAGGATAGGTCTTAATTATGCATATCCAAACTTAACAAGATTTGTTTCAGTAAAACTTTCATGGGAAACTATTTTACCATGGACCCATACCCAAATTTGAGTGATTTGGTGAGAGTGTATAACACCTCTTCACTTCAGAAAAAAAAAAAAAAGGGCTGAAACCTCTGGTGAACCCCTATTAAAAGTACCCTCATCCAAAAGATATTAGATGGTACTTTTTGGAAAACATCACAAAAGATCCAAAACTTATTACATTCTGGTACAAAAAGGACTTCAAACTTGACTCTTTCATCATAGGCTTCAAAAGGTGCAAATACGTGCTACTTGTAAAGAGAAACTTTTCGGCATGTGGAGAAAACTATGCAATACAATTCAATGTTTCCAATTGGCAGGTCATATTGCACAAATATTCACCAGCCAATAAAAAAAAACAGTACAGCGTAAGTGACATCATTGGTATATACTAGTGTTTGTGTCAAGTACTTTTCTGGGATGAGATTCCGTGCTTAAATTTCTAATAAAACTATAATAATTCAACACTGCAAACCATCCACACGCTTTTCTTATTTCCTCTTTCAAAAGCTACATTAACATGCTTGGACACAAATTAGGTTCAGTTCAGCTCAACACGAAAGCCATATGTCAGTATCTTTAATTACAATTGTGGGTAATATAAAGGAAATTAAGAATCTATTGAGGTTTGAGGGCCAATGGTCTACAAAGTTTCAAATAGATGTAAGTTTACTAATTTGCATTATTTAGTGTTGCAGAGTAGAAATGAAGTGGTGGTGTGCTACCTACATTATTGCACACCTGTGTCATCCCCTTTCAGGATCCACTGTAAAGACATTTTTCTCAATTTTCATTCACACAATCTTTCCATGGGCTCTTCCTACATATAATTAATCTCTATTCTCATGTTAGTAATATTTTTTGAAGATTTAAAAAAAAGTACCAGAACCAACCATTCAACAAATAGGACACAGTAACATCAATGTACATCAATGGCAGCGGAAGTAGGAAGATTTGGCCAAAATCAAAACAACGATGAAAGTTAAAGGTGTACCCACTCTCCCGCTACACATTTTTACAAGCTTCCAAGGTTGGGATATATAAAATTTTGCCCCAAAATTTATATTAACTGGATATGACACAATAAAATTTCATACAATGCTCAAAATTTTGTTTTTGAGATCAGCGGTCCCATGAAGTCCTGACACCAGCATGTTCATATTGGTAGCCCAACAAGGCTAGTCGGTAGCCCAAGCAATTACATGTATTTATATATATAATGCAAGACATGTTCCAAGTAGTAGCCTGTTGGGCTTTTGCGATGCAGGTGATTAATGAAATTCTACTGTAGGTACATGTAGCCCCGGGCACATTGAGCACTGTCACACAGTATATCCATCCTTAGACACTCTGCAATGCAAGAAGAGATGAAAAACACCAACTTTTTAAAACCATTCCCTCCTCCAATCTGATACACACTGTAGGTAGAAACTTGAACGTTGTTTGATGAAACTCCTAACTTAGGCCCCATTCTGTGCGTTACTATACATTATTATTTTGGTTTAGTTTATTAAATAATAAGTTATTCATATATATTATTTATATATATATATATATATATATATATATACACATCCACATACAAAATTGTTGATGATAACTTGGTACATGTGTGCATCAAAAGAAGAGTTACATATACGTTGCACAAGGTCCTGCTGGGACTAAGACCAGCTGAAGAAGAGTGTTTCAATTTTATAAAACAGTTTATATACAAACAAATATCTTTTGTACAAAAAGGTAACAAGAATATAGAGGGGGCAGTTTAGCAATGCATATGGCTGTATGCTACAACCAGGCATTAAAACTACAAGCCGCTACATAGCTCCCCCTTAGATTACTGGAAATAATCAATACGCCATATATATACAAAAAGAAAACCTCAAGTCACACCATTCAGCAGATGTTTAGGCCAATGGACCTGGGGACTTGAACACGTAGTTATAATGGTTGCTGTTGGCTTGACAGGAGAAGCTAAAATAATATCCCAAAGAGTGGGCGTAGCAAGTGGTAATGGAGGAGGTGCCAGTGCAGAATCTGGAGCATCAGCTAGGTTTAGCAAGTTTGATTCTATCAATTGAAACGGATTCCTTGCAACCTCGAATATCTATTTGAAAAACTTTTACCTCTACGCTTGATAACTTTGAATGGACCATGATAATGAGGTTGCAAAGGTTTGCGAACTGTATCTGCGCATAACCAGATGTGTGTACAAGAATGTAGATTCTTGTGTAAATAACTAGCCCTGTTAACTGTTTTTGTCTGAAAAGGACTAACCTTGCACATTCTATCTTTAAGACAATCAATGTACCAAGATGGATCTTACATAGTACAATCTTCTTACGATGTCTTCCCTGCAGTTGCGACTGTGCAGAGGGGTGTTGGTCACGACTTTGGGTTTGATGGTGTGGAGTTTGTTGGTTTCATGATGCATGCAGAACCAAGTAGTTTGTTAATGTTCTTAAACAGATTGGATTCAAACTGGGCTCCTCTGTCAGTTGTTATAGTAACAGGTACACTAAACATAGAAATCCAACGCTGAACAAAAGCTTTCGTGACTGTTTCCGCAAGTATATTTGGAATAGGAATAGCTTTGTCGGGCAATGGAGTTATCCCATCTTTCGCAATATTGTGACCAAAAAATTATAGTGAGTCAACACAGAAAATGCATTTTTCTTGGTTAATGACCACTCCATATTGGTCAAACCGAAGGAAAAGTTTTTGTAAATGTACATAATGCTGTTCTAAACTTGGACTGGCGATCAACAAGTCATCATTGTACGCATAAAACAAAAGGTAGTCCATGCAAAACTTGGTCTATAAAATGTTGAAAAGTTTGGGCTGCATTCCTGAAGCCAACAGGCATTCTGATAAACTCAAACAGTCCAAATGGAGTAGCAATGGCTGTATTAGGCACGTCATTTGGTTCAACTGGAATTTGAAGATCTAAAATAGCAAAATCGATCATAGAGAAAACAAATCTTTCCACTCAAATAAGACGCAAAATCATGAATATGTGGAATGGGATAACGATCTGGAAAAGTGGCGTTATTTAATGCTCTATAATCCCCACAAGGACGCCAGTCTCCAGTTTTCTTTGTCACCATGTGTAATGGGGATGGCCAACTGCTTTGTTACTGACAAATAATGCCTAATTGTAACATGGTTCAAATTCTGCTTTCGCTACTTTATGTCAATCTGGCGCTAAACAATGGGGATAACAAGAAAGAGGTGGTCTGCATGTAATAATGTGGTGAGTCACCGAATACTTGACATGTGCTTCGCAATAGTTCCAATAAAATAAGTTTGGAAATTGAATGTGCAGCTTATGACATTGTGAATGTGTCTAAAATAGCGTATGCTGGACTTGGACAAGAAAATTTGTGATTGCTCTTATAATGCCAAGAAATGTCATAGAATCTATCAGTTTGCAATTCTTAATATCAATTAACAACGTATAGTAATTTAACTCTGCACCTAAAATTGGTCTAGGCACATTGATTAAAACAAAAATCCATTATGAGAAAGTTCTGCGAAGACCAATCTTTAATGTTAAAACCACTCTCCATATGTAGAAATATTGGTTTGACAGCTTGTAAAGGAGTCCAAGATGCCCACACTTGTGTTTGTCAGAAAGAGACGCTGGAAATGTGCCAATTGTCTAATGTCAACAGAATCACTGGTTACTGGTAATATCAACTGAGCATTTTTGGGAAGCCGCTGAAGGAATAGCTGTTCTAACTGTCATCACCAAGGAGTTGCTGCATCCTCCTTAATAATTGTGAGGGAGTACGATCACAGAGTTCCTCAGCGATAAAAAGTTGATGAAGGCGCTTTTGCTTGGAAGTGGAGGTGCGCTTAATCAAGGCTTCCTTCAAATTCTCATAGGGGTTGCAATCTGGAGGCCTAAGGAGAATATCTCGCACGTCTTGTACGGTCTACGTTGAAAGTGAAGAAACAAATTGGGAGCATATTTTGTTTTAGAAACGGTGATTTTACTCAGTGTAAATTGAGCCTCTGCTTGTATAAACCACAATGTTAGGTCATCAGGCCAAAGGATGGGAGTTTAACACCCACAGCAGAAATTTCCCTTCAATATCCTCGCCCTTCATGTTCAGATTTTAGAGGAAATTAAAGTTGCTTACCAATCAGTAACAATGTCACAGTCAAGAGGAAACTAAGATGTCTAATGACTTTAACACTTTTACAGTGTAAGTCCCCCTTTTTTCCCTCAAAATCCTCCCCCCCCCCCCAAAAAAAAAAAAAAAAATAAGAACTGTCGAAAGGACAGTATGCTCGACTATTCAAAGCTAGTATAGAGAATGGGCTTATTGAGGGAAGTATATACAGAAATAGGTAGCAGGGGCAGATGATTTCAAATTACTTGAGCTTCAAAAGACGCACTTACATTTTTATTTGAACTACAAGCTTCAAAATTTCTTCGAGTTTTCCAAGATATTTTAAGACAAAAAAAGCTCAAGGTTACCTCACTCAGTAACTCAAAAACATGTAAAACCAGCAGTCTTTATAACTACAACACCTATTAGTTATATCAATTGAATAAGAAAGAAAGGAGAGACCCTGACTTGCCACTGTCAATAAAAGAATACCATTCAATCCCCTTTCCAACCTGTACCCTTCCCCAGCCCCTACATATTCCCAGAACTACATCCTGGATTGTAACACAACTTCCAATTTAAGAAAATATGTGTGTCAAGCAAAGTCAAACAGCATGAAAATGTACAATAACATTAAAGCAAAATTATGCGAAACAATTTTGCTTAACATAATGACAAACTAAACATTGGGAATGATACAAATCCCCTCACTGCTAATAATGCATATTCCAGACAGTCCCACATTCCATCCCAACCTGTCCCAAATGTCATCCCACTTCTTTACTCCATGCAATCACACCTGAAAACCAGATAACACCTGAAAACCAAAAAACCAATGTATGTCATTCCACCACTTGCATGACCCACATGGAATCACAACTGAAATCCAGATGACATATCCCACCACATGCCATTCCGCCATGTCCCACATGTCGACCCACCCAATTCCACAAACCAACCCACCCTGTTCCACATGCCAACCCATCCTCTTCCACACACCAATCCACCCTCTCTAACATGCCAACACATCCTGATCAACATCCCACCCCACCCTGCCCTACATACAATTCCACTCTGTCCCACATGACCTCATCCTAATTCCTTCAGCTACTTTATCATCATGTCATCTTCTACCCACATACTGCTTATTGTTGTTTATATTTCTCATTTATTTGCTTCTTTATTCATGGCAAGGCAAACATTTTGATTGTTATTCATGTCGGGAATATTAATATTATAACAAAACTAGAAATGTGAAGTCAGTAAGTCTTAAGTCATATATTTTTGATCTCAGGTCAAACACATTGCAGCAAATGCACACTATACCTTACCATTAAGTGTGAACAATGCTCTTCACATATACTGTATGGTCACTTGTTTAAGCAAAATCACCATACCCACTTTAATTCAAGAGATACCACATATACAAATATTTTCATTGCTATGCAAATAAGCTAATTATTATGCACACACAATCCCCCAATCATGCTCAACTGAAGAGTACCAATGCCCTTTACCACTGAACCAAATAGTAAGTTATTATTTCAGGTTAAATATTTTGTACGCAAGTCTATTGTTGTGCAAATAACCTACTTAATATGCACACTACACCTCACCATTATGTAGACAATGCTCTTCACATATATGATCATTTGTGTAAAACAAAATCCCCACTCCCACTTTAATTTAAGAGATATCATAGATACAAATATTTGTATTGTTATGTAAATAAACTAATTGGTAAATACACACAACCCCCCATTCATGTTTATTTGAAGAGTACCCATGTCCTCTACCCTGTACCCATGTCCTCTATCCCTGTAACAAGTACCAAGTTATCATCTAAGGTTGAATACTTTATGCAAAAGTCTATTGTTATGCAAATAACCTAATTAATGCACATTACACCTCACAATTACCTGTACAATGGTCTTCACATATATGATTATTTGTGTAAACAAAATCAGCACATCCACTTTAATTTAAGAGATATACATTGATACAAATACTTCATTGTTATGCAAATAAGCTAATAAGTATGTAAACACAACCCCCAATCATGCTTATTTGAACAGTACTCTTGTCCTCTACCCCTGTGCCAAGTTACATGAATGTACATCATTCATAACTTAAGTTATGCGCTCATGTATTTTAAACATTTTGTACAAGTCTATTGTTATGCAAATAACCTAATTATTATGCATACTTCCACCTCAACATAAAGTGTGGACAATGCTCTTCACATATATGATCATTTGTGCAAACAAAATCAGCACATCCACTTTAATTTAAGAGATATCATAGATATAAATATTTTCATTGCTATGCAAATAAGCTAATTAGTATGTACACACAACCCCTAATCATGCTCATTTGAACAGTGCCATGTCCTTTACCCCTGTAACAAGTAACAAGTTATCATGTTCACTTGAACAGTACCCCTATGCCAAGTTACATGAATGTACACCATTCATAAGTTATGAAAACTTAAACAAAAACTTTACCAGACCCTGACACAAGATGCCGACACTGGGGAAGGGGATAGTATAGCAATGCATATGGCTGTATGCTACTTACTACCAGGCATTAAAACTACAAGCTGCTACAACGCTTTCCCACAGGAAGGGTTGCAGCAGGTGCTTTTATAACCCCACCCTCCCCCCCCCCTCTCCAACTGCCAAGGTACACAAATCTCCTATACCTCCCTATGATTCACGTAACATCAATTAGGTAATTTGATTGAGGAAACACATGCACCCCCCCCTTCCCCCCAGAAAATCCTGGCTACGTGCCTGACGTTTACCTACATGCAGCTTGTTTACTAATCTCATTCAATTGTTCCTAAAAAAGTGAAGAAAATTGCAGTGTGTTTAATTTTATATTTGTTTAATAATATATATATTTGCGTTTACATTGACTTTCTAAATGCAGTTACACTGTACAAGTGTTAGTATTATCACTATACCCATATACCAATTTTCTATAGCAAAACAAAATAATGTTTTTTCTGGGGAATTAAAGGAGCTTAATCGACCGAAAATCTTGCGATCCATTTTTTCATAGATTTAATCAATGAAAGTTTGTTCACTCGCCGAGTGCTGTCGAACGTCACTGTGTGTGAAGCTCTGCACATGTTAAGCCTTTCAATCTTCTCTTCTACTGGCACGGTAATACAACAGTGACAAAATTATAGGGTTCCATTTAAATTCAAAGCTTGATATTTCTAGCTGATAAAGAAGCCTGGGCCTTGGAGGAATTGGCTAATACTGGAGTAACATATGACTATGAGTATTTGACTGTATCATTAGTGTAATAAACCCCTTTTCAAAATATCATGTCCTAATGTACTTGCCTAACAACACAGTAAGACTCGATGACGAAGTCGTCACTGATTTATTACCAAATGACCATTGAAATGCATTCTAGCTTGAAAAGGCGCCAACTCTTAAGTAAAATTTATTGGGTGAATACGTTTACCAGAAAAAATAGTAACAAAATAAACTTCCTGTGCATTTGTGAAGTCCTAACAACTGGCCAAGTACCATACACACCTTGGCATATGTGCATGATTGACAGCACAGCTAAGCTATGATATTCAAATCCAAAGAGGCTGTATGAAAAGCCTATACAAACACGCACTGCATTATTTGGGAGACTCCAATAATATACTCCCTCACTTTTCGGTCGAATGCTCCTTTATATTACTTCAATTCTCATGCTAATGAGACTTTTACCACAAAGATCATCAAATGCCTTCCATAAAGCTAATTAACCTAATTTTCCAAACAAATTAGAATGAATGACAGAACAAAGAATTTGATTGCTCACACCGCTTCTATGCCACAAAGCAGCCAACACACACTGTATGTTCCACTTCATACCAGCGTCAACCAATTACTGTATGAATAAATTGAATAAGAAAGCAATTTTCTCTTACCCTTGAATCAGCTGAATTATAGTCACACTACAACAAATACTCATTCCTGGTTATGTTTCAGTGATAAAATTCAAATAAAACAGATCAACAATATCAACAGATGAAAAATTACACGCTGCAACATCTCAGATTAAACACACACTTTTTTGTATGTAATGTAAAATTCTTCGATTTCAATGCTACACCTCCTATGCACTCAGTACTACTGAGGAACCAATTATCAAACCACTGAACAATTTGCTCGTTGCAAACCAAATTTAGAATCCATAATCAGGTCATGGCAAACTGCTTCAACTCCACTATCCACTGTCGTGTATGTTTCTTACTATTTCTCTAATTTTGCATTCCAAACACATGCAACAGTGGAAAAGCTTGTAGAAATCATACAAATACCCACACCTCTAAAACTTATGTATGAAAATAAGTCATCTCGCATTTTCCTCCTACACACAAATGGTCAAAATAATTAGGTCCAGTGATTAACATTCCTTATTGATTTATGTAAAAATACATTGTGATCCTTTTGTTTATAATCGTAATGTTCAAAATGAACAATTCCATTCAAGTGAGTCAAATTTACGTTTCGTCTCCGGATAACTCTACCATGAGTAGTTATTAAATCTTCCTGCACAAGAGTCCCATCAGGTATACACATTCACCGTGCTTCATCTTCGTACAGGACTAAATACGCATGTTTACTAAATAGTTCAACAACTTCGCCATTTGAACAAGAGGTATTAAGTGCTGCCCCCCAAGGGACAATGATTGGGAATTGATTTATTCATGACGAACTGGATAACTGAAGAAGCTCAAATAAGAGGCCAAGTTGGCAATGTAAAATTCAATCAAATCATGAATACTTTCTGCGGGAAACATCATATTATAACATTACTGTTGGGAGAGATCAAATCAAACAAACACAACTGTGGGTGTCTGACATGATGTTAAATCTGCACAAAGGTTAACAATCAATGATTTGTGCAAGAAGAAATTAATTTACCAAGGTTAACAATCAATGATTTGCGCAAGAAGAAATTAATTTACCATCTGCCTGGAGGTGAGATGTGATTGGTCATTTTTGTAGTTAAATGTGCAATCCGGTGCATGTCACTCACAAGTGATAACCTCAGTAATTCAAAATTTGAATCAATGCACCCTTCTCTTGGACAGAATTCAAGTATGGTCAGCTAAATATTGCTGGACAAGGACAATGTGTTTAATGAATCTATCATCAGATAAAGGAAACTTAGAACCAGAACTCTTTGCACTGAGGTTATGATATGCAAAATGCTGGTAGAACAAGTAAAGCATCCTGGTGTAGTTAGTTGTACAGTACATACATGTATTCTTAGATGAAATAGCAGTGCAACCAGAACTTGATATTAGCTACAGTGTATAAGGACAACATGGTTAAATGAATCTATCAACAAATAATATGAAATACCAGAACTCTTTGCATTGAGATTATGATATGGAAAATGCTGAGCAATGGAAAAGTCAAGCATATTGATATAGTTGCACATATGCTTAGAATAAATAGCAGTGCAACCAGTAAGATGCGTTCATGTTTACTATAGCTACAGAGTATATTAGTCAGCAAAATCATACAAGATCAGGGGTTGAATTTGCCACTGTTCCGCTGTTTGGAGAACAGTGCTTTTTATGCAGGAACAGTGAATTTACAAACATCACTGTTACAGTGAAACAGTGTTCTTCTCACAAGTATGTGGCATCAGTGATCAATAACTTGATTTCTGATGCAAAACAAAAAAGTGCATGTTGTCAAACAAGATTATCATAGAAAGGATTTTTTCCAGAAAAAAAAAAAGAAGCATTTCCCACCTTGCCTGTAATTGCCAGCACAATCAATCATGAATATACATACTGTATGCAAGGCTGCACATGTACTGTATGACTGTGTGCAACTGGATGATACGTCATGTACTGTACATGTAATACTAATAACTCACATACATATATACACATATTGACCAATAAAGTAGTTGTAAATTAAGCCCATTTTGAAAAAAGGAATTTGTCCTTTTATTGGCAAAAACTTGGAGCAGTAATATCTGATCGGAAACAGCATTATTTGATTAAAGTACTGTTCCGCAAAATGTTTAAAATTTGACCCATGAAGATCCGCCCCTTTCAAGAATATTAATGAGGCCAACTTCAAATGACCATAACACTTTACAACTCAATACCAACACTAGATGCCAAGCTAGATCAAAACCAGGGGCAGCAGAGAGTTCAAAATATTAAAGGGGGAAGGAATTAAGGTCAGGTGACATCTGATAATAATATTGGATTGGGGGAAAAGGTGGCTAATTAGGTCTAGTAAGGTGATAACATATGTTTACCTAAAATTGGTTAAGCTCCCCAGCCCCCTGCCTCAACTCCGCAGTCCCTGAAAACTTGAAAGGACATATGGATATACCTTGGTAAACAATTCCGCTTAAAAATTTTAAGACAAGCAATCAACAACACACAATGGACACACTACTGTAATAGAACACACTCATCTTTGTTTTGTTTTGCATCTTTCAAAACCTGTGAGGCTACACTTTCAAACCTTTTGGAAATTGAACCTCAATCAATCAATCATAATTGAAGTGCCTCAGAATAACAAACCTAAAGTTACATTTAAACCACATTTTGACAGGATTAAAAATTAGCTGAAAAGTTCACTAAATGTTGATGAATTGTTGATGAATGTTGATCAATTTGATTTGAATCAGGGGTACCATGCAGATTAAATACAATAGCTATATTTCATACAAAAAACATGGTGTCATGCATATTGTGGACTGAAAACCCAAATGTACAGCAAGTCAATAAAGCAAATAACACACCTTGTGCAGTAAAAAATTGCACAGAAATCAATATTTTACTTTTCTATGAAAAAGAGCAAGTAAATCATTAAAAGACACCTTTTCACCAAAAACAATAATACAAATACAAATATGTGTTAAATATGAAACCAGTTCTTGATTTGGTGGTGTCAAGTAACACAACCCCTTAACTTGATCCAGAAAGGGGTAGGGACTGACCACAAGGGGCAATTATAAGGCATCAAGGGCACTTTTGAGGGCACTTAAAATGTAAAGAAGGGAGTAATCAATGCAACAAGTAGTGTCCCTGCATCTATTTATATTGGGGAAACTGTAATCAGCATGGAAAGAAGGCAAAATAGTTCTCAAAAGTATATGTTTATGAACAAAATGTAGAGTTCTTAGTAAAAAGGGGCAGGGTGGAGGCAACGACTAGGGTGGAGGGGCAGTATGTTCTTGGGAACAAAACGTAGAGTGCTCTGTAAAAAGGGGCAGGGTGGAGCACATCTTTAAAAAAGGAGAACTAGAGGCCTGAAATACTATAATTTAGGCCTTTACTGTACATGATTAACTTGAATATCAATTCAGAATAAAAGGGTGTTATTTACTGTATATATATGTTGGTAAGGAATAGCGCTGGAATAAATCTACAGTTCCAGCGGCTATAACTGCAGAAAAAAGAATGAAAGATTTCTTGAGTAAACAACAGTATATGTGGTAAATATGTGCTCTAAAAACGTCCCGATGTCATGTACATTACATTGCAAAAAAGAAAAGTATATATAGATGTATTCACTATATTAATATTATTTCTGTCACAATTTTCATGGGAATACTTTTGACACCTTTATTCAGAACTGTGGGAAATTTGTATAATTAATTCTAACTTCGGTCTCAACCAAGAACACAAAGTGGTACCCAGAGTGGGAATCAAACCTAGTACCTTTGTATTAAGAGTAAGACATTATACCATTGAGCTACTAAGTTTGATGCATATAAATGTACAGTAACTACATGTTATACTTCTGATTGAAAAATAGGATTTTTTCAATGTTAATAAAACTTTGTCTGCTCCAATATCAAATTTAGGTTGCAACGAGTCAGGCTGGGCAGCAAACAACATGACATAGTGTATGATAATGAAATGTCATAACTCCAAATCATACGTACATGTAACATAACAATGATGGTATAGGAAATGCATTTGTATGCTATCCTGGCTACATACATTATATCTGACTGTAACTGAAGGCACTTGTCACGTAGTTATCATTTCCTGATATAGTTTATGTATACAGTAACTTCATTTACATGGGCGTAGATTTTGTATCAAACAAAACATGGGCCCCGGGAAGAGCCACTTTGGCAGTGCTTCCCTAGTTGGATAATCTTCCCTAACTTTTCAGTTTCTCCTCTAGTTGGATAAATTATGGGCAATTCCATGCCAAGTGTCTCACTCGGGCTAAAATTAGAAATACATAATTTATCTCAAAAGTGTATTAAACTATGTCTGATATGTCAATTTTTTATAAATACATGAAAAATTAAAAAATTCACTTCATTTGAGTTTAGAACAAGGTCCATGAACTTTGTATATGCTATGTCTGATTACTTACTACTTTGAGGCATATTTTGGTTACATTTTATGTATAATTAAGTTTTAAAACAAATTTTTATATCACTAGTACAACTTATTTCATTGGTTTTGCATAATAATAATGCTGCTACAAAGTTTTCTCTAGATAATGTCCCTGCTGTCACGCTAGCTTGTCCCACCTGTCCTGCTAGCTTGTCCCAGCTGTCACAATAGAGTTATGGGAATAAAATGGAAATCTGTGGGAAGATTAAGATTTCATACCACATGTATTATCACTTGTTATCTATGGATTGCATTATGTAGTTTGTTGATAGACCTTCAGGTGAGATAGTAATATACAATTGAAACAAAAGTTTTAAAATCTTGTCTTTTTGTGTCCCAGCTGTCACATAAACATTTTTTGTGGATTACTTATAAACACAATGTAGTAGGTTTATGACAATTTGGTCATAGAGTGATAGTACTCATTAACCTTCATTTATGGGTTATTAGAGTAATTTTGTAAATGACTCTTCTATACAAATTTTTCTTGAAGGATGTTTGAATGTAAGAAATTTTTATCAAATGTCCGGCTGTCATGGTGAAATTGCCCAAATGTTTTTCTCTACAGCATTGAAATAGAGTTGATATTACAAGGTAATTGCTATTATGATTAGTGGTATATCTATTGTACCTTCAGTGCAAATGGATTTACTGTGACATTTTGTTCCATTTTGGAGATATTTAAGTTTAAGTTGTCATAAGTTTGTACAACAATGATGGTGCAGAAGATATGACACCTGCACTTGGATCCTAACATCTGCATTTATTGAAAATTAATTAAACTGTTTTACTGATTAAAATATTTTTGTCTACACTTTGCAGGTAGGTGTTAAATCCCTCACACATACAGTACAATGGTTGTCAAGTCACAATGACACCATGCAAGAACAAAATCTACAACTTTGAAAGAGTGTGAGTATGGTGTGTAACATGTAGGCTGATGTCAGTCATTTCTACACAAATTTTATATAACTCTCAACTTGGTAAAAAGGAGTTCTTTACCACTTTATTCCTTTTCATTTCCCATACTAATCCCCTAGCAACTCCCTGCTCTTACTGCTGGTGACAAAAAGCTTAAATGCTGTAGGAAAATGGTCTTAAAACTTACCACCCCCCTTAATTCTTCACTGAAAATATTACTACAGCTGATTCCCTGTTAGCCTGAGGTGAAATTAATCAATCTGTATTCCAAATATTCCTTTATGTTGGGTCATCAAGACCAGAAGAAAGCTAATCAAAAGCCTCATACACAATTTTTTTTAATTGTTTCTGACAAAAACCATCCAATAGGTAAACGCTAACTTTTCAGGGCAGCTGGTTGTGTATTGATTGGTTCTTCCACAAGCTCAAACCATAACTCCATGATCAAACTAATATCTAATTGAACAATGTTTTTACTGTGGACACTCAGACAGGAAGTCTGAATCAAATTTCAACTCTCCAATTTCCTCATACAAAATCCAGACTGAAAGCATAAAGGAAATTATAAATTATTCACACAGAAATCCCTAGAGATGGCTTATCATCCTAGACGGCTTATCATCCTCAGGATCCATCAAATATCATCAAAACCATATACATGAAAAATGTGTTGTAAGGGAAATATGATGGATGATACAGCTTTGATATGTGACCCCACTCCGGCAAGGACTTAAAATACAGTAATGCTCACTGCATTATGAATTAAAAAATTGGTTCAGGGGTCAAGCAAGTTTATCTTATATGAAAGAGGACTTCAAATGGTAAATAAACTACTTCAATATCTTATTGCATTAAAGAGATATTCAAGTATTAAAGCTCTGCCTTATCTATGTAGAAATGACTGGTGCAATGAGTCTACCATGGAAGGTTGGCACCCTTATCCTCACTTTATTAACAATTGTTAATGTATTTTAAAGAAAATTGAATTAACTTTTTTAGTATATGAATTATTTTACCTCAAACTTTCTTCAGGCAGTAAATTATAATTACCCTTCAAAGATTCTGTTTTATTACTTTCCTTACATATGCAATGGTTTTTAACCCACAAATTCACAGGACCAAATATGATAGAATACATAATCTTTGAGGTCCTCTTTCATCAAAGATTTACTTTTTGAACCCTGAACTAATCCTTTAACACAAACATTGTCCAAGGTTCTTGTGTCTTCTTTTGCAATTTTACTCACACCTGCTTTAACTGCACTATGTTCCAAGCAATAGTTAAAAAGCATTACAGCTTTAAAATTTACCGCCATTCATTTTATGCTTGTTGCATTTGTTAATGCGATATGGGGGCGTATATAAAGGGGCACAGTAGACCGATAAGTGAGGGCGTATTTATTCCCCAAAAATCAAATGCATATCTAGCGTGCAACGTTAAAGCAATTTTCTGGTTAATATGAATATTCAAGTGACCTTTGGCATCAAGTCGTTTGTTGGCTATGGATGCATAAAGTTTATCGTTCTGTTGTGTACAATATATCTATGAAATTCGTAAACCGAGTGCCTTCACTTTTTAGTTTAGTGCCCTCACTTTTCAGTCTAGTGCTAATTTAACGCCATAAGTAACAGTTTGTAGAATTCAGTCTTCTGTTAGTCTTTGCCATTAAATGGCAGTAACACCAGCAACAGTATAAGAAGGATGACTTTGATAATGGCTTTATTTTACTGTCAAACTCTATTTTGTTTTTGCATTGCCTCACCTGCAGACCCAACCATATCAACTCACTATGATTCATACAATAACTGGCAAGCATCGGACGGTGTTATAACAGAAATGCTCTAGCCTACAGATGGAGCAATACCAAAAATATGGTCATTGTTATCCCTAATGGCACCTTTATGAAAACAATACCGAAGCATGTATTGCAAAACTCCCCTAAATCAAACCACTCATTGAGCACAATGCAAATAAGATCAAAATGTATTGCTTTATTGATGTTTGTTAAATGTTTTAATTTCAAAAGCTCAAACTTAAGCAAATATGACAAATTTGTAATGGTAGGCTTTGAAGCAATTTCATCCTGAATGCAGGAAAGTAGATGTATTAATCATGAAAAGAAATGATACATGTTCAATCAAACATATAAGTGTGTGTGCACCTTAATCTTGTTCAAATTTCTTGGCACCCCTTTAGGGCACCTCAAATTTCATAGTTATAAAAACATACCTTTCTGGGACAATGCTGCAGCACATTACAAGTGGCACACTGCACATAAGATAAAGGTCAATCCCAAAACTGCAGAGAGGAAGAGAAAACATTTAAAAATTTACCTACAAAACACAAAAATAACAATTCTAATAGCTTTAATAGTAGCTAATAATATTTAATTACAAATATGATGATTTCTCATTCTGTGATTGGAAGAAATTCAACACATTTTAATAGCTTTAATAGTAGCTAATAATATCTAATTACAAATATGATGATTTCTCATTCTGTGATTAGAAGAAATTCAACATATGTAAAGTTTATTAGCATGAAATTGTCATATGTCCCTCCCTCTTGAAGTGGGCATACAGTATGTTTGATTAAACTGTCTATACTGATTTTAATTTTCATATGTTAGTTTCAGCAGCTTAGGAAAATATTAGACATTGAGGAGGCCAGATTTGATTTTTGTCCCACAAACCTACAAAAAGGTATGAGTCTCTTATCATGGTAATAACTATTTGTTAGTGGGAGGGGGTCGTAAAATTACTGAAAATTTCCTGAAAATGGATTAACATTTCCTGAAAATTGAAGGAAATTTCATGAAATAAAAGAAAATTCCCAAAATGAAGGAAATTTCACGAAATTGATGAAAATTTCCCCCCCAAAAAGACAAGTTCCCAAAAATGATTGATTTCACAAAATTTGAAGGAAATTTCCCAAAAATTAGAGACATTTGACGAAAATTGATGCAAATTTCACAAAAATTCCAGCAGATTTTGTAAAAATGAAGAAAATTTCCTGTAAAATTAATAAAAATTTCACAAAAATGAAGATAATTTTACAACAATTGAAGAAAATTGAAGGAGACTCAATGATGCAAATTTCCCAAAATTGAAAAAAAAATCATGAAAATTGAAGAAAAATTTCGTAAAAATTGAAGTAAATTTCGTGAAAACTGAAAATAAATTCCCAAAAATGAAGAAAACTTTTCAAAAATGATGCAGACTTTTCGAAAATTGAAGCAAATTTCGTGAAAACTGAAAATAAATTCCTGAAAATGAAGAAAATTGAAAATTGGAACAAATTTCATGAAAATTTAAGATTTCTTGAAAATTAATGATTTCCAGAAAAAAAAGATGCCATGATGGAGTCTGACTCTTCAACTTGTCATATCGTTGGACCTTTATTATTGAGGAGCCAAAATGGTACTTGTCCCCCCAATAAAATTATTGGGGGGGGAGGGTCTTGGCCCCGGGTTTCTACCCCATTGGGTTTCTCTCTCTGTGATTGGAGGAAATTAAACATTGTCTGAAGTTATTTGCATGAAATCATCATACCTATCTTCAAACAATCATTCATTTTTTATGCATTTTAAAAGACTGCGGTTTTTGATCAAAATTCAAATTTTCAATGAGTAAAGTAATCAAGCATTCACAGTAGAAATCAATTTTTGGGTGAATTTCATAGTAATGAGAACATATGCAAGAGTAGTCCTCAGGACCATTCATATCCTCTGCACTCTCAAACAGAGAACGTATACAAGAGTAATCCTTAGGACCATTCATATCCTCTGCACTTGCAAACAGAGAACATATGCAAGAGTAATCCTCAGGACCATTCATATCCTCTGCACTCTCAAACAGAGAACATATGCAAGAGTAATCCTCTGGACCATTCATATCCTCTGCACTCTCAAACAGAGAACATATGCAAGAGTAATCCTCAGGACCATTCATATCCTCTGCACTCTCACAAAGAACATACAGTATGCAAGAGTAATCCTCAGGACTATTCATATCCTCTGCACTCTCAAGCAGACAACATATACAAGAGTAATCCTCAGGACCATTCGTATCCTCTGCACTTGCAAACAGAGAAGATAGGCAAGAGTAATCCTCAGGACCATTCATATCCTCTGCACTCTCAAACAGAGAACATATACAAGAGTAATCCTCAGAACCATTCATATCCTCTGCACTCGCAAACAGAAAACATATGCAAGAGTAATCCTCAGGACCATTCATATCCTCTGCACTCGCCCTCTGCACTCGCAAACAGAAAACATATGCAAGAGTAATCCTCAGGACCATTCATATCCTCTGCACTCGCAAACCGAGAACATATGCAAGAGTAATCCTCAGGACCATTCATACCCTCTGCACTCCCAAACAGAGAACATATGCAGGATTAATCCTCAGGACCATTCATATCCTCTGCACTCTCAAACAGAGAACATATGCAAGAGTAATCCTTAAACCATTCATATCCTCTGCACTCTCAAACAGAGAACATATGCAAGAGTAATCCTTAAAGCATTCATATCCTATGCACTCTCAAACAGAGAACATATGCAAGAGTAATCCTTAGAACCATTCATATCCTCTGCACTCTCAAACAGAGAACATATGCAAGAGTAATCCTCAGGACCATTCATATCCTCTGCACTCTCAAACAGAGAACATATGCAAGAGTAATCCTTAGGACCATTCATATCCTCTGCACTCTCAAACAGAGAACATATGCAAGAGTAATCCTTAGAACCATTCATATCCTCTGCACTCTCAAACAGAGAACATATGCAAGAGTAATCCTCAGGACCATTCATATCCTCTGCACTCTCAAACAGAGAACATATGCAAGAGTAATCCTCAGGACCATTCATATCCTCTGCACCTTAAACAGAGAACATATGCAAGAGTAATCCTCCGGACCATTCATATCCTCTGCACTCTCAAACAGAGAACATATGCAAGAGTAATCCTCAGGACCATTCATATCCTCTGCACTCTCAAACAGAGAACATATGCAAGAGTAATCCTCAGGACCATTCATATTCTCTGCACTCTCAAACAGAGAACATATACAAGAGTAATCCTTAGGACCATTCATATCCTCTGCACTCTCAAACAGAGAACATATGCAAGAATAATCCTCAGGACCATTCATATCCTCTGCACTCACAAACAGAGAACATATACAAGAGTAATGCTCAGGACCATTCATATTCTCTGCACTCGCAAACAGAATACTATGCCATGAATATGATTCATTCTTTGCACCTACCTCAACATAAACTTTAAAGAGACTACTTCCTGCTTGAAGTCATATCACAACCATGTTTCCTATAACAGTAAATATGTAGTAAATAAGTCAAGATACCCGGATCAGGAAATGTTTTGGTTTGAATACCTTGGGTAAGATATACATTATAATCACACAAAGTTTTGATGCTCCATCTTCCTTCATGAATCACAAGGTACATAACATGAATGTAGCAGTGGGTTGTACACAAGAGCTTAATGTGGTGCCCAGTGCTCAAAGCCTCATAAGGGTTTATGAATTAATAAACTAGGGCTGTCACAATATGGATTAATGAAATATCTATTATTATGGACAAAAAAAGCGCGATATATCACCCTATCGCGATATCTATGTTGTGATTATTAATTTTGGAAAACTACTTAGGTTTTCAGTATGCAGATCTTATTTTCCCAATAAAGAGTAGGGGCATACCAAGGTAGTTGTGATTAGGGGGTGTAAAGGAATTTTTGCTGATGAAAAGTGATACCTATATGACGCCCTAAGGCTTCGTGCAAAGCCAAGTGACATGGGATCCATCAATTCAGGGGGTCATTAATGGCTCCTAAGATCACTTGAATAATTACCAAGACATACATGAAAAGCTAAGTAGAAATCTCTTAATTTGTAACGCTTTTACTGGTTTACACATTACTCACCCTTCTTTCGATATTTCAGACCAAAATTGCCCCCACCCCTGCCCTACATACAATTTCACCGTCCCACATGAAATCCCACCCTCATCCTAATTCCTTCAGCTACTTTATCATCATGCCATCTTCTACCTCACATTCTGCTTATTGTTTATATTTCACAAACCCCTAATTTATCACTCTTTAGAAGCGAGGAATCTTTTATTTGCTTCTTTATTCACGGCAAGACAAACATTTTGATTGCTATTTATGTCAGGAATATCAATATCATAACAAAACTAGAAATGTGAAGTTAGTAAGTCATAAGCCATATATGTTTGATCTCAGGTCAAACATTTTGCAGCAGTCTATTGTTACGCAAATAACCTTATTGATATGCAAGCTACACCTCACCATGAAGTGTGAACAATGCTTTTCACATGTACTGTACGATCATTTGTTTAAGCAAAATCATCATACCCACTTTAATTCAAGAGATACCACATACAGTATACAAATATTTTCATTGCTATCACACAATCCCCGATCATGCTCAACTGCAGTATCAATGCCCTCTACTACTGAACCAAATACCAAAATACGAAAGTCTATTGTTATGCAAATAGCCTACTTAAAATGCACACTACACCTCACCATTGAGTGTAGACAATGCTCTTCACATATATGATCATTTGTATAAACAAAAATTCCACTTTCACTTTAATTTAAGAGATATCATAGCTACAATTTTCATTGTTATGCAAATAAGCTAATTAGTATGCACACACAACCCCAAATCATGCTCATTTGAACAGTACACATATCCTCTATCTTTGTACCAAGTTATAATTTCAGGTTAAATATTTTGTATGAAAGTCTATTGTTATGCAAATAACCTACTTAATATGTACACTACACCTTACCATTAAGTGTAGACAATGCTCTTCACAAAGCTTACTCTTCACATATATGATCAATTGTGTAAACAAAATCTCCACACCTATTTTAATTTAAAAGATATTATAGATACAAATATTTTCATTGTCTTGAAAATAAGCAAATTATATGCACACACAACTGTTCCAACGAGCATGATTTGGGAATCATATTAAATATCAGGTTAAATATTTCATGTGAAAGTCTATACAGTTGTTATAAAGCACAACACACACTAAAGTCTCATTGCACTGCAAAAAATAAAATAAGAGGGGGGAAGATAGGGAAACAACTTATAGAAGTGAGGAAAGTTGTATTTCTAACATTGTTTTAAAATTTACAGTTTGAGCCTCTTTAATATGTGTTGGTAGATTGTTCCACAGAAAAGCAGCTGAAGGTTGAAACGAACGATGACCATATGACTTTGTAGAAAGAGAATGAGGTACGAGTGATAACTTGGAACTGGAGCGTAGACAGCGAGTCGGAATATACATGTGGATAAGATCCTGTAAGTAAGTGGGAACAAGGTTGTGGACACATTTGAATGTTAAAGAGAGAGGCTCGTCCCAGTAAAATACGGTAAAAATGGGGGATTACTATATTTTGATGTCACTTCCGGTTGTGGAGGCAAGATCCGATCCTCTGTCTGTTTGTACCACACAGTACAGCCATACAGCCATGTACGTTGTGTGTGCAGAATTACATACACAGCGCATTACATTACTGTGACGAGAAAATTATTTGTTTTTTCAATGGTTTTTTGTCAGAAAGCGAAAGTGAAATTTTAGTATTATAATACTACAATGATAGTCACCAAATGAAAATTACTAAGAGAAAAAAAAGAAGAAGATGAAAGCAAAAAGTCAAAATAAACAATTCTACCATGGCTCGAACTCACGACATGATTTAAAAAAAAACGTTAATTGCGATCACCGCAACCGTCTGGGCCATCTCGTATGGTGCCTTGACTACACCTTGCAATACGAGACAACAAATCGCGCAGCTAAATTTCAACCAATCAAAAAATTAAAAAGAAATTCTAAATATTACGCACACATGACGATATCGCCTCTTTAACAGAAGAACTTTTAAGTTAATGCGCGATTTAACAGGGCGCCAGTATAAGTTGTAAAGGATTGGATTTGCTTGAGTGAATGGTTTACAACGTGTGACCAGTCTTGCAGCAGAGTTCTATATGAGTTGCAGTTGAACGAACTATATGAGTTGCAGTTGAACGAACTGACAATCGGGGAGACCATATAACAATAGCTATTACAAGCATGAGGACACAAATGCATATACAAGCATTTCAATTGCTTGTTGATCCAGGTAGTTACGGATTTGTATGCAAATAACCTAATCAATATGCACTTTACACCTCACCATTAAGTGTGAACAATGCTCTTCACATGTATGATCATTTGTGTCAACAAAATCCTAACTCCGACTATAATCTAAGAGATATCATAGATACAAATATTTTCAATGTTATGCAAATAAGCTAATAAGTATGCACACACAACCCCAAATCATGCTCAACTTAACAGTACCAATGCCAGCCACCACTGTACTAAGTAACAATTTATTATTTCAGGTTAAATATTTTCTACAAAGTATATTGTTATACAAATAACCTTATTAATATGCACATTACACCTCACCATTAGGTATCTACAATGCTCTTCACATATATAATCATTTGTGTAAACAAAATCTACACCCATTTTAATTGAAAAGATATCATAGATATACATATTTTCATTGTTATACAAATAAGCTAATTAGTATGCACACACAACCCCCAATGATGCTCATTTGAACAGTGCCCATGTCCTCTCCCAAGTTATTATCTCAGGTTAAATACTTTATGCAAAAGTCTATTGTTTTGCAAATAACCTAATTAATATGCACATTTAACCTCACCATTTTAAGTGTGAACAATGCTCTTCACATATATGATCATTTGTGTAAACAAAATCCCAACTCCCACTTTAATCTAAGCTAATAAGTATGCACACACAACCCCCAATCATGCTCATTTTAACAGTATCCATGTCCTCTACCCTTGTAAAAAGTTACATAAATGTACACCATTCATAACTTATGAAAACTTTAACCTAAAACTATAACCAAAAACTTGAACCACAACTTTACAAAAACTTTACCCAAACGCAAATGCCGGGGTAGTAGAATAGCTCTACTATACTTTGAATAGTCGAGCTAAAAAAGTAGAAATTCGAACAAAATCAGTGGATATATCTTTAATTTGGAGCTACGCCCTATCAATGGCTGTTTCTGGCACGGCTTGAAAAGTGTGGCAAAGGAGAAAATTGCATAGGGGCCCTAACATAAAACAATAGTCCGCAAACCACTATATTGTTTGCAGTGTCAAAAGTTGAAACTCGGTCCGGCAGTGCTTTAAAAAAAACCTACAGTGTCTTATTATGAAAGGCATCAGTGTTCCAGGAAACAGAAGGACATCATTCAACCAAAAGTAATTTCCGCACCACTATTTCAAAAACCATGCACATCAAGCCCTGCTCCATAATATCCACAACTGTGCCAAAGTTTACAAACCTTCACAATATACCACAGATGTGGCTTTGAGTGAGATTCTCGGCATTCTAGTGATGCAATTTATATTTCAAGTGGAATTCATATTTGCAGAGGGCAAATCCTGCACAATTTTTCCCCAGTTCATCTTTTTTTTTTATAATTTTGGTATTTTACCGACACAGATTTGTTCATGTTTATCATATAGTTTTTTTCTTCAGAAAGTGGATTTTCTTTGAAGTCAAAAGTCTATGATTTGCCAACAAACCAAATCATTGGAAGGTGCCCCCCACCCCAAACAGTACTTATGTCCCTGATAAAGAGCTAAGGAAAAAAAGCATAAAGATTCAGATATGATGCAAATTTTTAGCTAAAATCTCATCCATTTGAAACATTTCTGAAATTCTGCATCACAAATTGTTGCTGTAATATGCAGTTTACATGTGAAAATGGCATATCACAATATGTTAGTTGATTTTTTTGATATAATGGAAAAAACAAAATCACGATATCACAATAGTCAACATATTGTACCAGTACTAGACGTAGCTCATTAAACTATAATGGTAGATTGGTAAGCAGTCAGCTTATCTGCAGTCAAAATTGTTAATAACTTAGACAGCTGCAACATTTTTGAAAGGTTCATATGGTGCCTGTTCAAAGGATTCCAAACTTAGCCCTTAGGCCATTGTGAGGGCTTGCAAATGGCTTAAGGTAGCATATATTCTTTAAATAGACCTTATCAGATTTAGGGTGTTTTACACTTATTAAGGGACTAATATTCCCTGTTTTTACCTCAGATGTAAAATTGGTACGTAAGAGTTTTTAGAAACGGCTTTTTTTCTTGTAAATAATGACAGCTCATTTGCATATCACATGACTTTGAAAAAAATAAAGAATTTCATAAGAAATGTAGTTTTTACATGATATCTTTCTCAGATATTTCATTATCTTTATGAAACGTTTCAGATATACTTATTAAGTCACAGGCAATATTGTGAAGTAAAATAAATACAAAATGTTGTATAGTTAATGAGCTAAGCTAATTAATACCCATTGTAATTATTTGTAATGATATTCAAAGCTCGTTTACTTTATTTTTGCAAAACTTAAACTATGCATGAACTTCTTTTACTTCACACTATAGAGGTGTACATTTTGCACATTTGTGCTAATTTTCAAGTTAATGCTAGGTCCAGTTTTTAACTTGTTTGTACCTAGTTCACCATTGATGGAATATGGATTCCTTTAAAGGGTTAATATTAACTCCTTGACTGTGGAGTTCAAATGAGAAAAAGCATTTTCCTTCTTCTTTCGATTGAAATCATTTTCCAACAAATCTAGAAAAACTCAATTATTGGCTCGAGGAGAATATTGACATATATTCTTCTTATTCCAATACTTTATGACGTACCTAGCTGATTGAGGCAAGGAAACAAATCAATCATTTTTAGTTTTAAACATATCTTTTTGTGTATACATGGGATATATGTATTTCTTTGGAAAGGGCATGTTGTTTGAGCTACAGTTAGGCCACTGTTCAGTGCAAAGATGTCACCATGACAACAATAGTATTTGACTGGTCAGTAACAGCTAAACCATGAAGGTATCACATGGCAAATGCTTTCATACATTAAAAATACTGTATTAACTTGTACTGCATCATGCTGCATTGTACTCAAGGAGCTTCCATTTAAATGTATGCAACATAACAGATCTTTGGTACGATACCAACAACTAAACAGTCAAATATTCAAGCACAATTATGATTGGAATAAATGATTTATAATGTATTCATTGGTCAATTTATCAGTCAGGTTGCCTCAGGGCCCTTCCCCGGGCCCCTAATATACCTGAGTACATTTTTAGGTAACCAAAAAAGTAAAATAACCATAAAAACATTTTCTGACTCACATCTTATGTTCTTTTCCTATTTTATATCATATGTACTAAATTTTCACAATTCATCCCTGACAAATGGAGGCTATTACAGACCCCTAGCTTGATTTAAAAAGAGACAGGGTGCTTAACTTGTTGAGGGCACATTAATGCACACGCAAAGTGCTGCGTCTTTTCAGCATGAAGTTCTATGGCCCCCTAAAGGCTCAATCCCATGGTGAAGATGCTCTGGGATTTTAGCTATAATCATACCTCAGAATGAAACTATTCTAATTAATAAGGACCATTCATGAGCCAAATCAGGACATTGCTTACTATGCTATCATTCTGTGTTCTGTATCCATGTAAAGTATTCATTTATGAGGGTAATTAAGATTAAGTTTATAAAAAATATATATATATATACAAATAAAATTTAAAAAATCATGAGGGGCATTGCAGACCCCCAGGGGGGCAGGGCGGGCCCATGGAGGGGCAGGGCAGGCCGCCCCAGTAAAACAGCATAGCTAGGGGTCTAAATTTTGTTTAATCTATTTTTGTCACAAGCTTACACTTAAATGCGCATTCACCACATACAAGCACAACAGGAGCACAGATAAGAGAGTGACATGTAATTGTAACAAATTTTGCTGCACACAGGTTTAGGAGTAATTTAATCTGTACAAGGTAACAGTCTCAGTAATAATTTGATACTTTATATAAATACATATTTAAAACTATCTTTTTATGATTGAATTTGCAAACTTTTTATCATTTACCATTCATGAGAGAGTATTTTGTACATATTTCTACTTTTTAATTGCATGCCCTGTTTTTTAAACTTGAAACTATCTTGACTAACTAGTGTATTATTTATGTTGTTATCATACATATTATCTGGTAAAGCATTTCAGGGCATTTAAACTGTTTAATAGAGTTTGATGCTACAGAGAAATTGTGATCTTATAAGCATCTTAATTTTTTGGGGGGACAAACATGCTTACTGTATCCAATTTCCTTAAAAATAAGTCTTGTATGCAGCGCCATCTAGCTTATATCTACTGTGCAAAGTTGTAAAATACAGTTCTTGATGTCTACAAAGCAAAAGGTGAAAGGTCATCACCAACAATCTTCTGCCCCAGTTTGTTAATTTGACATCTACAAACAGCTGCACTGGTCATAATTTGTTGAGAATCACTTTGTACACTTTTTTTTGCCCTCACTTTAACTTGGACACATTGCCCGTTTATTTCATGAAAATTTGCTTGAACAGTTACTCGGTTACTAGTATTGGTAACGATGAGAATTGCCAATTGGGACAGCTCAAATATTGACAATATTTTGCTACAATAGCCTATTTGAGCTGTAACAAAACACTGTAAAAAACTTCAGTTATGAAAAATACTGTACAGTAACCATGTCCAATTTATAAGGGAATTGCATGTTCAAGCAATTCTCTTTATTGTGGGCATACTTTTGTTTGTTTGTTTGATGAGGGCTTAACCGCATGGCACCACGACAACGAGGGTCAAATTGTGCCTGAGAGGTTAGATCATTCTAGAAGTAGGAAGGAAAGGAAACAAGGGTTGTAGAAGGAAAGCATGATGAAGGAAGGAGATCATTTTATCTGGAGGGTATTTGAGAAAAGTTGTCATGGACACTTGCCGCAAATTAACTTGATATCTTTTAGGTTATAGAAATTAAATTTAAGGCAAGAAATTAATGAAGTAATCACCATAATAAGTTTATCCTTAAAACAAAATTGTCAAATTCAAGTGATAGTATCTTATCTTGATCTGCTTTGTCAATAGCTCTGTGTTAAATGTTAATGTCTCATGCAAACAATCACTTTCAGTCAAATTTCCTTCCTTCCTTCCATCAAAGATAAAAAGGAAGAGAGCAACTTCATTTCAACAGAAAAAGTGAACTGTTTCCAAACCAAACCATACCATACTCATTCTGCCGGAGAACAGAACAAAAAATGCCCCTTTTAGGGAACCATGCACCTGTAGGGTAATCCACACACCAAATGTCCTTGTGCATATGCAGGATTTAGGATGAGCAAAGAGGGCAAAGTCTCCAACCCCCCCCTCCCCTCCTACCTTTCCCCCAAGTTTACATTTTTTTGTACAGTTATTTTTGCATCTTAGCATGATGTTTCCCCCCACACACACACTTTTGGTAGGTAAATCTCCCCTATGTCCTTGATATATTCAAATTAGCAGTTTTGTTTTCTTTCTGGGAGAAGTGGGCCAGTGGTGGGAGACAAGCACAACATGTGGCCAAGACCTACAAAGCCTGTAGTCCATGTTTCTTTGTGAGTTAATATTCAAGTTGTTGTTACCTGTCAGGGATGTATTGCTAAATCTTTTGAGGAGATATCCAATCCATCATTTTCTTTGAGGCCAAGAACAGATATATTGATTTCCTTTCTATTTGTGCCAGACTTCAAAAGGTCTTGTATTGCTGAGTACCTTCTGAAAATCCTCCATCTTTGATACACTAACTTGCAAATTTTGGAATACTTATAAATGTTTGTAAATCAAACTAATGATTTTGATATATTTTGAAAACTGTGAAATTTAATACTGCATGATTAATTTTTTCAAGTAGGAATCAGAAAGAAGTAAAAACATTAAAAATATAATGGGATTCTTTCTAAACTTCTATTTACAATGTGTATGGAACTACCATATAGAAAAATGTGGAAAAATGTATGTTGTCCAGTTCCACTTGTTTGCATTGTAATATAATACAACGAATATCAAACTCCTGGTTTGATGTATACTTAAATGCGTCAAAACATTCAATTCATTATATTCTTTGTGATTGTGGAGGCCTGATAGAACTTAAGGACTGGGCAGGAAGTGGAATAATTCAGATGTAATGGGGGACATTATCTGAAGTTAAATTGTATTCGCATTTCGAGTGCTGGTTTGGTTTGTTGATGTTTAACTGCACTGCGACAGTCAGAGTCAAATGTGCCAAGGGGGTGATAAAATTCTAAAGTGCAAGCTCAGGGAGGGGGGAAGCACTTTCATACTAAAGTGGTAGGTATGTGCTGCCCAGAAATTCAAAATTAGACTGCAGTATGAGAGTTTTTTTGGGTAACTTCAGTAATACAGTTTATGATTTTAATACCTACAGTGTGAAAATAAGTGATTTTTGATACCTGCCATATGAAAATAGGTGATTTTTGATATGGGCAGTACAAAAATATGCAATTTTTTTTAGACCAGCAGTATGAGTTTGCTTGATAAGGACTTAACGGCACCATGACAACGAAGGTCAAATTGTGCCTGATGCAGAGATTGGATTTTTGATACCTGCACTACAAAAATTCTGAAAAAAGCAACTGCTCGTGCAGCACATGTATATATATATATACCTCACAAATGGAAGTGCCCCCCTGGGGGTGCCAGAGTTAGGACAGAGAGGAATGGGAGAGGGAAAGGGAAAGGAAGAAAAGAAAAAATGTAATATATAATAAAGGAGCAATGCTGAAACACTTTCAATTGGCCAAACCAAAATTGTATCATTGCAAATCTTTATTCTGACCTTGTTCATAGGGCGCATTTCATGATTCTAAATCTATGGCCGGCCATGACCAGCCCTTTGAAAGGGCTGTGCTTGTAAATCTTGATATTAAAAACTTTGTATTACCGGATGTATCCATCATTTAATAGGCAAATACACAACTGGAACCCTTTTTCTCAATAAACATACCGACATGCTGTATACTGTATCAAGTACCACCCAACTCAAGTTGGTAAAAAATTAAATATCACTGCGTTAATTTAAAAGCATAACTTCTGCTCAGAAATTCTTCTGCAGAAAACAATACTCAAACAAACAGTTCACCTATATGTTTTCAAGTCAAAGGAATCTAGATCTGACATTAAAGGAATATTACCACGTTTTTCGTAACCTTTCATAAGATAAATTAGTAGAAACAATTTAGTACAAAAATCATGTTGATATGTTATTCCTACCAGGAATTATTCAAATTTAAGGTTCACAAAAAATGCCAATAAACGAATAGGAAAAGGCTCAGTGTGACATCACAGCAACACATTCTCCCACAAAGTTGATGTATTTCATTAAAATCTATTATCCTTTTTTATTGGTAAAACCTGCTAAAAACGTAAATTGATGAGAGTTAGGTACTTGTATACATTGCCAAATATACCCTACTTCAATAACTTTTGGAAAATGTTTTTGATCATACAGAAACAACCAATCAACATTCAAAGAAATACATAAACATTTGCAATGGAATTGTCTCTATGACATCATCAAACACGAATTCATCATACTATACAAAAACTTTAAAATGCACTTAGGAAATCTTTAAAAATCCATATCTCCTGAAATGGAATATGATATCAACCTGATTTTTGAACCAAATTAGCTCTAAAAGTATGCTCTTTCAAATAAGATTTTACAAAAAAACATAGTAATATTCCTTTCAAGACAAACTGACAACTTGCGCTACCTCAGCCAGAATGATTCAATCACACAGCAGTTATTAAAGTCTTGACAGACCTCACAGTCCTTGATCAGAACTTCCTAACTTGATAAGCAGCCAAATAATAATCCACGTCACAGATGGAGAAACAGAAGTGACACCACATCCTCAGATTTCTCAAAGGTCTTTGTGTATTTTGTTGAGAGATTTTCTACAATTATTTGACCTAAAATTGTTGAATATTTTAGGAGAGTACTAAACCAATAATAATCAAGTGTTATTTACTACCTTAAATGAATGTTTGATAGGTTTTTCCATGGATAGGATTTGAATTCAGCACCTCAAAAAACACCCAGGTGGCAATTTTCAATGTAACGGGTGCGGGAAACAAAATTTATTTTGATTTTTCTTTGGCAATCAATTTCAAAATGGCCGCCATGACGACGAAACTCGGCTAAAAATAGCTGATTTTCAATCGTTAGTAACTCGAAAACGAATAAAGCTATGATGCTGAGACTTTCAGAGTGTTATAGATGCATAATATTCAACAAATAAGCCAAATTTAAAGCAAATCTAAAAGGGTGGGTTACATTTGGATTTTTTTTCTTGTTGAATTGATGTGGAATACCCCTTATGTCTCTCTACAACTAGAATTATTGCAATCAGAATAGACAGCAGCATGAGTTCCTTCCATACAACTGGATGGACAATGTCACGCACGCTACAGGAATTACTGAAATCCAGGAACAAAGTAACATCGATTCTTCCCATATGACTGGATGAAACAATGTCACGCTCAAGAAACATTGACACTCAGGAAAGATGTAACAAGGATTCTTTCCAAACAACTGGATGAACAATGCCACGCTAAGGGATGGAGGGTGGTTGGAAGTGTCCTTTGTGGGGTATTCATAATTAAATAATATAAATACCATCATACCCAGAAATGCCAATAATAACAGAATTTTACATGGCTTCTCATTTATACTCATGACATCAACACCAAAAACAACAGACACAGGTTGAAAAACATGTTGTATGTTCATGTCCAGTGTGAGATTTCGACAGAATGATTCAGTACTGACTTGCCTGGCTGTTTTAATCTTTTAAGCACCCACACACAAATGAGGGTTTGATGTTCCAATGGTGATAAATAGGTTTGGTTTGTTGATGCTTAACAGCACTGTGACAGTCAAGACTCAAATGTGCCAAGAGGGTGTTAATAAATTATGGTGTAAGATTTAGGATAGTGAGGAAAGAAAGGTTTGTAAGGACGGGGGGTGGGGGGGGGTGGAAGGTTGGGGAGGGGGTGGGGGGATAGAAGAAAATTAAAAAAGGAAGTAAGTACTAAGTAAGGTTAGGTGTAGAAAGGGGGAAGGGGAAGTTAAATGCGGTGGAAGAGGTTGTTGTTGCGGAGGAAGTTGATGATGTTTGAGGAAGAATTGTTTTAGAAAAGGTCCAAGATTGAGGATAGTGAGGAGAGAATAGATCTTGAGTTCTGGTATAAGGGACAGGTTACGAAGATATGCTTGATGGAGAGATCGGTGTTACAAGTGGGGTAGAGAGGGTTAGGGGAGCCGGATAAGAGATGGGAGTGAGTGAGAGAGGAGTGGCCGAGGCGGATGAGGGTGACAACCATGTCTTCCCTGCGGTTGCGACTGTGCAGAGGGGTGTTGGTCCCGACTTTAGGTTTGATGGTGTAGAGTTTGTTACTAGTTTTGTGATTCCAGGAGTTTTGCCAGGTTTTTTTTATGTAATCGGAGATGGAGAGACGGAGGTCTGAGTGTGGAATAGGAAAAGGAGAGGCAATGTTTGACAAAGCTTTGTTGGGGGCTCTGTCGGCTTTGTCATTGCCGGAAATGCCGACATGGCTGGGAATCCAGAAGGAGATAATATTCTTTCCTAAGGTAAGGAGGAGAGCGTGTGGAGTTTGTTGAGGATTTGTAGAATGAAAGGGTGGGCCAGAGCTTGTTGAGGATGCCAGTGAGGATGGATTTAGAGTCAGAGATGATGACGAAACGGGGGTGGAAAGAGAGTTCTATGATGTTTAAGGCCAGGAGAATGGCTTTCGCCTCAGCAGAGTAGATAGAGGTGCCATCGGGTAGCCTTGAGGAGAAGGTGAGACCAGGACAGGCGGCGGCGGTGGCTGCAGAAGAGCCTTCCCAAGTGGAGCCGTCAGTGAAGAGGAAGGAGTAGTCATGGAAATGTCTAAAGAGTTGGCAGTATTTGGAGCCCAAGAAGGCTGGGTTGTGAAGAACTTTCATGAAGGAGGAAAGACCAAGAAGAAGGGAGGGGCCGGGGGGGGGGGGAGTCCAAGGCTTGGTTGTGAGGAGCTTTTATGAAGGAGGAAAGACCAAGGTATACCTTGGGGGTGAATAGTCCAGGTGGGTGTAGGTGGGATGGTGTATCTGGCAATCGAGAAAATGTTGATGTTGGCTTCGGAGAAGTGGGAGTGCATCCGAATCCCGAAAGGTGGGGGGATGCATTTGTTGAGATTGAAGTTGGTGAAGGAGGGAGAATGGATGGAATGAAAGCAAGGGTTACGTGGATCGTTGAGGATGCAGAGAGCAAAGGAGAGGCAGGACTTCATGCACCGGAGGTTGAAGGGGAGTTCATTGGCCTGACGTGGAAACTGGTGATAGAGGAGGTGTGAGTGGCGCCAAGGCAAAGCCTTAGGCCAGTGTTCTCAGTGACCTCCAGGTGTTTCAAGTAAAATTTACGGGCGGAGGCGAAGATGAAATTGCCATAATCCAGCCTGGATCTGAAGAGGGAGCGGTATAAGGTGAGCAGAGTAAGCCGGTTTACTCCCCAGTCAGTGCTTGAGAGGACCCTGAGGAGATTGAGGATTTTGTGGCATTTTGTTTTGAGGGAGTTGATGTGGGAGAGATAGGAAAGTTTGAAGTCGAGAGTAATTCCGAGGAAGCGAGAACTGTCTTCACTAGGGATTATGGAATCTTTGAGGCGGAGATTGGGGCGGAGGAAGAAGGAGTTGCTGTTGTTAAAATGGATGAGAATAGTTTTGTCTTTTGAGAAGTTGAGACTGTTGGAGTCGCTTCAGTGAGCCAGACTATCCAGACAGTGTTGTACTGTAGGTTAATTTGGAGAGTATGGAAGCAAGGAGAGGATGAATAGATAGTGAAATCATCGACATAGAGAGAGCTTTTGATGTCGGGGTGAGAGTTTTGGTGATGCTTTTAATTTTGAGGATAAAGAGAGTGGGGGAAAGGATGCTGCCTTGGGGGACACCCAGGTGTTGGGTTATCTTTGAGAGTAGGTGTTACCGATGCGTACTCGGAAGTGGCGGGAGAGGAGGAACTTCTGGATGAACGTGGGGAGGGAGCCTCTGAGGCCAGAGGATCAACAACTCAATATTCTATCATCCTTGCTTTTATCAAAAGCATCATACCAAGTTTGATTTCAATCTGACATGGGTTTGCAGAAATATGAGCATAAACAGATTTTCAGTTAGTCTTATTAATATTTATGACATAGCACCAAAAACAATAGGGATCATCTGCAGACCACAACACACCTACTTTATATACCAATTATGGCATAAATCCACCTTAATAATCTCCAGATATTGTGTTTACAAGCTTCTTAACAGATCTGTACATTTAGCCCTGCCTACTAATTAATATTCATGACATCAGCACCAAAAACAATAGGGATCATCTACAGACCACAACACATCCAAATACCAAGTATGATATAAATCCACCTCACTGTTCTTGAGATATTGTGCTTACAAGCTTGTTAAGAGAATTTTATATTTAGCCCCGCCTACTAATTAATATTCATAATATCAACACCAAAACAACAGGTATCCTCTACAGACCACAACACATCCATATAACAAGTATGACATAAATTCACTAACAGTTCTTGAGATATGTGTTTACAAGCTTCTGTCACAGACACATACCCATACATACACACATACATACATACACACCAGCATGACTACATAGGTTCCTTAAGTTTTTCATTACATTAAGTTTCTAGCTTTCTGATTGGGTAATATAGGTGGTCTCAAATACATTCGAGACCAGAAGGACGTATGTTAGGAGAATGATAATGATCAACATTTTCCATATATCAACACCCTTGTTAAACATAACAAATGTTTATCATGTTGTCATCAACCTACAATCTTAGACAAAACTATTGGGACACTTACCAGAAAGTTTGCATCTTATTATAAATTTTCATGTACAGCAATTTTTTAGGTAACCCCGCCTGCCCCTCACCCCTTAACCCGCCCCCACTCCCCCTTTCAAAATATTTCACTTTGAAATACAGAGACATGGAAAGCAATTATCAACATTTTTTACCCATTTCACCAACATAAAACGGGGATGTCCCAACGAGTTTTGTCCAAGATTGTCTGCAAAAATGTGTGACAAACACAAGCATTTTTTGCTGAAGATTTGAGGGGCTTTTTTATGTATGTGGATAGTGTTTTACTTTCTTATGGAAGTTCGTGTCCGTCAATAATGGGGAGACAATGTGAAACTTTGGCAACTGGAAGTTAATATAAAAGCTACATTATTTTACTGAACCAGCACCACCCAATGATTTACCATAAAAATAGAGTAAAGATCACTATACTTATAGAAATTTTCTCTAATCTGTGGTAAATCGTTTGACAACAATTTTTATCTTAAGAAGAAATTCCTTTTCAATTTGTGTATGGAGTTTATATGATTATTTTTATTTTGTCAATTCTTAGTCACAACTTCAACACAAGAAACATATAAATTCGCTTTACTTTCTTCAAATAAAAGACAAAACTATCGACCACAAATTTGGTAAATCGGTTAACTCAGACAAGAGTGTGGCGCACGTCTAATTCAAACATTGAATCTAACAGTTTTTATTATTTACAAAATCATGTCGTGTTTCTTTCATTTCATCAAATTTTACAAAACTTCATCAATGTGTTGGCTACCCCCTATTCTTGTTCAACATTTTCCATAATAATGTTAGAAAAGCAATATGAGCATGTCAAAACTACTTTTTGTTTACGTGCTGGAATCTGATAAAAAATTGAAATACTCTCCACCTAAGAGCCATCATTTCTGCCTTCATCTCATCCACTTTTCTCCTTCACACCCCCCCCCCAACCCTCAACTCCACATCCCCAACCACCCCCTAACTGCCATTATTTCACTTAACAGAAAGTTTGCCCATCCCCAACCCCCCTAACTGCCATTATTTCACTTAACAGAAAGTTTGCATGTTATTTCAAATTTTCATGTACAGCTACTTTTCAGGTAACCCTTCCTGCCCCCCACCTCCCCACACTCCCCCTTTCAATGTTGTCAAAATATTTCATTAGGAAATACAGAGACATGGAAAGCAATTATCAACATTTTCCACTCATTTTACCAACATTGAACGGGGGAACAGGGGTGTCCCAAGGAGTTTTGTCCAAGATTGTAGGTCTCAAAAGGCACAATTTTAGATTTGTAATTACTCTATTTGGCTAATCAATGGTCTGGAATACGTTCAAGACCAGACCTACCTGTATGGCAGTGCATGTATGTGCCCCTTGGAAAAATAATGGCCTACTGTACATTGGCAAAATAATGAAAAGTATATCCAACTATACGCAAAGAAATATAAAAAAATGTAAGAGAAAATTAAACCAACTAAGTAATATGCATGACATCACCACCAAAAACAATAGGGCACATCTATAGACCATGGGTTATCTGTGTACAGCACATGACATGAATCCAGTTTGTCTTTTTGAGATATACCATGTTTACAAAACCATGTTAGCAAAACCATATTAAGCCTTGACAACTATGCATGATAATGAAATTCAACATTTTGACACCATGAACATGTACACACTAGCTAACAACATAACTAAACCAAATATGATACAAAGCAGGCATGTGGTTGTAAAAATATGAGCATTTCAAGATATTTACATTAACCCCATCCACTCATTAATATGCATGACATCTCCACCAAAAACAATAGGGCACACCTATGGACCATGGGCTATCTGTGTACCACATATGATATGAATCTGGTTTATGGTTCTTGAGATATCATGCTTACCAGCATGCTGTCACAGACACACATACATACACTTACACACATGCATGCACACACACACAAACCCACACATAGATGCAAAAATCACCAAATTTTGTACCGTTCCAAAAATGTATGACCCCTAACCCCTAAATTAAGGGCATCATATGAGACCCCCTAGTGGGTCCCACCAGCCCCCCCTAATATCAAGTAGGCCATGTAGTGTAGGAGGTATAGGCATTTATTTGCCTATACAGCAAAGTGACTACAATATCTCATCCCCACATATATGTATATATAAGCGATGAGATAATTATGGTACACTTTACTATCATTTCTCTCTACGAAAAAATAAAGCATAAAACTAATATATATACTGTATGTGATAAGATTGTAATATTTGGGCATATTCAAATCGGAACAAAATTGGGATGCTAGTCATCTTGACAATATTTAGTATCATTATTTACTGGCATACTGCAGGTCATTTCAATATCACTGCCACGATTAAATAAACATTAATAAAATTGTGTTTAAATGTTAATCCTTTCCATCATCTAACTTTTCTATGATGTCTTTCTTTTAGGATTAAACTTTCCTGTTATTGGTTTATTTTTGCTCCTTTTTCATAATTCTGGAGTTTGGGGATAATCTTTATTTTTACACAGACGCGGTCATCACACATTGCTTCTTCACGATACGAAGTTGTAAACTACTGTAGCCTACGCGTCACTGCAGTATAGTATACAATCTCAGTTACAACTACCAGTATCAGTCTTCGAACAACCACTGACCAATTGGGTAACAGCTACTAGTCAGCATTTAAGGCACAGGCATCAGTTTTTGAACGAAGCCACCATCTCTGCTAGAACTGTGTCATTTGTTCAAACTGTCAATCATTCAAATATCAAAGTTTTGTTTCAAGCAAAATCCTTATCGATAAAACATATTCAGACGTCACAACATGATGGGTGATGGAAGTTTGATGTCTAGTTCGTCCATCAGATGACCGAAACCTAACAGGTGAAATTTACCTAAATTTATTGTTATTTTCCTTCAAATTTCCCCACACAAATTATTCCTAAAAGCATGAAATTTTCCGCGCATGATATTTAGTTCAATTGTGCGTTTCCCCTTGATAATCCACACATAATCAAAGATTGTTTTTGCGTTTCCCGCACAAAAAATACTACTTTAATTACAGATTGGTGGCCGAACATCGGCTAGAAATCACAAGTCACTTGCCTGTGTAAAATGAAAACATTTCTGTGTGCACCCCCCTCCCCTTCGCCATGACTGAAATCTTAATACGCCACTGAACTGGGACTGTCTTCAAATTCTTAGTCTGTCATGATAGCCATGGCAGCTAACAATAACCAACGTTAAGCAGGGAGCTGTAAAAGATTACTTCCTGCGTTAAGTTATACATATGATAAAGTTCTGAGCTTGAATTTGAAACAAGGGGCCTATGAGTATGATTGAAATATTATGAAGTTAGGCTATAATAACTGAATGATCATCGTTGTTGAACGCGACCGATATGTTATTTTTAAAGAATGTGCAGGAATTAAGCTAAATGGAGCAAAAACAATAAAACATTACCACTTCTCAAAGATACGCTTTATTCCAATCACTCAATTAGGCCTTGGCCCTAGTTAGTCACTTCCAATATCCAGTTTGCATAAAAACTTGTGAAATTGAGCACAATTAATAATTGGCATGCAATGGCTGGGTCACGTAACACAATTCATCATAGCCGGCCTATGTACGTGATGTATGTACGTCCGTACGGATGGCCGATTTTATTAGTAAGCAAGCGCGTAAAAATTCGCGGCGCTATTAAAGAAATTTAAATATGTGAAATTTCTGCCTTTCACAACAGTATTAGCAACCTTCCCAAGCTCAAGCATTTTGGAACCAAATTAGCAAACCAACCCGTTCAAGTCGTTACTTAATAAAAACTAGAACATCAATGATGTAGTAGCTCAACATATATTTTATGGTGATTACTACTTTAGGGTGATTAAAGCCTGTTTTTTGTTAATTCGTGTAGGCTGGGGTTCTTAAGTAATAAATACATGTTTGATGTTGATTAATTGATTGGTTGGTTGGTTGATTGATTGATTGATTGATTGATTGATTTATCTATCTATTCATTTATTCATTTATTTATTTATTATTTATTTATATACATATACAAATTAAACAAAACTGGGGTGGGGGGAATGCAAGCAGGAGCAGCTTTAATATCGTTGTGATGCTAAAACTAAATGGTGTAGTAGCTTAATATATGTTTTGGGAGTGGCTCTAAGAATGTTTTTGTTGGTAGGGAGTTACATTTGGGTAGGCTGATGCTGTTAGGAAAGGGATACAAGTTTGATCAGCAGTGGTGCAAGAAAATGCCGGGAATGCCCGAAAGGGTGGGTAATCCTTACATGTCTTAGACAAAATCGATTTGGGTCTAGCCCTGAACAATGGCACTATCTTTGTTATGGGACTTAAAGCGCCAGGAAAAGGTACCAGTTTTCCCAACCACATGTCGGAAGGAACTCGGGCACGGGAGGGAAGCAGAAAATGAAGTTCATGAGCGCTCTTTTAAGAGTAATTGAGGGGTAATTTTCATTTATAAAAGGGGCACTGTATTGTTAGTTTTCAAAATTGTGGAGAAAACGTGGCCCTACCCCATGGTTCCTACACCAATGGTTTGAGCATAGGCAGGATTTGGGGGAGGAAGGGGACACTTCTCTAATCTCACTTTTTGTCAAAATGAGTGCTTTTGAATGGTGATGTGTGACTTTGTGATACCCTTCTTCCTCCCACCCCCTTCCCCACCCCACCCACACTTCTGACTCTCCCGCACTTTCGGTAGGCAAATTCCGCCTATGGGTTCAAAGATTGGGGAGTCACAAACAATGTTGACAATTACCATCGGAAGAATAGGTAAAAGGCTTCGTTCGAAAATTGCTGCTTATAAAATTATTGGGGGCATGCCTTCTCCCACCACGGCTCTCAGTGGCGGTGCTCCAGGTAAAATGACATTCTCTCATTGTGTCAAATAAATACTAAGTGTATGTCACAACCTAAATGTATTATGTAGTATTTGTGAGTGAGTGGATTTCTATTCGTTTCCAAGCTTCAAGAATGACCTATAATAATTTCAAATCAGTTTCAAAAGGGCGGACCGGTCCTAACCGATCCGCCCTCAACTTTCAGGGCAACTCCTTCCCCTGTCCGCACCTTCTGCCCCTTACTCTAGGGCCAGGGAGAAGTGCCCCACCCCCGTGGTTCCGACATCATTACACAGGCCAAAACCCCTATACGCCCCCTTCCCTACACAGGACTGTAGTTGTCCCACTACGTATGGGAGCTTCGATATCGTTTAGATACATGAAAACTGTTTTTCAAGTAAGCCTAAAACACTTATGACTCAATAATAATATGATGCAAATTGTATTAACAATGTTTGCTTCAAATGAAATCATAAACAGACATACCAACAGCACAATACTTTTGTATAAAATCAAGATGGATTTTACATTCTTGCAACAAGACATTACTTTATCTATGGCATATTTTCCTCTTATTGCTAATATATTAGCCATTCTGAGCAAATAATTAATTATCACAATAATGAATCACAATTAATCAATGATAGCATCCCACAAATACACTTCCAAGTGCATTAAACAAAACATAGCTAAACAAATTCCTCTTAATATAACATGGACTTACTTGACCCCTGAACTAATCCTTTAAGATAACGGTGATTTCATGCATTAGTTATTACTGGACACGCAGTCTTCTATTATCTGCACGCAAGCAAACAACTTCTTGTGAGTTGTGTTTTTTTGTGCTAGCTCATGTGTGTAATTAAAAGGTGTTTTTCATCAGTGAGTTATTTACACTTTGGTAATGTTATACTCAATTGCGTTATATGATTTAAAGGCTATTTGAGCAATTCTTGAGCTTTTAATAGTTTTTAAACCCAAGTGATAGCCCAAACAAGCTATACTCCCAATTTTACTACACATTGGGAAAAATCCCAACGGGATATCAAGCTCGATCAGCTTATGTGCCAGACGGTATTTGAACGCTTCAGCTAAAGAAAAGATAGTTTTCTTTCAATCGAAGATATTCGGTGGTATTTCCCGAGCTAATGTTATTATATATGCTAAATTCATTCGAATTGCGCCGAGCGAAATCCGAGTATTTTAAACATTTTTAGCGAATTTTAGCTTGCAAAATTCGTCAAAATTACGCAACAATATGAACTGCTATTGCATCAACATATCGATCTATTTAAGGCAAACATAGCAGCACAGCAAATCATCAACAAACAATAAACCCGCTTAGAATATGATAAACGCTGGCTGCAAATATCTGAACATATCCGGGCGAGAACCTGAATCTTGAGTTACCGGTAGTCATCGCTTAAGCTCAAATCTCCGGGATGTTGAGCTAAAAAATGTTTTTAAGAGCAGGGATGGCTCCACGATTTTCCCGACGTTGTAACGTTGTATGAAGAATTATAGCGTGAGAGGGGTGAGAAGGGGGGAGGGTACTACTACCTAATAGAGGAATGAAATTTGAAGAAGAACAATTTATCCTTCACTCCCACACATATTGAACGAAAGTTTCCAAGACAGGGGGCTAGAGGACTCCGACAAGTTGAAGATTGAGGTCCTTCTGCGGAGATTGAGGTCCTCAATCGGGAAGAAGGGGGAAAGGGCATTTTGACAATTGGTGTCAACCATGTATACACACACACAATCCCACAACGATAGTACAAATTCAGCTCAAAATACGTACTAAATTCCTAATGCTCTACTGGAAAACATTTTGAGATACAGTAATCTTGAAAGCAGAAGCGTATGAAAGGAGCGTTAACTTGTAAATATACCGGGAGTGTGTGCACCCCACCCCCAATTTTGAGACTCGTAGATGAAATTTGAGATTACGGTAAATCTGGTGTCAGATTTTGATTATTGGCCTTTTTTGTAGGCAGGCACTTTCTTCTTCAAATTAGATTTGATGCCGTCGGTAAATCTAATGTTTTACACCCCCAGTCTGCCAGTCAAAATAACTTAACTTTTAACTTTTAAAACTTTTTTACAACTTTATTTCAACCATTTCTATTACTTACAGAATACAAATACACAGATAAGGTTTTATATGGTTGAGGGGATCCTCGAAAAGCTCAAAAGAATTTGAAAGAAAGGTAACCCCTTTATAAATTACACAAAAACATAATACAAGTGTGAAAACAAACATTAAAAAAAAAAAGAAATAGAAAAGCTTCCCGATGATACATAGAAAAATAATGATAATACAAAACTTACAGGATTTTATTACAAAGAAGGTAATGTTTTACTTTACGTTTGAATGAGGATAAGTTTTTAATAGAGTTAAATGAAGTGGATAGGGAATTCTTATTTGCAATAGCGGAATATTTAACATAATGTTGACTACTTGTTAAAGAGAAACGGGGAATGGAAAGTAATTTAGCATGGCGGGTATGGTAATCATGAAAAAACTATTTGACAGAGAAAAAAAGAAAAAGTTACGTGGTATTGACTCTCATGAAAGTAGTTGAAAGTAGTTGAATGCAAAGATAAGGGTGTAGTACTTAACTAGTTAAAAGATGGTAAATATATTACTGTCACGGAAGAGAGGATTAGAATGACTATTGTAGGGAATACCATATATTGCACGCAGCACTTTCTTTTGTAGAATGTGAAGCACCCTAAACTATACAACAATAAGATAAAAAGGTAAAATAAGAATATCATATAGAAGTAGCAATGTTTTAAAGGGAACAATGTTTAAAATAGTCTACTAACGCGGCTGCGTATGAAACAGGAAGATTAATACACTCCCTCCACCTGCTTCAAAAGTTTCTTTCTTCCAGAGTTCCAATAGCCAGATAGCAAGCTGTCATTTTGGATTCGCGAAATTGTAAGAAAATGTCTTTTGAAACTATCAAGAATCTATGGCTACACCGACTGACTGATTATTGGCGTAGGAACCGGGGGATAGGGTCAGGAACAGAAGCGGCGGAAAATGTTTGGATATGGGGGACATAGGATCTGAGGAGCACTTTATAACTGTCGTATACATTTTCAGCATGTGGCACAGCAGTAGGCCTTATAACTTTAAATGGTTAACCCTTCCCCGCCGAAAATTTGTAAACTTTATTTGTCCGAAAATGAATGGGAACCCATTTTACCTTCTTTTCTAAAAGAAAAAAAAAAAAGAAGGGTCCTGATGGTGTGTGCTTACTTTTCCGGAACCCAAACTCCACGAGTGAAATTTAAGGTATTTTGCTTGATGTTTGTGTTACTTTTTTCAATCTGATAATAAAAAGATAAATCATAATAAGGGTACTTAAACATATTTGAATATTTTAATTAATTTTGAAATTTTGAATCTCTGTAAAGGGGAACATATGCATATGGGCATATGCCCCACCCGCAATAATCTAATCGATCATAGTTTTTTTTTTTTTTAAATTAAATTAAACAGGCAAGATTATATCATTGCATGATTTTGAATGTTCATCAGTTCATAAAAACAAATTAGACAAAGTGGATATTATTAAAATTGTTAACGAATTCAGTTTGGCAAATGACTCAAGAAAGTCAACATTTAGCAGATTCAGTGAAAACGACATTAAGTGGTTTCAGGGTCTGCCAAATTGGTTTGACCTTCGTATCTTCCAAACATTACAGAGCTATAAGATATTAAGTCACAATTATAATTTCGTACGATTTCAAACAATTATTTTTAATCACTTTAACTGATGTCATAAGGTCAATGTTAGTATGATGACAATTGTCAGTCTACAGGTCTATGACAATGTTATAAGAAGCTATGCATGGTTTTCTTTTAAAATATCCAATATTAATCAAGGGTTTTTGAGTGCCAAAAGCGGGAGATTGCATTTCCTGGCACCAATTTTCAAAAACTTTCCCCGGGGGAGGACTCCCAACCCCTTTCCCCGTCTTCTTTCCCCATCAATCTGAAACTTCTTCTGGCGTCCCTGCTTTCCCAATAATGAAGATCTAATTGTATAAGTCGGTGAAAACTCTTTTTTGAATATTTTGGATGGGTCCTATATGCTTGTATACTGCTATGTCAGTATATGTTAGCATTTTAACATTATATGACGGTTATGATCTCGCAGGACCGATCCCTGAGGCTCCTATCTCCTTTCTCGACGCGGTTGGTTTCGATCATCCAAAGATCACCTCCACAATATTTGACAAAAGCCTGAGAGTATTATTTAATACTGAGAGACATCAAATCATATTCCAAGTGTCCCATTAACAATAAAGATACATGTGGTTCCCGATAGCTGGTAGCCTATACCAGTATACAGTTTTATCATTTTGTTTATAGTGTTTGCAATAACATTATCAAATATGACTTTTACACCAGTTTACCATAGGGGTAGGAAGCGGTGGGGGGATGGGGAGGGGGGGGGGGGTGGTCCTTGTTTCATGCTTTTTTCCCGGTTGTGAGGTGAAATTATTAACATAAAATGTGGTCACATTATTGGAAATTTTGGTAAAATTTCACGAAAATTGGCCAAAAGGTTCCAAAACATGCCAAAATTTCCCGGAAACTGCATGGCCAAATTTCCCTTTACACTGCATTGGCTAAATTTTCCGAAAATTGGCCAAACTTTTCCAGAAACTGGCAAAAATTTCCCGAAATGGAAGAAAATTTCCAGGAAATTGAAAAAAATTGATGGGGATTTTCCGATTATTTATAGTTCTTTTGATGAAAACTTAATTTAGGCCTACCAGTCTGTCAGTGCAATTTTCCACTTGTCACGTGACAATTTGGAGGTCGTTGCACCCCATAGATTAAGGCGATCGTCCTATATGTCTCCTCCCTTTTACCACAAGTGTGCGAACGGCCTCAAATTTCAATAGTCAGATAATGAGTTACTTTGATTTGGAGTACCCTGGCTGGGGTTATACACAGAGGGGACAACTTGTACAGACGATGGCAAATTCATACGAACGTTTTTGAGGACCTCTTTTGATGATCCTAATAGATTAAAAATTTCAGGATTATTATACAAAATTTTCTGATTTTTTATAGATCTTTATCTCCTGATCTGATATTTTCCGATTTTCCGAATTATTGTCCCAAATGTTCCGGTTTTCCAACTTTCGTAACGGCAAATTTAAAGGTCTTTGTTTTTCCTGAAAACATCATATAACACCATCACCCAAAAAAGCCAACTCCACTGTCGATTTCCTGCAAAGAAACATCGACAACTGCTAATCCAAGATCAAGAAGCAGGCATACATCACCCTCGCCAGGCCAACCCTTGAGCACGTAGCCATAGTATGGGAGGTGTTTTTTAAAGTTGAGTGCGGGCCAGGCAGGAGGGCCCTTTTGAAAGTTGGATGAAATTATTCTAGGTCATTCTTTAGTTCTTGAAGCTTGAAAACAAACTTAAGAAATCAATGCACTCACAAATCCTACATCGTATATAGAAGTTATAACATACATTTATCATTTATTTGACACAATTACAGCATGTCATTTGCCAGGGACCCCGACACTGAGGGTCGTGGTGGGAAGAGGACATGGCCCCCAATAATTTTCCCATTTAAAAAAACCTTTTAATCAGAAGTGTGCTGAAAGAGATGGGGAGGGGGAGGTCTTAAATTCACGCTAAGACACAAAACATCACCATACAAAGCATACATTAGGAAAAAAGTTGAGATGTGGCAAGTGCCTCCTTGCTCCCTCAAATCCCGCCTATACGCAAATCATATAAGTATACAGACCTCCGTGGTGTAGTGGTTAGTGCTTTATCCGCTCAACCGCACGTCCCGGGTTCGTATCCCGGTGGGTCTGCAACCAGTGAGTTCACAACTGATTATCAAAGGCCGTGGCCGTCTTGATATAATGTCTAGCACTGGATGCTTTCGGGACGTTAAACCTTGCTACACTATGCTATGCTGTAGACCCTTTTGATTGTGTGTGTGTGGGGGAAGGGGGGAGGGGGGGGGGAGGTGGGGAGGGAGGGGTAAAATTACAAATTTACCAACTAAAAAGTTAAACACTACCCACAAAAATATATTCCATATTCAGGGCCCCCATAACGTCGAAAATTTTGAAGAAGAAAAAAAAAAAGGTCGTCGGTCCAAAATCGCAGAACGAGTGCCATAATATATATTTTTTTAATCTGTTTGGTAAAGTTTTTGCCCTTTAAGCTGAGCAATGCTGCCGCATATGCTTTCGAAATAAGTCGAGGGTGCCCTTAACAACAGGTGTGTACGAGGCTATCGAAAAGTGGGGGAACAACCTCTTAGGGGGAACTTCCCAAGTCATATGCATATGTCCGCAAACTGTCTGTAGCTAATAAAGTAAAATAAAAGTGGCACCTCTTTTTAGAAAGGGGCACTTTTCCAGTGGAACACATTCCCAGTACATAGGATTGACAAAAGTTGCCAGTTTCCTACTATTGGGTCAGTAATTAAGGGGGCATTTCATTTTAAAGAGGGGTATTATAATTTTTCCACGTACATGGACTCATTGATTTGTTGTAGGAAAACAAATCTGCCTAACACTAGGGGCGGACTGAAAGACTCGCCCCCTCTCCCTATGTCAAACACTTTTCTATGCCATTGCTGATATAAGGCGTATGGATTTTGTTAAACTGAATTTGTTTAGATGATACAGCATAAGAGATAGGCGAAGGGAAACAAAATGTGGTGATTGGGATTTAAATTCAAACAACTTCAAACCCAGCTTTCATCAAATTATCTAAAAATAGCATAATTCACTAACAATCAGATAATACATTTGAATTATTTTCACTCTTTGCGTGATATCGTATTTTGAATAAAGAGTGTGAGACTCATGTTATACTATGAGAAACCTTATATCAAAATTCATTATTGAAAATACTTAATTGTTAGTCTACTAGGCTTTTCCTTTAAAATGTTAACAATAAATTACTTTATTCTACCATGTTTATGTTCCCACCCTGTGATTGCACAATCTTTTGGTTATTTTGTAAATACAAGGTAGGTAGTTATGGTATGTTGCAACCCTTTCTCAACAGCTAAGGTTACATAGATGTCAACGGCCATTTGATAAACCAGTTGTGAAGCACTGGTTAATAAAGACCCATCGGGAATTAAACCAGGAATCTCTAGCATGCCAAGCTGATGCTATGACTGCTAGACCACAGAGGTCTCAAAATGGCATAGGCCCTGATTTTAAACTTGTGTATCTTACCCAGGGCCTTATAATTGTTCTCATTGTGTCTAAATTTTTGACCTATTTCATTCCCCAAATGTATATTTCTGCAGAGCGCTCCCCTACCAGGGTCGCTCCCCTACCAGGGTCGCTCCCCTACCAGGGTCGCTCCCCTACCAGGGTCGCTCCCCTACCAGGGTCGCTCCCCTACCAGGGTCGCTCCCCTACCAGGGTCGCTCCCCTACCAGGGTCGCTCCCCTACCAGGGTCGCTCCCCTACCAGGGTCGCTCCCCTACCAGGGTCGCTCCCCTACCAGGGTCGCTCCCCTACCAGGGTCGCTCCCTACCAGGGTCGCTCCCCTACCAGGGTCGCTCCCCTACCAGGGTCGCTCCCCTACCAGGGTCGCTCCCCTACCAGGGTCGCTCCCCTACCAGGGTCGCTCCCCTACCAGGGTCGCTCCCCTACCAGGGTCGCTCCCTACCAGGGTCGCTCCTACCAGGGTCGCTCCCCTACCAGGGTCGCTCCCCTACCAGGGTCGCTCCCCTACCAGGGTCGCTCCCTACCAGGGTCGCTCCCCTACCAGGGTCGCTCCCTACCAGGGTCGCTCCCCTACCAGGGTCGCTCCCCTACCAGGGTCGCTCCCCTACCAGGGTCGCTCCCCTACCAGGGTCGCTCCCCTACCAGGGTCGCTCCCCTACCAGGGTCGCTCCCCTACCAGGGTCGCTCCCCTACCAGGGTCGCTCCCTACCAGGGTCGCTCCCCTACCAGGGTCGCTCCCCTACCAGGGTCGCTCCCCTACCAGGGTCGCTCCCCTACCAGGGTCGCTCCCCTACCAGGGTCGCTCCCCTACCAGGTCGCTCCCCTACCAGGGTCGCTCCCCTACCAGGTCGCTCCCCTACCAGGGTCGCTCCCTACCAGGGTCGCTCCCCTACCAGGGTCGCTCCCCTACCAGGGTCGCTCCCCTACCAGGGTCGCTCCCCTACCAGGGTCGCTCCCCTACCAGGGTCGCTCCCCTACCAGGGTCGCTCCCCTACCAGGGTGGCTCCCCTACCAGGGTCGCTCCCTACCAGGGTCGCTCCCCTACCAGGGTCGCTCCCCTACCAGGGTGGCTCCCCTACCAGGGTGGCTCCCCTACCAGGGTCGCTCCCCTACCAGGGCCGCCCCCTACCAGGGCCGCCCCCCTACCAGGGTCGCTCCCTACCAGGGTCGCCCCCCCTCCAGGGCCCGCTCCCCTACCAGGGTCGCTCCCCCACCAGGGTCGCTCCCCACCAGGGTCGCTCCCTACCAGGGTCGCTCCCTACCAGGGTCGCTCCCCTGACCAGGGTCGCTCCCCTACCAGGGTCGCTCCCCTACCAGGGTCGCTCCCCTACCAGGTCGCTCCCCTACCAGGGTCGCTCCCCTACCAGGGTCGCTCCCCTACCAGATTCGCTCCCCTACCAGGGTCGCTCCCCTACCAGGGTCGCTCCCCTACCAGGGTCGCTCCCTACCAGGGTCGCTCCCCTACCAGGGTCGCCCTACCAGGGTCGCTCCCCTACCAGGGTCGCTCCCCAACCAGGGTCGCTCCCTACCAGGGTCGCTCCCCTACCAGGGTCGCCCTACCAGGGTGGCTCCCCTACCAGGGTGGCTCCCCTACCAGGGTGGCTCCCCTACCAGGGTGGCTCCCCTACCAGGGTGGCTCCCCTACCAGGGTGGCTCCCCTACCAGGGTCGCTCTCCTGCACCGGGTGGCTCCCCTACCGGGTGGCTCCCCTGCACCGGGTGGCTCCCCTACCGGGTCGCTCCCCTACCGGGTCGCTCCTACCGGGTCGCTCCCTACCGGGGTCGCTCCCCTGTCGGGGTCGCTCCCCTACCGGGGTCGCTGCCCTACCGGGGTCGCTCCCCTACCAGGGTGGCTCCCTAACAAGGGTCGCTCCCCTACCAGGGTGGCTCCCTAACAAGGGTCGCTCCCCTGACAGGGGTGGCTCCCTAACAAGGGTCGCTCCCCTGACAGGGTCGCTCCCCTATAAGAGTTGCTACCCTGAGAGGATCGCTCTCCTACCAGAGTTGCTCCCTACCATACTCATGCTTAGTCCCATGTACATCCCCCTACATTGGGATACGGATTTTCGCTAATGCCCTGGTGCTGTTACTCGTCTGGCATTTTTATGAAATAGATGACCTGATGACAAACTTTTCTTACCAAGAATTCAAATCACCCTCTCACTTATATTTGGTGTGGCCAGGTTGCGATTTTTTTGAGGGAAGGGAGGGAAAACTGTGTGGACCCAAGGAATTTGCTATGACAGGAGTGGATTAACATCTTGCTCTTTCTGAGAAGTGTTCTGGGAAGCAGGCAGGGGTTGAATCTCTTACCAACGCGACTGTCAGTTTTACATCCCCTCTGAAGGATGGTGAGCGCCATTCAACTATTGCCACTACAGCTGAATGAGGAGAAGGAGTTGCAGAGGATGTACTTCTGCTTTGATGTTCGTTACATCTGTCTGCACTTTAGCATTGTTCAATTTTATAGAAAGACGCTGTCCCGTGGACATGAAACAAAAGTGTATTTTGTCACGTGAAAATTGTTTCTTCACACCAGTGATTGACTGATTATTTGCATGGATGACATCTGTATACATGAAATAACCTTTCAGCAGAGCTGTTTGCTTGAGGGCTTAACGGCACTATGACATTGAGGGTCAAATTGTGCCTGAGAGGTTAGATCATTCCAGAGGTAGGGAGAAAAGAGAATAGGAGTCTGAGAAAAGTATGGGGCTAATAGCCAGGAAACTGGGATCAAAAAAGGAAGTGCAGGGGTGCAAAAAAGGGGTAAATGTAAGTAGAGGGGGTGGGAGAGGAGGACTAAATATGGTTGTTGAGGGAGGCACAATGAAGGAAGGAGATAATTTTATCAAGAGGATTTTTCTGGAAGAGCGAGGCTATGGAGTTGTGAGATGTGAGGGAAGCTCTGGGGAGGTTGTACAGAGAGCAGGCAAGGAGGACGTGGTGAACTGTGAGGGGGCAATGGTAATTGAGGTGGGGGAGCCAGAAAGGAGGTGGGAGTGAGTGAGGTGGGTGTGACCTATTTTAAGGCGGGTAATGTGGATGTTGTCGATATGGGAGAGATTGTGGATGGTGGGTTTGGTCGGAATGGTGGGCTGGATATTGGGGAGTTTGTTATCACTTTGGGAGTCCCATGAAGTTTGCCAGCGGTCACGAACAAGGGAAGTGATAAGCACTTTGATGTCAGAAAGGGTTTTGAGAAAGGGGGTAGGGGAGCCAACATGGCTGGGGTATCCAGTTGGCAGAGTTGTAGTCAAATCATATTTTTGCAAGTCAAGTCACATGTCACTTGTTCGCAAGTCAAATCACTTGCTCACAAGTTAAGTCAAGTCACAAGTAAAAAAATGCAATGAGTTAGTCAGCAACTCGATTCAACAACTCTACTTTTCAGTGTGTACTATTCACCGCCATCTATGAGGGAAATCCTGAGAATCCAAGAGAAGAATATTTAAGGGGATATTAGTCCAAATTCAATGCTAATTCATGGGAATTTTGAAATGACAGGTTTTTATTTGAACACAGGTGTTGCTGGAAAATGAATTAGGTATATGATACAAATAATTAAGTTTGATCTGCATATTCATATCAAAGGTTATCAATACCATTATGAGCAGGATTTGCCTACTGAAAGGGCAGGGGGGGGGAGGCAAAGTTAAAAGTAGGGGGCAAAGGTAAAAGTAGAGGGGAATCATGCTAATATGCAAGAAATCACCATACAAAATAAACAAATTTGGAAAAAAAAAAAGGAGGGGCCATCAAATGTTATTTGTCCCAAATTGGTGTAAATATTCAAGGAACTGCTAAAATAATATGTGATCACATTTTGGCCAAGTACTTCTTTAACACCTTCAAACAGCTGGACAAACAACATTGAACATTCAAATGAAAAGAGGAGAAAACGGGTCATTTGATTTAAAAAGATGTATTTATATAATCTGAAATGTAGCTTATTATCATTGTTCTGTACATCACCGCCACAAGAAAGAGAATCTTTACAATTTGCTATTTACAATCTTTAAAGTGTGATTCCTATGTACAATAATACATTGTGGTATGTACAACAAAAAACAAAACAAAAACACAAATATAATTACAAGTTATTGTAGTATTCTAGGATAATAGGTAACTCAGTTGGCAGAGCACACGATTGAGATGCTGGAGGTCCTGGGCTCAATCCTCTGTCAGGTCCAACTCCATTTTCCACAGCTATGCAGACAGATACGCCAAACATCAAAGCCTCTGCAGCTCCTATTCTTATTTCAGCTGTTGAGAGAATGACATGGGTTGAATGGCGTACACCTTCAGAGGGACATTAAGCTGTCGGTCCTGACAGCAGGACAGCCTGGTTCTCTGAACACTATTTGAGAAGAGAAGCATGAAAACGTGGTGTTTATTCTCTTCCCATCTTGGCCCAGTCAAGTCAAAGTTCATGTGCACTGATTCGTTGGCAGCTGGAGGCGCTGTGGTCTTTATACAATGGTGTGGTATAAAAGCCTATTGTATGTAATTGACGTTTCTGTAGTCACAGGTACACATCACAGGTACACATCACAGGTACACATCACAGGTACACATCACAGGTACACATCACAGGTACACATCACAGGTACACATCACAGGTACACATCACATGTACACATCACATGTAATTATCATTTCTGAATAATGACAAGTCTTTTACTTTTATCCTTCATATAAAAATGGTACTGTTATTTTCACACAATGGCTTATTTTAACACGCAATATAAAAATAAAACAAAAATTTTGATAGATTTTCAGTTTTCTCCCTTTGGAGATCACAAATACCTCAATTAGAACTATACACCGCACTACACTTAAAATATCATTACCCTACTTAACTTTGTAAAATGCTCTTGTTATAAGGAAGGGGCCAATCTCTTAAAACAAAACACAAAAATTGTACTAACAGACCTTAAAACCCCTAGCAGCGCTCGCGGCAGGAATCCAACTCAGTACCTTTATACCAAAGGTACCAGCTTAGATTCCCGCTGCAATGTGTCCTTGAGTAAGACACCCTACTTGCTCCCCAGTCCACTCAGCAATAAAATGAGTATCAGCACTGCTGGGGAGTTAACATGTACTTGTTTGTGCCATGGAAACCGGGTATAAGTACTGGTCCTACGAGCCTAATGGCTCAGATGGATTTAACTTTTTTAGATTGTTGTCACTTCATCCAGAAATGGATATTATCAGCGATTTTAAATTTTTCCAGAAATAACACTTAAAAATAGAAAAAAAAAATCAAATTTATTTTATTGTTAAGTGGAAGTCCAATTACCCCTTAACAGTCAAATGAATCACAGTAGACTAACAAACAACCAGATGACAGCCTTATTCGTAAGCAAATCTCCTCCAAAATATTTTAGTCCATCAGATCTTAGCATTGGCAATTAAAAGAGATTATAGGGCAAAACATGATTAGGGGGGAGGGGAATGAACATTTTGTGATTATTTATATAATCCAATACAAAAATTAAAAAATAATTAGCAAATCTTGGGGGCCAAAGCCCCTTGACATTATACCCAGCCACTACTGGGTCTTAGCAGCTATTACCACTTCTTACTAATATGATGACTACAAAGTCAAAAATTCAAGGGAAGATTTAAGCACCCACCTTACACAATAACCATTAAAGGTGCAGAATTCAAGGTCTGAAAGCTTCTGTACGAAAGAATAATTATCGTTCCCAAAATACAGATTTGATTTGTTGCTTCAAGTTTTGCTATATAAGATTTCAGTCTTTATGCTACAGGAAAATTTGGGAACAAAATGTTGAAGAAAACAGAAAAGATTGTTATTTTAATAAGGTGAAATTCAAGCTGTTACAGATTTGTGAGGTAAAAGATGATAAGTGACTGAGTCACTTGCTCACATTCTTGCAGTCTTGGTGTATTTCAATTAAATTTTGTTGAACTTTGTGGTGTTTAACAACTAATTAGTCAAACAGAATCTTGGGAAGTAACTGTTACTTTTGAATTGATTTTATCTAATACATTGATCATCTTTTTTTTTGCAATCTTGTTTCAGAAAGCATTATTTTTTTGGCTTCATATAAATTAATCTTTTGTTGCATCAAGTTTGATCAAACTTGGCTGTCATAGCTGTGTTGCTGTTACAAATTATAACACCACTAATGTGTAAACATTTGTTGATAATTTTCAACAAGAAATCTTGAGCAGAACAAAAACCAAGTACATTATCTACAAGAAACATTTCTCCTTTGTAGAGACCCATTCAAGGCGGTACTGTTTTGTCCTAAAACTTATGAGAGCAGAAAAGAAACAACACTATACATTTGTAGACTTTCAATTTTGTGGATCTTAAAGGTTAACTAGTTTTCAAAAAGTTGATTAAAACTCTTTTATCACCATGAAGTGCATCTTCCTGACATTTGCTCAAATCTCAAATGTCTAACTAACATAACCACTAGCAATTGATCAATTCATGCAACATTGATCAACTACCCATCAAAGAGCAATCAGGTATTCAAAGTATCTTTAAATGAAGTCATACGTTTCCAAATTTACTGTCAATTTGTAACAGAAGTTCATTAAGAAATATATTTACAAATGAGGAAAAGATAGCGGGGTTTATCTTAATTTTTTGAGAGTGTCTTGTTTGTAAAAAATCTCAATGGACAAATTATGTATTCTTGAGAACCAGTATATAAAATACAAAGCTACATCTTTAAGTTAGCTCTAAACTATATACACCCCGAGAGAGGGTTTATGAGAAATAATCTTCTGCTTAGTAAGCAATGCAATTATAAATAAACAGTGGCAACAGGAAGGCAACGAAATACCAGCTCTCTCCTCCAAGAATACTAGAAGCTATTTCACTCTTGAAGTCATCTACCAAACAATTAACCTTTCCAGCTTTCCAAATAGGTTACGTCCACCATAGCAACAAGTAACTATGTGGGGAAAACAAACCTCAAATCTGCAATTGTTCACTACCAATGTATTGACATTTAGATGTTCACAAGGCCTGCCGCAAGCTTTTATTCATTTATGGCACTTCTCGGATCTTTAAAGTTTTTAGCAAAATGGATCAACAAAATTCAGTTTGCTAACTGTTCTGGGTAACAGCAATCAGATTTACAAAGCCCGCAGCGGGCCCGTAAGTGCAAATTTTGTTCACTATTTTGACGTCACTCAGTCTGTGTGCAGAAATTAGTTTTGTACAGTAAGTTGCTTTGACTACATGAGTGCGTGCTGTTGGCTAGCTGTACTGTACCAGTACCACGTAGGATGTTTGCCCCCACTTAGTTAAACAGATTTTGTTGTTAGGCAAAATCGTGCAGTGATTGGTTAAAACAAGCTGTCAATCAGTAAACCCAGAAAGAAAATCGTGCAGCGATTGGTTAAAACAAGCGGTCAATCTTTAAACCCAAAAGGTTAATTCTGAATTTCATCATCAAGAACAAAATTATATTCGACTTCAAGTATGGCTGGCAAAAATGACATATGTACAATGCAGAAATGCTAACGATTCTACTTGGCAACAGCATTGTTTCAATGTATGAAAATCATACTATAGTCTACACCATATTCAAAAAATGTTCAAACTTGTATCATTTAAATATACTGATTTTAATCCACAAAAAGGATATCTAACTGGGATGCAATTAGTTTGCTGTCATTGTATAGTTTGAAAGCTGATCATGTCTAAAAGCATATAACAAAAGCATATAACAAAAGCAAATTTTTCTTTCTACAATTCATCAATTTCCACATAGCGTCATCTGAAATACCCCTCTTTAGTAATGATTTTGCACACTCTTCATCATTTTTAAGGTTCCATCATTTGAAGAGACTAGTATCCCATAAGAAATGCTTACATCTGAAAAGCTAACTAAAATTCATATGCCTGGTTGGAATATCTACAATAAAATAAACAGAAGTATTTAAATCACAAGTTTCTACATGTGCCACTCCAGGGAAATACGTACCCTGCATACTAGAGATAAACGTGTACTATATGCGGTGCAGAAGAACAAATGTAAATATAAATCTATTAAAACATGTATGCAATGCAAGAACATTTGGTCTGTTGCGTCACTGTAGGTTAAGTTACATATTTTATATGAAGTAATTCTAAAAGGAATATCATATTCTCTTGACTGTGTAAAAGCATGCCAACCAGTGCTTAACCACAAGAAACAATTATTCACTTTCTTCTTTTTGTTTGTACTAATAAAAAACAAAACTTGTATGCGTTATAAGTACAGGGAAAGGTGACACACATGACCTATCCTAGATGTCCGTTTATATTTACATCTCCGATTGCCTAAGAGTCCAACACAAACCATTGTGACTGATTGGATAGTAGCATCGTAGAAAAGTTTCCAAAACCTAACAATTTAAAATTGCAACTTCAAACTCCTGTTCAACAAATAACTGAACATTTTTATAACTAAATGTACAAATTGATATTTTGCTGTATGTTTTCCTTCCATCTGCAAATTCAAATATAAAATCCAAATTGCAAATACACATTTACGGGATAGTTTGTTTGATAAGGCTTAATGGCACCACGACAACGAGGGTCGAATAGTATGACATAAAACTCAAGGTTGTGATAAACAATCAACAACAAAAGAATGCATACCATAGCCAGAAACAGGAGGCCCAAGGGAAACACTTTCCAGGAAGTTGCCCCCTTCCCAACTTTTTTCAAGCAAACCTTATGTGAATGTAGTTATATAATGATACTGCCTCATGGTGCTGAGACAATTAAGGCTAAGGCATTTTCATGAGAGATCAAATCTGTCCATACATTAAATGCTTTACTGCTAAAATGGGAGTTGTCATTGCAACTCCCTGATCAAACAAACCTTGTAGCATAGTAACAATGCTGATCATTTCAAATTATTAACTACTGTTTTATTTGTTCACATACATCTCGCTATTAGGTTAAATTTCACATACTTGCACCTCTTCCATTCATCACAACCTTTTTCTGCTCTATGTAACTGTCGGATTTAAAGAATGCTAAAACTTTGAACAATACTTATCAGAGCAAGAAAGACACAAGCAAAGAACAATACAATCGACATTGGCAATAGAATAATCTCGACCTTCTTTCACAATCATAACTCTTTGGCTTGCATTTAATATAAAAAAGATATACATATATACAAAGAAAAAGATATACATATATACAAAGGAAAAGATCACATTTGTATCATATACATGATTTTACAAAATATGTTACATATTTCTTTTATTTGCACACGAGGTAAAATTTTAGTTTTTCTTTCTTGAATTTATGGCTTTCAAAAAATATATGAAATCTTAGCTTGACCAAATACAAAATAATATAATTTTTACTGAATACCTTTTTTTTTTTATCTTCATGTTATATTTATAAGGTGGCTATCTTTACTTATCTAATCAGTGTTTGTTCAAGAGTGAATGCAATTTAAACAATTTCCCTTCCAATTTCTCCTATATATTTTATTTCAGAGTGTAACTTCTTAACCTTCTAGATGACCCAAGACTGAAATATGTACAATGGAGGTCACCCCAACCCCACCCCACTCTTCGTCTTTCTTGTGAATCATACATAAAATACTTTACATTACTGTATAATCATGCCACATTATCACACACTTAATTAAATAATTGTTGCTGTCAAAATTATATTCACCATACTTTTATCCGAGCCCAAGCAAATTCAATTAAAAATGAATACTATTATTCAAAAGAGAAACTGAACTCTCTGTCTCATGTAGTTCTTTAAAATTCTTTTAGGACAATTTGTACAGTGAGTCGTTAATCTGTAGGACATTCAAATTTTCAACAAAATGTTATTATATAATAGAAATGAGTCTGGAACACCATGATAAGTTCCCCAACCTATGCTACAGGACACTATTATATAATAGAAATGAGTCTGGAACACCATGATAAGTTCCCCAACCTATGCTACAGGACACTATTATTCAGAAGCAGACTGAACTGAGTTTAATTTAATTGAAATTGGGATAAAATTAGTACAAAAATATACCTCATTAATGATCTTTTCTTTCGCGATGATTACAATGAACAGGGAAAACAAAAGCTTCCCCTGACTCCTCATTTCTGCATCACTCCTTTTTAGGTATAGAAAACATGGCAATTTTTGTCCTTCATGCGCATGGTCAATTATTTTGATAAACAGTCACCTAGTAACAATGCCAGAACAAGAGGAATGGCATCCCTCGTGTTCCTCACCCTCCAAAAGAAAGTTTAAACTTTAAACAATTAAATTGGTACTCTTACATATTTGAAAAAAATAAGACCTACAATCCTTGTTTTCCCTCTCAAATTAAAGTATGACAACAATGGCAAATATTTTGAGACATAACATATTTAATTAATACAAAATACTAGATCTTAATTGAAATTAAACATTAACTGATTGATGGCAAGCTATCACTTGGAGAGGAAAATTATGACAACAAAATAGTGTACTCGGCATTGATGAATGAAGGTCACTATCATTCAAAATATTTACAATCTTATTTGAACATTTTGATCAATTGGTATTCCAGAAATTCCAGTAAAAGAATGGAGGATTCATCCTAGACATAGACAGCCCTGCATTCTAAGAATACAGGCTTAATAGTTCACAGGAAAACCATTCACCTCCCCCTACTATATCTCCCAATTTACTGGCAAGATTATAAGCAGAACATTAAAAGTAATTTATTTGATGGTAAAGGATTAGACAATTCCCTAGTTAAATAACTACAGTTGTGGTGCACCTGTCTATATATAAAGCTTTTCCTTTTACACCTAAAGAGTGCATGTCAAGTTTGTAAAAGCCTTTAACTCCTTTTTTGTTTTTCTCGTATACAAGCAAAACGATTGACCATCAACACCTCGTCATTTCAAAAGTTGAAAAAACTCTTACTTGTACACATATCCGTCCAATCAGAGAGCATATTTCTTCTTGGTGTATCATAACAAGAGGAACTAAATCTTACAATGTTTCTCAATGCAGCTTTTTTGTTATGCTTTAAATAAGGAACTAAAAAGAAAAGAGGAACTGGACCCAAATAAATGGAGTATTAATTTCAATTTGCACAAAAAAAACCCTGTTTACTGTTGACCAGCTTAATATTTTATCACAAAATGTTTACACTAGCATAAACGGTTATAATGAGACACTCACAAAATGTTCACTCACATAATGGTTATATTAAGACAGTCACAAAACGTTCACTCGTATAAACGGTTATGAGTCACAAAATGTTCACACTCGCATAAACAGACTTATAATGTTAGTCACAAAATGTTCACTCTCATAAACAGTTAAAATGAGTCACAAAATGTTCACTCACATAAACGGTTATAATGAGTCACAAAATGTTCACTCGCATAAACGGTTATGAGACAGACACAAAATGTTCACACTCACATAAACGGACTTATGTTAGTCACAAAATGTTCACTCGCATAAACGGTCATAATGAGACAGTAACAAAATGTTCACACTTACATAATGATTATATTGAGACAGTCACAAAATGTTCACACTCGCATAAACGGTTATAATGAGACAGTCACAAAATGTTCACACTCCCATAAACGGTTATAATGAGACAGTCACAAAATGTTCACACTCGCATAAACGGACTTATAATGTTAGTCACAAAATGTTCACTCTCATAAACGCTTAAAATGAGTCACAAAATGTTCACTCACATAAACAGTTATAATGAGACAGTCACAAAATGTTCACACTAGCATAAACGGTTCTAATGAGACAGTCACAAAATGTTCACTCGCATCAACGGTTATAATGAGACAGTCACAAAATGTTCACACTCCCATAAACGCTTAGAATGGGACAGTCACAAAATGTTCACTCACATAAACGCTTAGAATGGGACAGTCACAAAATGTTCACTCGCATAAACGGTCATAATGAGAAAGTCACAAAATGTTCACACTCGCATAAACGGACTTATGTTAGTCACAAAATGTTCACTCTCATAAACAAAAAAAATAGAATCACAAAATGGTCATTCACATAAACGGTTATAATGAGACAGTCACAAAATGTTTACTCGCATAAACGGTTATAATGGGACAGTCACAAAATGTTCACTCGCATAAACGGTCATAATGAGACAGTTACAAAATGTTCACACTCACATTATGCTTATATTATAATCACAAAATGTTTACTCGCACATAAATGATTATAATGAGTCACAAATTGTTCACACTTGCATAAACGGTTATAATGGGACAGTCACAAAATGTTCACACTTGCATAAACGTACTTATAAACTTAGTCACAAAATGTTCACTCTCATAAACGCTTAAAATGAGTCACAAAATGTTCACTCACATACACGGTTATAATGAGACAGTCACAAAATGTTCACACTAGCATAAACGGTTAGAATGAGACAGTCATAAAATGTTCACACTCGCATAGACGGTCATAATGAGACAGTCACAAAATGTTCACTCGCCCAAAGAGACTAATAATGTTAGTCACAAAATGTTCACTCTCATAAACAGTTAAAATGAGTCACAAAATGTTCACTCACATAAGCGGTTATAATGAGTCACAAAATGTTCACACTCGCATAAACGGTTATGAGACAGACACAAAATGTTCACACTCGCATAAACGGACTTATAATGTTAGTCACAAAATGTTAACTCTCATAAAAACTTAAAATGAGTCACAAAATGTTCACACTCACCTAAACAGTTAGAATGAGACAGTCACAAAATGTTGACACTCCCATAAACCGTTATAATGAGATAAATGTTCACTCTCATAAAAACTTAAAATGAGTCACAAAATGTTCACTCACATAAACAGTTATAATGAGACAGTCACAAAATGTTTACTCGCATAAACGGTTATAATGAGACAGACACAAAATGTTCACATTCACATAAACAGACTTATGTTAGTCACAAAATGTTCACTCGCATAACGGTCATAATAAGACAGTCACAAAATGTTCACACTTACATAATGGTTATATTGAGACAGTCACAAAATGTTCACACTTCGCATAAACGGTTATAATGGGACAGTCACAAAAAGTTCACACTCGCATAAACAGACTTATGTTAGTCACAAAATGTTCACTCGCATAAACAATTAAAATGAGTCACAAAATGTTCACTCACATAAACGGTTATAACGAGACAGTCACAAAATGTTTAAAAGCATAAACGGTTATAATGAGACAGACACAAAATGTTCACACTTGCATAAATGGTTATAATGAGACAGTCACAAAATGTTTACTCGCATAAACTGTTATAATGAGACAGTCACAAAATGTTCACACACATAATAAATTGAGACAGTCACAAAATGTTCACTCGCATAAACAGTCATAATGAGACAGTCACAAAATGTTCACACTCACATAATGCTTATATTGAGACAGTCACAAAATCTTCACACTAGCATAAATGGTTATACTGAGACACTCACAAAATGTTCACACTTACATAATGATTATATTGAGACAGTCACAAAATGTTCACATTCGCATAAATGGTTATAATGGGACAGTCACAAAATGTTCACACTCGCATAAACGGTTATAATGAGACAGTCACAAAATGTTCACTCTCATAAACATTTAAAATGAGTCACAAAATGTTCACTCACATAAACGGTTATAATGAGTAACAAAATGTTCACTCGCATAAACGGTTATAATAAGACAGACACAAAATGTTCACACTCGCATAAATGGACTTATCATGTTAGTCACAAAATGTTCACTCTTATGAACGGTTAAAATGAATCACAAAATGTTCACACTCACCTAAACAGTTAGAATGAGACAGTCACAAAATGTTTACACTCCCATAAACCGTTATAATGAGATAAATGTTCACACTCGCATAAACTGTTATAATGAGACAGTCACAAAATGTTCATTCGCATAAACGGACTTAAAATGAGTCACCAAGGTTTATTCATGTAACCTGCAAAACAAATGATACCACACAGCACCCACAATTTTGTGAATCATATGAATATACCCAAATGAAGTGCAATATATCACTTCTTGTAGTAAAGACTTCAAATGCATGCATAGCTGCTCTTTGTGAGCTTTTGTAAATACAGGATTTCATGTTGAAATGTTTTCCTTCCAGCATCAATATTAGTACATACTCAAGCATTGCATATGTCTTAGTACATACTCAAACATATGTCTTAGTACATACTAAAGCATTGCATGTCTTAGTACATACTAAAGCATTGCATGTCTTAGTACACACTCAAGCATTGCATATGTCTTAGTACATACTCAAGCATTGCATATGTCTTAGTACATACTCAAGCATTGCATGTCTCTTTTATAATTTGAAGATTGCATATGAATGGTAGCCTAAAGCACCTGACCTGAGGATGTACCCCATGATACCCTTCCTTCTTGTTGTGAGAGCTGCTGATTACCGGCAAGCAGGGTACCCTGTGTGTTTGAACACATACCCTCTACCATTCCATATGGTGATGGTACCATGTTGATAGATGGTGAGTTGTTGATCATTTGAGTGGACTGTAAGAGTTGTGGTGAGGCTAACCCTGCAATGGGTGTGGTTGGTCCTCCCATACTTGACTCACTCAGAGGACTGTTACATGGGATTCTACTGTGAAGATTCTGATGGGAAATGAATTGCTCTTGACTCTCACCTACACCCATGGGTGACCTCTGTGGCCCAGATACATGAAAAGAATTCCCACTTAAAGAAATACCCCTTTTTGGATTTGAAGTGGAATTGGGTTGAAAAGCACCCATTACAATACTTGGTGATGGAATGTTGGGTTGAGTTTGTTGTAAGTTGTACATATTCTGTCCTGGATGTATCTGGGAATTAACTTCACCACTCCCCATATGAAAGTCACTTTCACTCGAGGAAGGATGGGGCGAGGACAAATGACTATTTGGAGACTTTAAGGCGTTTTGCCTATCCACCATAAGTTGCTTTTGAAGATACTGCTGCTGTAATGCATGCTGCTGAGACAGTGCCAGCGCCTGCTGACGCTGAGTTTCTTTTAAGTGCAAAAGCTGTTGCTCCTGATGCTCAAGAAATGCTGAATCTTCCTGATGGATGCTATTGTTATTAAAGGGTGGGTTGACATCTGTATCAATCATTAAGGCTCCTAATGGGGAGTTTGATTGCATATTTGCATTTACACTTGGTGAACAGCTAGACAAATCATCTGAGGAATTTCGCTTCATTCTTGAATTACTCGTTCCTGGATTGAAATTTCTTCTGTTAGATTCTGTTCCAGTTGCCAGTGGATTTTCTATTGAGCCCATAAGAAGAGCCTTGAGACGTGATCCCCTAGTTGTTGGTAACTGCCTAGTGTCTTTGATTACTAACTTTGACATTCTTTCTGTAACTTTCTGGGAATCAGGAGTGAAAGAAAATGAATGACAGGTTGAAGTGACCTGAGAGGTGGTCGAAGGTTTATTGAAAACAACTGGTGATGTCACTGAATACTGTAAACATGACTCTGAAGAAGAAGTTGGATTTCCACTTGTAAACAAATTATTACTGTTAATATTCAAACCGCTTGTGTTTGACACTGAGTTGGTTGCTCCATAATTACACGAATTACTTGCAGAGATTTCTGAGATTGAAATCCCATTTGGAGGAGAATCAATCTCTTCTGTCTGACGAAAATCCTCTTCATATCTAGCAATGGTATCATGGGCATTTTGATCCATGACCTTTTGACAATATTCATCCACAAAACATGCCACTGTTTCTGGCACCTGGTTTTCATCTGGGCCACCATCTGAGGAATCCATGGGTGTTACAGTCAAAGTAAAATGTTTCTGGAACGGAATCTCTTGTTTACAACTTAAATTCCTTGGTTCACTGAATACATTACTATCCATAATTCCTCCCAAAGCTTCTGAAAAAATGCTTTACTTGTATTGCTCAATCGAAAAATACTATCAGCAGTTTTACTGAGATCAAGAGAATTTAATGGGAAAGATGTGAAGCTATCGCTACCAAAGTTTGTTTCATTCCTGTTACTTTGAGTGAGATCAATTGTATCCTCAATGTTTACATCCTCTTCCAGAATAGTTTGCACTGAGTCATGAGTGGTGTCTGGAATTGATTTTACCCCTGGGGAGCTGGCAGACCCAGAGGAACCACTCGAGATAGATTCCATGTCACTTTGAGGAGAGTCATGTTTCAGATCTGTAACATTAAATGTGTGAGGCCATGACGGTCTAATGCCATGACCGTTGTCTTCTATCGCAATTTCATCGTTAAGGTTTTGAGCTCCTGATATGTTCTCTTCATAGTCTTCCAATTTACTGTCAAATGTGTCCATTGATTCAACCTCACTTATTACTGGTTCCTTTGAGTCCAAAAATGAAAAATCACATACTTCATTGTCATCAACTGGTTTCATAATGGCTTTATTTTCCAGGACATCTTTGGGAATATACTGGATGATTTCTTCCATGGGAAGTTCTCGTGGCTCCTCTGAGTCAGATGATACCTCTGAATTCATTCCCGTGCTTCCAGGGGATGAGATGAAGGAATCAGGGGAGCCTCTTGGAAACGCCTTCTCTGCCTCTTCTTGTAGTTGTTGTAACATCAGATAACGTTCGCCTTCATCTTTCCTGTAACATACAAAAAATGTTTTTTGCAACTATTACCTTTGGTATGCAACCCTAAATCTCATTTTCAGTATTCATTCACACATTTTCTGTGAACTTCAAAATACATCTCCTTGTGATCTTAACTGCTTAAAGCTTAAAGTCAGGCAATAATTATTTATTTTTCTTTCTAAGGATTATTTCTATGCAATTCCTGACTTCAAATTCAACCAACAAGTGATATTTCAACAAACAACTGGTATTTCAACAAACAACTGGTATTTTTCCCACATTTTGTTGTGTCCCAGACTGAATGTTTAACGACATCATTAAACACCTTTACTTTCCACGCAACTTGTGAACCACATCAAACAAATTCCATGTCCACATAAAATTTGTCAATAAAATTTTTACTAGGAAAAAGAGCGGCATTTAAGTGATTAAGATGGTTAGCATGCATGGCATCTTACAAAACACTGGGGACATAAAAGTCACTGAAAAACATAAACCTGTAAAATACTGTCACCTAAACAGGAGGCTCACTACGTCAAAGGGCTTTTTGACGTTTGAATAGTTCTGCGAATTCTATTCCATGACTACGAGTGATAAGATGTTGCCTGTGATACTCACACCTCATTTTCATAAGAAACTTTTAAAATTTGCAAAGGATTTCTTTAGTGTTAATAATTGTTAACACAGACATTACTATGTGCTGTCCGACTGTACTACTAATCACACTACTCATTCCTTATGTGCTTCTTTCGCTTTTCTTTAACAAAATGTTCATTTTTTCAATACAAAATTTTCAACTCTGTTCTAACCAGAACGAAAAGGTTTTGTGGTTCCGATACTTTCCTTTTATGAGCTGATTGATTTGCAAGTTTTGTATTAACAGTCATGTCATTGCATATCATGAATGAAATATTTGTTCCATATTTATTCATAAGCCACACCCACCATGCAGATCAATAAAAATGTTGACACCATTAGCATTTTGCACAATAATTAACATTATCATCGCAAGTATGATGCAAAAACGGTTGCTCATTTATTCTTTTTAAAGAATTTGTCAGTAAGCCCTGCCTACTCATTAATATTCATGATATCACTACCACAGCATTAGAATAAATGTATAGACCATAACACATCTGTGTACCACTTATGGCATAAATCCGATATACCGTTCATGAGATATGGTGTTTACATCATCTAGCACTTTCATGCTAAGCCTTGCCTATCATGCATATTAATACCATCTGTTGATAACATAAGCATTTACACAATAACCAATATTATTATGTCCAGTATTATGCAAAAACGACATACAGTTGCTCATTTATCACATTTCAAAAATTGTCACTTTAAGCCCTGCCCACTTATTAATTTGCATAACATCACCACCAAAAACAATAGGGCACATCTGCCGATCATGGGCTATCTGTGTACCACGCATGACATGAATCCAGTTCATGATTCTTGAAATATCGTGTTTACAAGCTTTTAATTTGTAGAATAAGCTCTGCCCACTACACATATCAACAAAAGTCAACGTTTTCATACAATGAACATATACACACTAACTAAAATCATTATTATAATGACAAATATGAAAGAAAACAAACATGTGATTATCAAAATAATTAAGAATAAGTAATTAATTTAAGATTTATATATCAAGCTCTGCCTACTCACTAATATGTATGATATCACCCCCCAAAACTATGAGGCACCTCTACAGACCAAGCTATCTGTGTACCAAACATCACATGAATCCACTTTACCCTTCTTGATACTGTGCTTACAAGTTCTTTTCAGCAAAATCCTATTAAGCCCTGCCCCCTATGCATATTATTAATTCAATGTTTTAACACCATGAACATGTACACACCAGCTAACAGCATAATTATACTACATATGAAACAAAACAGACATGCTGTTGTTAAAATATGAGCATTTTATAAATATGCATAACATCACCACCAAAACCAATACGGCACATCTGCAGACCATAGGCTATCTGTGTACCACACATGACATAAAAATCTAATTTATTGTTCATGAAATATTGTGCCTACAAGTTCTGTTCAGCCTGCTACACATATTAATGAAATTCAAGAGTTCATACACTGGGCATGTACACACAATTTAACAACATAATTCTAGTACATATGAAAGAAAACAAACATGTGATTGTTAAAATAGGAGCATTTCAAGATTTTTACATTAAGCCCCGCCTACTCATTAATATGTATAACATCACCACCAAAACAATAGGCACATCTATGGACCATGGGCTATCTGTGTACCACATATCACATGATTCCAGTGTATCATTCTTAAAATATCGTGCTTATGAGCCTGCTGTCACAGACACACATACATACACACGCTAGCATAGGTTCCTTATGCTATTAGCATGGGAACCAAAATGGAATAAATTTCAATCATCAATTCTGGAGATAGGTTTTGCTGACAAACAAAACAATCATACAAATGCAGATTAAAACATAACCTCTGGAAGTTGGTGGGGGTAATAATAAAAATATCAATAATTGTTGTATGCCTTACCCTATGATATAATTCATGCACACCACATATTGGGCTACACCACTTGTGTTGTAGATTATGGTAGCTTTGGTCTGCATCCACACCCACTGGCCTTGCTTGCCCAAAAATCTGTAATACTTGCTCATGCTACTGCCTTTCACAATCACTGACAAGAAAAAAAACAAGACAATTAAAAATAAATCTTAATCATTATAAATTATCAGCTAGAGAGTTGGGTATCTATTAAACATGAATACAACAAAAACTGAAGTCAGATCAGTTAGGAATCAACTTTTTGACATATTTTCATATTAATTATTCATTTCAAGACTATATACAATTTAGAATATTACAACACTTGAATAACTGTTTATTTTCTTATGAACCATTATGCATAGAAACCCAGCAAATCATGATGTAAATTACAGGACTGTTGCAAGATTTACAGCTCTGGTAGGAATTATTGACAAAAATTGCCTTCAAACCTTCAGTTTAGGCTCCATCAGTCTGCTTGAGTAACGTACCTCAATTAGGGCAGGGTGTAGGTAGTATTTCATACAACTTTTGTGAGGACGTTTTACACTGCCTGCTTCTATTGCAGCAAGGTTGGCCATGTAATGATTTACAGGTAGTGTACATGTGATGATATCCTTTACTTTCGTATCCTCTGGCACAAGGAGCACAAGTGACTCACTCAGGCTTCTTTAGTTCTGTCATTCTCTTTGAAGTATCATGAACATTTTGAGCTTTGATCATTTTCAGTGGATGTAAATAAAGGTATATGGACAGGTAGCAATGACACAAGCTGATATGCTTTACATTATATAACAAACCATGCAAACAGTCTCATCAGAATTGGTCAGAACTGTCCATTTTACAGCATTTTAAAACATAGATACCTACTGTAATATTGTTTGTTTGTTTGTTTGATGAGGTCTTAACGGCACCACGACAACAAAGGTCAAATTGTGCCTGAGAGGTCAGATCATTTTAGAGGTAGGAGGAAAGAAACCAGGGGGAGAAGACCTAAGAATGGGACAACTTATGCTAAGTAATGATAATCTATTGTTTTTCCATCCTTCCCCAAAATAATTTGAATGGAACAAGTTGGTAATAGTGAACAGGGAAATTGGATATTACTATAGCTTTGACCCAGATTGAGCAATTTGAGATATTTGAAATTTGGAAAAGAATGATAAATTACATTAAAATTATTTAGCTGTATTTTTTTCCAATTTTTGCACATGCTGACAATTTTTACAAACTTTGACCATTTAAAGATTGTTCTGCAAAGAACAATGCTTTTTCATATGGGTAAATTAAAACTATTCAAATTTATTCTTTGCTTTTACAGTTTTGTTGAAAATTTATCAATTTTTTTAATCATCACAGAAAAACGAAAGCTTCTTTTATTTCTTGTGTTTACTTCCTGCCAATTGAACAGTTCTAACCACATGTTGAAAAATAAAATGTCTTTAAGCCACAATAGCAAAGCACCTTCATTTTTACCCGTTTCAAGCCATAGAACATGTACGCATGGCAAACCATTGCACCAAATGAACTCAACACTTTAGAACACTACCAACACATCTACCCATCTGTGAGGTTGAATTTGTCAAATATTTTGAGAATGTGGCACACAATACATAAATTTATGTTGTTTGTAACCAGTGGCATAACTAAGGGAGAGGGGGAGGGGGAGTCGCCTCCCTAAAAAGGAAAAAGGGCCTGGCGTGGACCGTATTAGGGGACCCCGTGAAAAATTATGTCATTATATCTATATACCATAGGGGCCCCCCACTCGCCCCCAGCACGTATGGCCCTAGCTATGCCACTATTTGTAACTCAATAGATTTTATACAACTTATGGGGTCTCTATTTATGTGTAAATTGACTTGAACAAATTAAAATGTTAAAGAAATATGAATTATACCAAAAATTTGTATCTTTGCAACACATATAAACACACCTGTTTAAAATCTGTTATGAACATTAATTTTCCATTTTGGATTGAACTGTATTTACTTTTTTTTTCACACTGTACTTTGATTTGTGTTTCCCTTTGTTAAGTGCCCTGATCAGTTTGCCTCAGTGCAACTAGTTGGATTTTGTGCTATATAAGTTTTTATTATTATATTATTATTATACTAGAATGGTAAATACCATCATGATTCACATGCCCATGCAAATAGACACCCATATCATATGACCCAGCCAATTAAAAAAATGGCATCTCAAACTAAGCCCACATGGCATCCCATGTCCCACGTGGCATCCCATGTCCCACGTGGCATCCCATGTCCCACGTGGCATCCCATGTCCCACGTGGCATCCCATGTCCCACGTGGCATCCCATGTCCCACGTGGCATCCCATGTCCCACGTGGCATCCCATGTCCCACGTGGCATCCCATGTCCCACGTGGCATCCCATGTCCCACGTGGCATCCCATGTCCCACGTGGCATCCCATGTCCCACGTGGCATCCCATGTCCCACGTGGCATCCCATGTCCCACGTGGCATCCCATGTCCCACGTGGCATCCCATGTCCCACGTGGCATCCCATGTCCCACGTGGCATCCCATGTCCCACGTGGCATCCCATGTCCCACGTGGCATCCCATGTCCCACGTGGCATCCCATGTCCCACGTGGCATCCCATGTCCCACGTGGCATCCCATGTCCCACGTGGCATCCCATGTCCCACGTGGCATCCCATGTCCCACGTGGCATCCCATGTCCCACGTGGCATCCCATGTCCCACGTGGCATCCCATGTCCCACGTGGCATCCCATGTCCCACGTGGCATCCCATGTCCCACGTGGCATCCCATGTCCCACGCATCCCATGTCCCACGTGGCATCCCATGTCCCACGTGGCATCCCATGTCCCACGTGGCATCCCATGTCCCACGTGGCATCCCATGTCCCACGTGGCATCCCATGTCCCACGTGGCATCCCATGTCCCACGTGGCATCCCATGTCCCACGTGGCATCCCATGTCCCACGTGGCATCCCATGTCCCACGTGGCATCCCATGTCCCACGTGGCATCCCATGTCCCACATGGCATCCCATGTCCCACATGGCATCCCATGTCCCACATGGCATCCCATGTCCCACATGGCATCCCATGTCCCACATGGCATTCCATGTCCCACATGGCATCCCATGTCCCACATGGCATCCCATGTCCCACATGGCATCCCATGTCCCACATGGCATCCCATGTCCCACATGGCATCCCATGTTCCACATGGCATCCCACCCATATGACATCCCATCCCTTGTCCCACATGGCATTCCACCATATCTCCTACATGGCATTCCATTATATATCCCACATGGTATTCCACCATATGTCCCACATGGCATCAAATACTATGACCCACATGACATCCCACCCATTGTCCCACATAGATCCAATCCTATGACCCACATGGCATCCCACCCATTGTTCCACATGGATCCAATCCTATGACCCACATGGCATCCCACCCATTGTCCCACATGGATCCCATCCCATGTCCCACATGACATTCCACCATAAACTTCCACATGATATTCCACCATATATCTCACATGGCATTCCACCATATGTCCCATATGGCATTCCACCCTAGGTCCCACATGGCATTCCACCATATGTCCCACATGGCATTCCACAATATGTCCCACATGGCATCCCACCCTATGACCCACATGGCATCCCACCCTATGTCCCACATGGATCTTATCCTGTGTCCCACATTAATCCAACCATGTCTCACATGGCATCCATCCTATGTCCCACGGAAATCCCTGCATAGCATCCCTCCCTATGTCCCCCATGTCATCCCACCTTATATTCCTGCATAAGTGGCTTCCCTCCTGATGTCCCATATGGCATCCCACCTGATGTCCCACATTGAATCCCACCATATATTCCACATGTTCCCATCCTACTTTATGTCTCACATTCCATGTCTCCATGGCCTCTTATCCTATGTCCCATCCCACCTAACCTCCTACCCTATGTCACACATGGCATCCCAACCTATGTCACACTCTGTGTTACTAGTGGCATCCCACGCCATGTCCCACATGTCATCCCACCCTTGTCCCACATGATGTCCGATATGACATAGCATTCCACCCAATGTCCCTAGTAACATTCCACCATATATCCCATATGGCATCCCACCCTGTTCCACATGGCATCCCACTCCATGTCCCACATGGCATAAGCTCCATAAGAAGTCTTGTCCTAGCTATCACAGTTCCTGATTGGGCACACTATGTATGAAAGTCTGTCAGTCCATATATTAACTTATATGCAAATGACCTGTAGAATAAGTAAAAAAGGCGGAGTCAAATAATCATGCCTTGGTGCATAGCACAAGTTATATATTCTATCTTATGTCCCACATGGCCCCCATCCATGTCCCATATGACATCCCTCCCTATGTCCATATGCAGTCACATCCTATCACACTCCATGACTGAGCATACTTAGTAAAAAAAGTCTTGTCAGCTCATATAATGTAGTAACTTTATGCAAATGAACACAATAATATAGGTGGAGTTTAATAATCATGCAGCCGTTGGTGCACAAATATTTTGAAGAAGTTTAAGGGTTTTACACATCCAGTGTTATGAGAGACACTTGAGGATCTCTAAAGAATTTTGGGAAATTATATCATCTTACACTTATCTTCGAAGGAAATATCAAATGTTTTGTAGACTTTGAAGGAAACTATTCTTCAAGCTGTCTTAAAAGCTGAAAAACTTTAACATTCAATAAGAAAAATTCTAGCCTTCCAGGAGGATATCTAAAGAAAATCTAACTTTTTCTGAGGAACTCTGAAGAAACTTTAACAATTTCTGCAGAATTTTCATGAAACTTTTAACATTTCTGAGGAAATCTCAGTCAAAACTGTGGACTGTGTACACTTGTCAATATTTGACAAAATTTGGCCAACTTTGTATTGATTTATTTACTTATTGGAAGCAGTCTTGTTGGGAATATGCCAAACCCTGAAATGACTTACAATTTGAGTGACAGTCGCTGACCCTCTTTGCATCCAGGGGATTGTGAAACTGATAGGCAGTTTTACCGATGAGTTCATGGGGTTCATAGCCAATAAGAGTGATAATTCTGTAATAACATGAAAAGAAAACAGAAATAAAATACATTTATGTAAGATTCAAATATGTAACAAGAGATAATTAAACTAGATCGGTAAATACCGTCATGCAAATTGACAACAATATCATATGACCTGGCCAATTATTAAAATGGCATCTCACACTAAGTCTCACATGGCATCCCATGTTCCACATGGCATCCCACCCCATGTCCCACATGACATCCTATACCATCCCTTGTCCCACATGGCATTCCACCATATCTTCCACATGGCATCCTACCGCATGTCCCACATGACATCCCATCCTATCCCTTGTCCCACGTGGCATTTCACCATGTCCCACATGGCATCCCATCCTATGACCCACATGGCATCCCACCCATTGTTCTACATGGATCCCATCCCATGTCCCAAATGACAGCCCACCCGATGTCCCACATGACATCCCATCCTATGTCCCACATGGCATTCCACCATATCTCCCACATGGCATTCCACCATACAGTATGTCACACATGGCATTCCACCATATGTCCCACATGGCATACCACCCCATGTCCCACATGACATCCCATAGGCTCCATAAGAAATCTCATCCTAGCTATCACAGTCGCTGATTCAGCATACTATGTATGAAAGTGTCAGTTCATATAATAACTTCTATGCAAATGAGTTGTTGAATAAGAAAAAAAAAGGCAGAGTCAAATAATTTATGCCTGATATAGCCCTTGGTGTATACTACATGGTATATATATTATATCATATGTCCGGCATAGCCCCCATCCATGTCCCACATGGCATCCCTCCTAATGTCCATATGCAGTCACATCCTGTTACACTCCCTGACTGAGCATACTAAATAAAATAAAAGTCTGGCCAGTTCATGATTCGCTTTAGTTTGTTGATGTTTAACGGCACCGCAACAGTCAGAGTCAAATGTGCTAAGAGGGTGTTAATAAATTATGGTGTAAGAGTTAGGATGGTGAGAAGATGGAAGTTTTGTAAGGAAGAAAAGCAGAAGGTAAAAAAACAAAAAGGAGGTAAGTAAGGTTAGGAGTAGAAAGGGAGGGAAGGGAGAAGTTAAAGGTGGTGGAAGAGGTTGTTGTTGCAGAGGAAGCTGATGATGTTTGAGGAAGAATTGTTTTAGAAAAAGTCCAAGATTGAGGATAGTGAGGAGAGAAGAGATCTGGAGTTCTGGTATAGGGGACAGGTTATGGAGATATGCTTGATGGAGAGATCAGTGTTACAAGAGGGGCAGAGAGGGGTAGGGGAGCCGGATAAGAGATTGGAGTGAGTGAGAGAGGAGTGGCCGAGGCGGATGCGGGTGACAACGATGTCTTCCCTACGGTTGCGACTGTGCAGAGGGGTGTTGGTCCCGACTTTGGGTTTGATGGTGTGGAGTTTGTTACTGGTTTCGTGATTTCAGGAGTTTTGCCAGGTTTTTTTGATGTAGTTGGAGATGGAGAGACGGAGGGTCTGGGCGTGGAATAGGAAAAGGAGAGGCAATGTTTGACAGAGCTTTGTTGGCGGCTCTGTCGACTCTCTCGTTGCCAGGGATTCCGACATGGCTTGGAATCCAGAAGAAGATAATATTCTTTCCTGAGGAGAGAGTGTGGAGTTTGTTGAGGATTTGTAGAATGAGAAGGTGGTCAGAGCATGTTGAGGATTCCAGTGAGGACAGATTTAGAGTTAGAGAAGATGACGAAACGGGGGCGGAAAGAGAGTTTTATGAAGTTTAAGGTTAGGAGGATGGCTTTCGCCTCGGCAGAGTAGATAGAGGTGCCGTCGGGTAGCCTTGAGGAGAGGGTGAAGCCGGGACAGGCGGCGGCGGCTGCAGAAGGTTTTTTTAAATTTATGGGCGGAGGTGAAGAAGAAATTGCCATAGTCCAGCCTGGATTTGAGGGAGAAGTATAAGATGAGCACAATGAGCCGGTTTGCTCCCCAGTCAGTTTATTTACTGTAAGAACTTAATGCAATTGAACACAGTAATAAAGGAGGAGTTTAATAATTATGCCTGATACAACCATGAAATATTTTGAAGAATTTTAATGATTTTAAATCTCCAGTGCTACTAGAGAGATGCTTGAGGATCTCTGAAGAATATTGGAAAAGTATATCATTTTACAGCTATCTTATAAGGAAATATCAAATGTTTTTTACACTTTTTAAGGAAACTAGGTATCCAATCTGTTTTAAGTGTCTCGGAGAAACTTTAATTTTGTAAGGAAATTCTAACCTTCCATAAGGATATCTGAAGAAACTTTAACTTTTTTTGAGGAACTCTGAAGAAACTAACATTTTCTGAGGAATTTAAAAAAAACTTTAACATTTCTGAGTAAATCTCAGGAACAACTGTGTCCGGACGGACAAAAATACCATTACATAGGTTTGCATTATGCTTGCATGCTAACCAAAAAAGAGACCTTCCCTCATTTGCAGAAGAAAACAAATTAAAAGAATTTCCATGCAAAGCATGATTAACTTATGTTTAAGCTGACATCCAAAAATCACTTTCAAAATATTATGCACGATTTTTTCATCATTAATAGTTTTTTTGAGGGGATTTTCCCTAGTTATTAATCAAGGCCCGTCCATTGGGCAACACACCCTTAATTAGACACTGGCTCCTTCTTCAAAGTAATCTCTACAAAGTGCTTTTCACTCAAATACATCTCCATATACACATGAATTAGTACTGACATGATGTATCAAACATTTCGATATCGTAATATTCCATTTTTTCTCTCCATAATATTAAAACTACCCAGAAAAACATTTGCAGAAAGATTGCAAATAAATGATAATTTAACAGAATATTTGCAACATTGATATGAAAAAATGAAATTTTCATTCTGAGCAATGTAAGTCTGTAATCACTATTTAAAGATTTAGAGACTTCTATACCAGTCGTCACTAAAGCATCCTAACTGAAAAGATATCAAAGCAGTTTCTCTACAGTTCCATTTCTCTACTTTTGCAGTCCTCTTAAAAGGAAAATTTAAAAAAAATGGATGCACTAGACCACTTAAACAATTATTTTAAAATAAACTTAACCAAAAAAACCAAAGGTTTGAGGTTCCGACACGCAATATAGATTTTAAGTTTGAACTATTGTATAATAAATGTTACTGCACACTGGGCTCAAAATAACAATGACAACCAAATAAGTCACAGTTCTCACAAGAATGCAATATCACAATTAATTAAATTCGACCATTTTTATCCTATTAACATGTATAAACTTGCTAACAACTTAATTATTTCAAATATGAAACAAAACAGACATGCATCACAATTAATTAAATTCGACCATTTTTATCCCATTAACATGTATAAACTTGCTAACAACTTAATTATTTCAAATATGAAACAAAACAGACATGCAGTAGAGCTGTGAACCTTTAGGGATTTTAGTAAACGTGTACACGCTCAATAAAGGGAGCGTGTATCATTTATACCGTTTGTACCATATTTTTTGGAAAAACACCAAAATTGCTCCAAATTTACGATGCTTAAGTAAAAAAATCGGGTAACCAGTATGGCAAAAGTATTGACTCCATTGCGCAAATAGACGCTGGAATTTTTGCTTTTCAAATCGTAAAAAGTTTACTTCTACAGTATAAATCATCATTTTGATGGAAAACATGCATGGAAATTCAATTTAGAAGAGCAGATAACTTCCTTTCAATGACATTTAAACCCAACATAGCACAATTGTTTTGCCGTACTCATAGGCTTTCAAAGTTTCACTGAAAAATATAATACCTCGCCGTAAAACATTTAAAAACTACGCCACCACCCCGGAAGTTCTGAAATATCAGTCCTCTCGAAAATATGGCCGCCATCTTTGCGAAGCACCTACAATTTCAGCTCTGTCAAAACCTTTCTCTGTTTATTTATTTTGGAATATTTTTTTCTTTCTTGCAAAATTTATTTGACTCATCAGGTAATATTTACATGTAAATATACTGATTGTCATGATTAAAGTATTTTGACTGTGTTTAGGTCAATTTAACAGCTTGTAAAACGGGCCAGGCTTCATTAAGTGGGATTTAAAGCCTTATTAAGGCCTATTGTTACTTTTACTGTTTACTGCTGCACATTCGCGGTGCATTTCTGAAGTTAGCCTACTAATACTTCAGCGAAATCAAAGTGTATAATATCCCCATTCATAGGTGATTACTGCACAGTTCTGATTCTCACATTTAAATAGGATTCCGCTAATCGGGTTTACATTTTGTAAAAAGTAATTGATTGGGATTTTGTCAGCCGAATGTGTGTGTGATTTAAATCATGAATGATCATATTGATTTTTAATGGCAAGACTGACTGAAAAACAATTACTTGCTATGAAGTATTTAGTAAACGTTTACAAAAATTTGCGAGCGTGTAGCGTGTACACGCTAAACGGTCACAGCTCTAATATGCGGTTGCTAAAATATGAGCATTTTAAAATTGTAACTTTATGCCTCGTCTACTCATTAATATGCATGACAAATGCCGCTAAATACAATAGGGCACATGTGCATCCCATGAATCTGTGTACCACATATGATCCGAATCCACATATCGTTCTTGAAATACTGTGCTTACAAGCTCACTTCAACAAAATCATGTTAAGCCCAACCACTACGCATATTAATAAAATGTAACATTTTTATACCATGAACATGTACACACTAGCTAACAACATAACAAAAACTATAGGGCACATCTACAAACAATGTACCACATATGACATAAATCTGGTGTATCATTCTTGAGATATCGTGCTTACGAGCTAACATCTCACACACACTCCCATACATACACATATGCCATCATGATGCATAGGTTCCTGATGCTATCGCATTGTAACCAAAAATGAAAATAGGGTCCTACCTTGGATCACAGAAGGTGAAGCTCATGTCCATACCATGATGGCTCATAAACATGTTCCCATCCATGCGTATTTCCACGACTGGCAGTGGTTGTATTGGCCTGCAAAGACAAATCAGTCCCTCCACTGTGAAGCCTTTGTTTTTCTTGGCTTTTTTTAACTTGAGACGACCTGTAAAGTTTACCATCTATGGAGAAAAAAGGAATCAAATGAACAGAATGCACTTAAACATAAACTGACAGCTTACCATGTTCAAACTGCATTTATATTCTAAACTGTATCACATTTCTTTTCAGCTCAGATGTGATTTTATGCATTTTATAGGAAATGTATTATTATTATTATTATCATTATCATTATTATCAAATTACCATAAATATAAAGGTCTAGTGACATGTAGCAGTAAAATGCCTTTAAATCTTTGAAAAGCTAATGTAGTGTTTGAGTTACGGTCAATCAAAATTTCAAGATTTTTAAATTCAGGCAAACTTTGTGATGTTATTAGATGAACACAGCTTAATATCCTTATATGTAAGTAATTCTTCAAAATGTGTTCTTCAATTTAAGCCAAATATAAATTTTACTTCTTCATTGCTGATTACTTATTGCCCTAGAGGTATAATAAGGTTTCACAATACTTGAATGGAATCAGATATTGACCTTTGAAGTACTTTTTAGAGAAGACTGAAAAATAATATCAGGGCCATGTGCACATGAGAGCCATAATGAATTTTCAAAGCAATACAATTTAAAAATAGGCCTTTATCTTTTTGCCCATGCTAATTGGGAAAAACCATGAGAAATTTTCAGGAATTCTCCTTGAATTTATAGGAATTTGTCTTTATTTTCCAAACAATTTGCTGCATGTTCGTGAAATCTTCTTCAATTTCCGGGAATTTTTCTTCAATTTCCAGGAAAATTCTTCACTTTCCAAGAAAGCACTGTCAATTTTGAGAATTTTTTAGTAACTGTTGCTAAAACTAATCAAAATTTTAATTTTATGTTAATAATTTTACAATTTGTCATCAAAATAAAACAATACATGCAACCGGGAAACCCTTTTCGGGGAGGAAGGAGGAAGGGGAGGGGTGGCCTCCAACTTCCTACATGCCTCTGTCAGTACGTCCTCCCTAATCAGTCCAGTTTCCTCAAAAATAAAAAGTAAAGAAAGATAACAAGGTGATGTAGGTATCAATCAATTTATCATAAAAAAGAATCGATGCAACAACAACATGTAAGAAGCAACTGAAAGTCGCTCCGTATTTTCTGTCTTTTTTTCTGTGTATGGAATAATAAATTTAATTGCGGGACTATACAAATGTTGTGGTTGGTATGAGGACCATGCATTGGACCCAAATGTGTTAATATGGGACCATCAAAGAAGAGCAAATCAAGAAATTCTCCTAATCACACCAACGACGCAATGCAAGCTGATATAAGATACGCCCTACGAACACATCCAGGTTCCAATGCAGAAGATATACCAAAAGCTAGGGCCGATTGTTCGAAGTCATCCGAGCAGAAGATAGAGGAGAAGCTTAACCTGATTATTTCACAGCAGCAAAAAATGTCTGAAGAACAGATGGAGATCAAAAAGCAATTGAATGCTTTAAGTACAATCCCTACTCAACTGAACTCGCTAAAAGTAAGTTTAGACTCTGTAAATTCTAAAATAACGGACATTGAAAATTCTGTAGACATGTTAAATCACGAAGTAGAGGTTTGCAAAGATGAACTTAAGCACAAAGCTAACACAGATGAATTTTCACAACTGAAAACAAAATTTGAGCAACTGTCATTCAAATATGACAAAAAGATAGATGACCTAGAGAACCGTTCGAGAAGGAATAATGTGGTGATATACAATGTTCCAGAGAACAGTGAAGGCACAGGCTGGAATAACTGTGAAAACTTTGTAAAAAAGGAAATTTTCAAAAGCCTCTTGAAAATTGAAAATGCTGAGGATATAGCCATTGTGAGGGCCCACCGTGCCCCGGGAATTCTTACTGCCGGCAGAACTGCCTCCAACCATAAAAAACCACGCCCTATTCACGTCATGTTTAGAGATTACAAGGATCGTGAAATGGTTTTAAGACTCGCACCGAAGATGCTGAAAGATAAACTCCTATAATAAATTGTTTATAAGTGATGACGTCTCAGCCGTGTGCGGGATGAAAGAAACGCCTGAGATTGTTACTTCCGAGATAAGGCGGCGGCCAGGGGTGAATTACGCCTATGTCCCACTCAGAATCCCCCTTGCATCATGGCGGTTCGTGATGACGGTGAGCGAGAAAAAAATAGATCTCCGCGATCATTGATGAATCAGTGAAACCCGAATCCTCGTTCGCATTCATAAAGTTTGACTAGATTTTTGTTTTACTCATACTGACATGGAAAAGTCCATACACAGATGGTTTTTTTTTTGTTTTGTTTAACTTGTTGAAATTTGATGCAGTTCGGACGACGCACCATTCATACAGTGTATAGTACCTTACCATGATTGGTTGCGCTATCAAGCGTTTGCAACTATTTGTAAAAACATTACTTCCATTTTTAAAATACAATTTTTGTTATGCAACAGTTCAAAAAAACAAAAACATTGTATTTATATCATCTATGAAGTTTTTTATTACGAAAATTTAAAGCTTAGGTTCGTGTATAAATGCTTTATACAGTTGTAGTAAAGTTTTTATATATTCATACTATTTTTGCATGGGTTTGATGAATAATGATATCAAGATCTGTACCTAAATGTTAGGGCATCCAGAACAAAATCAAGAGAAGACAATGCTTTGCCTGGCTCCATAATAATAAATTCGATTTTATATTTCTACAAGAAACTCACAGCTCTGTAAGCTGTGAGAAATATTGGCGAAGTGAATGGGGAGGACCTGTCTTCTTTTCGCATGGTACCACCTCAAGTCGTGGGGTTTGCATTTTGTGCAACCCCAAGCGTGCATTTGATTTGCACAACCAGTACACAGGTATTGATGGTAGAGTTCTAATTCGATATTGAGTTTGATGAACTACGTTTCACTTTTTAAACATCTATGCCCCAATAATGACGATCGAATTTTTTCACAATGTTCATATAACTTTGAATAAGTATCACAATGATTATATGATTGTTGGTGGTGATTTTAATTTGGTTTTTGATTTAGAACTTGACAAATCAGGGGGTAATAATACTGCTACTCATTTTAATGCTCGTAAAGTACTGTTAGATATAATGTTTGATCTTGACCTTGTTGATATTTTTAGGAACGTTCTCCTTATAAGAAGTCTTTTACTTGGTTTACAAACAGCAGTAGTAATATACATTGTCGTTTAGATTTTTTCCTTACCAGTCGCAATATCCTTTGCACGACTAACGATATTTTTACCCTTCTAGCCTCAATTCTGATCATTCAGCCGTCATCTTCTGCTTCAGTCGAATAATGAGTCTCGTGGAAGGGGGTATTGGAAATTTAATGTTTAGCTTCTAACTGACGCAAGCTATGTGACGATGATCAAAAATGTCATTCAGCATACTTTGCATACTTACAGACACCTTAATCCCAATGCTGTTTTTGAGTTAATCAAATATCGAGTAAGGTCTGAGACTATGAGTTATTCAAGCGTGAAAGCCCGTCAACATAGAATTGATGAAAAAAATTAATGAAGAATATTGTTCTTTTTAGAGGAAAATTATATCCAAAATCCTATCCCTGATACTAAAGCTAATCTTGATAAAGCAAAACAGGAACTCAAAGATATATATGACAGGAAAATCAAGGGTATCATAATCCGTTCTCGAGCAAGGTGGTCGGAAGAAGGTGAGCGGAATACTAGCTATTTCTTAAACCTAGAAAATCGTAATCGAAAGTATAATGTTATTCGTAAATTAGATCGTGGTAATGGCCAATTCATTACCAGTGCTAAGGATATATTAAAACTAGAGAAAGATTATTTCAGTAATATTTACAAGTCTTCTTTTGTGGACAATTCAAAATATGTGTTTTTATCTTCTTATTTTAATGATTTACCGGCCTCCGTAAAACTAAGTGATAACGAGCGTGACTCTTGTGAAGGCTTTCTTACATATGAGGAATGTAAAAAAGCGGTTTTTTTCTATGAAACTGAATAAATCTCCTGGTACCGATGGGCTACCAATTGAATTTTATCAAACCTTTTGGGATGATATTGGTAGTATGGTAGTACAGTCGCTAAATTTTGCTTTTTTCTGTGGTCATTTAACTCATGAGCAAGGTAGAAGTATTATTTCATTAATTCCTAAACCCGATAAAGATTCAACGAAACTAGAGAATTGGAGACCTATCTCACTGCTTAATGTGGATTACAAAATCGCAGCCAAGTGCATCGCTGAGCGTATGAAAAATGTTTTAGATGTTATAGTGAATCATGATCAAACCGGTTTTCTTAAAACCGGTATATAGGGGAAAACGTTAGTATCATTCTTGACATTATAGATTTTACCAATGAAAATAATATTCCAGGCTTTCTTCTTTTTTTAGACTTTAAGTAAAGCTTTTGATACCCTTGAATGGCCATTCTTGTTTAAAACTCTGGATTATTTTCACTTTGGTAATGACATTAAACACTGGATCAAAACCCTTTATTCTATTCCTACTTCTTGTGCTTTGAACAATGGACAGTCCTCAGGTTTCTTTAAAATAACTCGTGGTGTAAGGCAAGGGTGTCCATTGAGTCCATACTTGTTTATCCTTTGTATAGAGATTATGTCTATTGTATTACGTCATAACGATGATTTTATTGGTATACATGTTTACAATACTGAACTTAAGTTAACTCAATATGCGGATGATACAACTTTGATTTTAAATGACAACATATCTTCTTTAAAAGCTGTTTTAGAAATGCTTCATGATTTCGCCCAGGTTTCTGGGCTCACTATCAATTCATCTAAATCTAATTTATTTCCATTAGGACCGTTTGTTAAGAATGTCCCACCTCATTTTCAAAATTACGGTTTTAAGATAACACATGGGCCATTAAGATACCTAGGTATTAATATAACCCATCAGAAAGCTGATCTTTATAGTCTCAATTATCTACCCAAGTTGTCTCGTCTCAAAACTCAGCTCAACCTTTGGTCTCAACGAGATCTCACCCCTTTGGGGAAGATTACATTAATTAAAACTTTTGGGATATCCCAACTTGTTTATCTTATTTCTGTTCTACCTAACCCAAATATCAGTTTTGTTAAAGAAGTAAATACTTTTCTTTTCAAGTTTATATGGTGGAAAACCAGACAAAGTACGTCGTGTGACTATGTGCCTCCCTTATAACCAGGGAGGTTTGAATATGATTGATCTGTCTAATTTTATTCATGCCATTAAATTATCATGGGTGAAGAGGTATATTGATACTATGTTTAAGCCATGGAAATTATTTTTGACTTATATCTCAGTAAATTTGGCAAAGATTTTATATTCAGATGCAATTTCAGTGAATTTAATGTTGTTAAGATTCCTAATCAATTTGTGAGAGATGTGTGTATCTCATGGAGTAAATTAAGTCATGTCAAACCTACCTGTAATTTTAACTCCGAAATTATTTGGAACAATCATTCTATTAAGTATTGGCAATTCTACAGTTTTTAGTAATAATTATGTCTCAAAGGGTGTTAAATATGTTTCAGATCTATACTCCGGCGCTGGTCATATCTATAATTTTAAATCTTTTAATGATGTTTATGATATAAATTCTAAGAATTTTACATTTTTCTATGGGTTGATCTCTGCCATTCCTAAGCAATGGAAATCTGATATTTGTACTTTTCAGAGGAAAATACCTTCTTATCAAGAAAACGTTTTAAGTAACATTATGCGGGTTAATAAAGTCACAAAGTGGAGTTATAATCATTTATGTCATTCAAACAGGGCGACACATATTACTAAATATTACTGGGATCGTTTTTTGATATAAATGACAAAGAATGGCAGGTTATTTTTTCTAATTGTTTTATAGCAGTCCATGAAACAAAAATCCATTATTTCCAATTTAAATTCATTCACAAAATACTTCCTGTAAATAGCTACCTACACAAGTTAAAAATACTAGATAATGACCTTTGTTCCTTTTGTGGTAATGACAGTGAAACCCTCAAGCATCTATTTTGGTCATGTAATATTTCATCTAAGTTTTGGAATGACGTTTTTGTTGATACTTTAAGTGATGTAACTTTAAGTTTGAATTATAAAGTTATTGCTTTTGGTTATACTGATGAAAACTATTATAAATACAATTACATTATTTTTCACGCTAAATATTTTATTTTCACATGTAAATATACCAATACCATACCTACTCTTTATAGATTTAAAACAGCTATGAAGATGATGCTCGAGATGAAAAGAAACTTTTATGTTAAAAAAAGAAGTTATGATTATTTTTCATTGTTTAAAGATACATTTTTTGAAAGTAACAGTAATTCATAATTTCCCTTTTTTTTTTCTTCTATATTTTCTTTGAAATTGTTTACTTTGTAAAAACCTTCACTTTTTTATATTTCTTGAGCTGTTGATTGTTATTGTTTTGGAAGTTGAATAAATATGTTTAAAAAAAAAAAAAAAAAAAAGAAGAATATATACAATAAATAAAGATGTTATAAATTAGATTGGACTCTGCTAAAAACAAGAAGAAAGAACACCCGCTTCCATATGCTATGTAAAATCAATACAATCATCGCCATTGGTAATGATAACCTAATCCCAAACGTAATAATCAATACAAGAAATAATCATGATATCTGAATTTCCATGTTCTCTATGCTAAAGCGAATGTCAATACTCCTTCTTTCCCTAATTGCTCAAAAATCAAAAAGATTGAAATACTTTACCGCTAGACCACCAGAGACATTGATATACATTCACCAAGTCCACACTGTTTCAAAGCTTAACTTAGCCTACTGAACTTGTTAACTGTTTTTTCCTCATACTTCTTGCTTGGTTGTCGTTCATGTCCAGAAGAATTTTTGCTGACTTAACCAGTAACTTTGCAAGAACCATTGAATGTTTATACAGGAATATGTGCTATACTATCAGTTTTCATCAGTTTTCATTACCTTTACTTTAACCTATTCAGATTCAGATTCATTTTGCAAGATTACTTCACAGATGGAAAGTGGCATACGTATCCACACTAACAATTTCTTAGCTTAGCTGTTGAAGTTTGCGGTTAGACTAGCCTCATTCATTTCAAATTTAAAATAACATCCTTCTCCTTCATATATCTCTTTGTGACTCTTCAAAATATATTTTGGTGTAATAAATATTTTTTATTATGTTTCTGAAACAGTCAAAATATCTAAACGATACCATTCTTCATATTATGTTTCGAACCTGGCTATTAAAATATCGGATTAGCACCGGAACTTATCATCTGCATTCCTTAACATTGCATGATCTTTGCAAATAAAAACAACGCCACAAATTTTTGAATTAGCATTGCTGAAATTGATTGTAGCATCGTAACCATTAAAATAAATATTCTATGAATAGCACTAAATTTGAAGTCCATATTTTCTTCATTTAATAAAATTTAAAAAAAAATGATTCTCAATTAAAAGATGGCAAATTTTGAACATGAAGTTTATAATACTAGTCCTGTTGCATCCTGAGGGTCACGACAGAAAAATGCAATCAGACTGCAGGTGAAACATTCTATAAGCTTACATGTCATTTTCCAATAAGCTTGACAATTTGTTCCTAAATATCATTAACCAAAGTATTGGACCGATTCATTAAACTTTCTCCATCCTTGTATCAACAATTTCACATCACGATTCTTATCACGACTAAAAAGAACTTCAAGGTCATTTCTTTAAAACTCATCCCACACCTAAAGTGTTTCCATATCAACTGACAAATCAATCTATATTTTAATGATATTTGAAGGACTGCTTTCTAAAAATACTGGCAAGTGTCATGTCCACAATGACATGAAAAATTATGACGTAAATATGATATTTGCAAAACACAATGAAATTTGGTGTCTGCACTCACTGACGTGTATACCTCAGGGCCAATGGGTGATATCACCTCCACCACGTAAGGGGGAGAGGGGTGGGGGAGAAGTCTCATTCATCCGAAGGGCGAAAGAGGCAAGCCGTGTCCTTTGAAGATCTTTTTTCTTCTTCCAAATAAAAATGTTTTATCACTTATATACTGGCTATGAAAATACTCGTTCAGATACCAAACCTATTTAAACGAATCACAACTTACTTGTACAGTGCGAATGACAATACCTTTTCTATGCAAAAAAAATGAATTCATTAAACCGAATGATGACAGGGTCCTACTAAAACGAAAGGCAACTTAACCTAACCCTAACCTAATCACCCTGTTTTGTCATTGTTTTCTTAAATTGTCATTCGCTTTGCAAAATGAATGAACTGTCATTTGGATTCTTCTGACTGTTTGTGTGTAATATATATTGTCATTCCTGTCAGTCATTTTAGTGTTACCCTTCAGATATTCCCAAATGTATTTACATCACAAAAATATAATTGCTCTTTATTTTCATCTCAATCATTTACCCTGTAAGCATACCAGATGTGTCTCAACGGATGTCATAGGTAGCACCCATTCTCTATGAAGTTTGGCCCCATTGCCGTTTTCACTACAGACATCCCTGCAGAATAATATTTAAATTCATGGTGCTATTATTAAACATAAATGGCATAGTGACTATAAGTGAGCAGTTGTTGATGTATTGTTTTCATTTCTACAAGTGGCACTTTGCAATAAAAAGTATTTACAAATAGGTCAGAACATATCTAATGGTATGAACCATGCATCAGAGTTGTAATAAATCTATGGTTACGGCGGTTCCAACTGCAGGAAAATCGGGAAATTGCGGGAAGAAAAACAAATTCATTAATTGTTTTTTAAGATTTCTTGAGTAAACAACTGTATTTTTGGTAAATATGTGCAATAAAAACGCCCCCCATGTAATTGTGTGATGAAAAGTACATTAAATTACATAAGAGGGAAGTATATAAAGTTGCATTCAATGCATTAGTATAATTTCTATCGCAATTTTTTGTGGGAAGATTTTTGACACCTTGAATCATGGGAAATATAATTAAAAATTATAATTAATTCCAACTACGCATAACATAGACCTTTGAACAGAAGTGATATGCTATTTGGCAACCATACAGAAAACTACATAACCAACTAATATATTTTATTTTTTGAATAGTGATTTCCAGATAAAATGTTCTTATTACCATCCTAATCAGGCTTAACACAGCTGGAAATATCTGTTATTTTGCACGCTTACATTTTAATGCTTGTGTGATTTGTGTGAGGCAAAAGGGGCTCTTATATGGCCACAGTTCATTACTAGATATTTGTCATTTAGGGAACCTAGAATGCAATATGGGGCCCACTCTGACTTTGTCCGTTCTTATCTCTTTTCATAGAGTCAGTGGAGGCGCTAGGGGAGGGACATTTACCTCCCATGAGATCGCTTTGTCCCCTCCCCAAACATTTTGTAAAGGACATATTTTGTCCAATTTGTAGGCCCCTCTCTTGCCCCCCCCCCCACCCCCCCATGACCAAAATCCTGGTGCTGCCACTGCATAGACTTCAACCTCAAGGACATGGAACCATAGCTGAAGCTCATTTTCAGGATTCCAATTCCATCAATCAAATAAAATTTGCATACAACACCCAGTCTCTTACTTACCCTATAGCCAACCACTTTGCCTTTGCCACTGGACGACTTCTTTGCCATGACTGACTTCATACGAAGAAAGAAAGATCGCTCTTGCACAAAATCAGTCACTGAGATAACCTCTTCATCTGTGGAAAAATGCAAAACGGAAGCTTCATTTTTTGCCTTCTTTTGTGAATCATAGATTTAACATGATGAAAGTTTTTAAAACTTAACAGTTTTACTAAAGTTGTCATATGAAATTATATGTTCATAATTATTTTTCCTCTTTTAATGTTACTTCCTCATATATGAACTGCTAAATTAAAAGTTCTTCCATAAATTGACTTGAAATCTGCCTTTAATATTTTAATGTGTTGTGACCTGCTATAGATTAATGTGGTAATGAACTGATTGTATTCTTGATTTTCAGTGTTTTCCTAACACTCTTAACTGGTTGAATCTATAAAACAACATTAAAAAGAAACCTGGGTTAGTCATAACCAATTGTTCTTGGCACTCATCACAAATTACCATTAGAGGTTAACACCCCACTGCTTCACTACCAAGACCAGAACACCAAAATGTTCAGTGGTTTGGTTGCATTCTTTCATTTGGTTGATTTTTAAGTTTTATGCTAACTGGCATTGCATACCATGAAATATGCTAAATAACATATTCATAAGCCATACTTAACATACATATCATTAAAATAGTACCTGTTGACAACACTTGTATGATGCAACCAATGAAACCATGTAAACGGTTGCACATTTATGAGTTTTAAGAATTTGACATAAAGCCCTGCCTACATGACATAAATCCATCGCGTGGTTCTTAAAACAATGTGTTTACATAATTGCTAACAGAATTTAATATTAAGCCCCGCCCACTAATTACTATTCATGACATCAGCACCAAAAACAATAAGGATCATCTAAAGACAACACATCCATATACCACGTATGACATAAATCCACCACACTGTTCTTGAGATATCGTGTGACAGCTTCTGTCACAGACACACATACATACACACATACATACATACATACATACATACATACATACATACATACATACTGTACATACATACATACATACACCCATACATACACACATACATACACACACACACACACATATACATATGCCGACATTCTTTATGCTAAAAAATAATCATTATTTTAAGACAGACACAAGTCAGTTCTTTGAATATTCTTAAGACAATAGTATATGTTTTCGACTGGGGATTTCTCTTCTCAATTAATGAATTTGATCAGGCGTATGTATGATAAGTTCAGTGAAACTGTTAATGGTATATATCATTCACATTGCAAGATAATGAGATTTAAGGTAAGATTGTTCAAGGTAGTCATGGATGACTGATTGTAATTTTAAGTGTATTAGACGAATAATCTTTACAATGGTTTGTTGATGTTTAACGGCACTGGGACAGTCAGAGTCAAGTGTGCCTAATCTATATAAGTTCATTTAACCTACTAGACAGAACAAGGTAAAGTACTCCACCCACAAAAACAAATTGACTAATGTAATCAGAGATGCAAAAATAGTTTATTACGCAACCCTTTTTGAAAAGAACAAAAAGCAATTTAAGGAAAACTTAGTGAGTTGTTTTCCTTTACTGGCTTAATACACACATGATACATCACTCTTCAAAGCAATTGTTTCCAATTATCGCCCGTGTCTATTTTATCATCCCTATCAAAAGTTTTAGAAAAAAACTTGCACTTAAAAGGCTAGTATTTCCTTGATAAGAACATTGTTTTAAATTCCAGAAAATTGGACTTACATGGCTGCTCTAGATACTGTACAATACATATACGATAGTTTTAATAGCAAAGAAGTCGCAATAAGGGTGTTTTTAGATTTGTCAAAAGCATTTGACACTAATAACCACTTTATCTTATTGAAAAAAACTTTACCATTTATGGCATTAAAAGGTTAGTGCTTGACTGGTTTTCAAACTACTTCCATGACCGTAAACAGCTTAATTTAGTAAATAGTAAAAGTTCTTAACTCAATTCTTGGTACCCTTTTATTCCTTTTAAATATCAATGACATTTTTGACATTTATTGGCATCAGGTTAACGGGTTTAGGTATAAGTTGACGAAATATTCCTTTCCTTTCATTTAATAGTTTTTTTTCCTTAAATTCTGATGTTCATAATTACAATACAAGTAATATTCGTAAACCACCGATTAATACAGTCATTTAAACATTCAATTATTCCGACACATCAAAATCAGTGGAATAATTTATGTCATGAAATAAAACAAGCCAATTCAGTAAAGGTAAATAAAATCATAGCTACTTATGAATTATGATTATGAAATATAGAGGTATGTTGTATTTTTTCCAGGATTTCCTTCTTTTAGTGTGAGTTTGTACTTGTGTTATTCATAATTATTCATGATAAGGTTCACATATATTTGAACATTCACAAACTCTATAAGTTCATTGTTTTTCTTTATTGCTTTTTCTATATTCATTTCTAAAGGTGGATTACTTTGTAAAGCATTTGCTTATCTAGTCTTCCTCCACTGTACATGATACACTTTGTAAAGTTCTTGCTTGTATCCATATATACTTGTGAAAATAAATCTTGAATCTTAAAGGTGATCATCTTTTAAACCTTCTTTTTTATGAAACAACAATATTAACAAGCAGAGTCCGTAGAATTGGGATCTCAAAATGTACAAAGTTCATGTGCGATAATATTTCTTATTGTCTGGGGTACGCAATCTTTGTTACACACAGAAGAGGGGAAAACCCACTGAAACAAACATGCTGTATCATACAAGTACTGTCACCAGTTTTTAATCTTGGAGACATAGCAGAAGTGTGTGTGTGTGTGCATAGCGTGTGAGGGATGGGTGTTGCAAGTAATCATAAAAGCACTAATATTTTAGTATAGTGAGGGGAACGCTCAAGCAAAAACCTGTTTAAAGTTTGGTATAAGGCAGCACAGAATGAGCATCCCCATTACTGACAATGACTAAAAATACTTTTACAAAGCAGCACGTAAAAACATGGATTTTTTTTTATCATGATGTTGATGTCATAAATTTATGGAAGAATAATCAGTTCTGTTTTAATTATAATTACAACAAACAATTAAAATAATATGTTGTGTGAGCAGGTCAATTTATGCCACATTACTTCAGAAAACTAATTCTTCTTCTTCTCCTGGCTTTAGTACCACATCAGGTGGGGTCGCCGGTGTAGACCAGCCACCTCCATCTCCCTCAATCTTTGGCATCAAATTCTTTGACCCCGACAACTCCCATATCCTCCTTCACACAATCCCTCTATCTCCTCTTTGGTCTACTTTTCCTCCTCTTACCAACAGTCATCTGCTGGACCCTCTTGCCAACATACTCCTCTTCCCTTCTGAACACATGTCCTTTCCACTGCAGCCTTCACTCATGAACCTTGCACTTAACTCAACCCCCTTGCAGCTTTTCTCTCACCACCTCGTTTCTAACCTGGTCCATCTTGGTCACACCGTATGTGAACCTCAGCATTTTCATCTCCATAACTTCCATCTTATGTTCCTCCTTCTTTGTGAGGGGTACGGACTCCGTCCCATAAAGCATCGCTGGTCTCACCATGGTCTTGTAAAGCTTCCCTTTAACTCGCACTGGTGCTTTCCTATCGCACAGTATGCCTGTGATTTTCCTCCAGCTGCTCCAGCCGGCCTGTGTTTTCCTCTGCACCTCTTTGCTGGACCCTCCATCTTCTTGCACAGTGGACCCCAGGTACTTAACTTCTGTAACACTGGGAACTCTCTACCCCTGCATCATGATGCTTCCTTCTACTTTAGAACCTCCCCCTGTGCACAGGTATCCAGTTTTCTTTCTACTGACTCTCAGGCCTCTATCCTCCAGTGCCTTTCTCCAAGCCTCAAGCATTCTCTCTACATCTTCCTTTGTCTTGTCACATAGGATCACATCATATTCGAACAGCATATCCCAGGGTGCCTTTCTCCTTATCTCTTCTGTCAGGCAGTCCATTATAACAGCAAACAGGAAAGGGCTCAGAGCTGAGCCTTTGTGGACGCCAACAGTCACTTCAGAAGCATCACTGACACCATCCACGCACCTGACTTGGGTTGAACTTCCGTCTTACATGTCTTGCACCAGCCTTACATAGGTCTCTTGTACACCTTTAAGTCTAAGGCACACCTCCTCTCTAGGCACTCTGTCATATGCCTTCTCCAAGTCAATAAAAACGCAGTAGAGATTCAGCTGTCCTTCCCTGTATGTTTCAATTAATTGTATGAGGGCGAAAATGGCATTAGTCATACTCCTACCCGGCATGAAACCAACTGCTTATCTCCAATCTCAACCATATCTCTGAGTTGGCCATCTATCACTCTCTCCCATATCTTTATGGTGTGAGACATAAGCTTTATGCCTCTGTAGTTGCCACAATCCTGAACATCGCCCTTGTTCTTATAGATCGGGACTAATATGCTGTTTCTCCATTTATCAGGCATTTTACCAGAGATGATGATGTTGTTACACCAGCAGCAACTTGACCCCTGTTTTCCCCAGGCAGGTCCATACTTCCCCAGGGATGTCATCAGGGCCCACTGCCTTCCCTTTCCTCATTTTCCTTAGAGCTTTCTCCACTTCTCTCTCCGTCACCGGTTCCACTTCTCTCTCCATCACCGGTTCCACTTCTTCCTCCGTCACCGGTTCCACAGCTTCCTTTATACCAGTTGGGACTGTTCTTACTACCCTTTTATTTTTCACATTCATAAGCCTTTCAAAGTAATCTCTCCACCGCATACGGATCTCCTCATCATCTGTCAATGTCCTACCATCCTCATCTTTTATCAGCTTAGCCTGGTACACATCTGCAGAGTTCTTCTTCCTCTGCTTGGCTATCCGAATTGCCTTTTTCTGTCCTTCCTCTCCATCAAGACTATCGTATAGTTCCGAGTAAACAGTAGCCTTTGTTTTAGCCACTGCCTTTTTTGCCACCTTATTGGCCTCTTTGTACTCTGCCATGGTCTTGTCGCACCTGTTTAGGTGCTTTTTTCCCCTCTTTTTCATGCACACTGCCCCTTGCACCTCCTCATTCCACCACCATTAAGTTTCCTTGTCTGTCTTGGGGCGCCCCCGAGTCTCACCCAAGATGGTCTTGGCTTTCTCTCTTACTACTTTGCTGACACAGGCCCAGTTCTTCTTACCACTGTTTACGCTTTCTAATACTTCAAGCAAAAACTTCTCACAAGGTTCCTTCTTTCCTAGTTTCCACCACTTTGTTTTCTTCACCCATTTCTACTAAGGTGCCCGTATTGCTTTGCCCATGATTTTGCACAGCACAGGTTTATGTTGTTTTGCAACAGCTTCTCCCAGGATCACCTTGCCATCCACCACCTGCTTTAACATGAATCTGCGGCATAAGATGTATTCAACTTCAGAAACTAATAAAAATGCAAAATTTGTGCTGCAAGAGGAAAATCTTATAGCAAATGCAAATTAAGGATGCGTCATTGGAAAGACCCTTCCCCTTCTATTTTCTGTAAAAAATGGTTAAATTCATGCCAGATTTTATTATGGGGAGCAGCTGTGCCAACTTTACTCCACCCCCAGCCACTATCCAACTGCAAAAGACTCCCCCCGCCCCCGGTATCATTTTGAATGACTGACATTAGGAAGAATCAAATAAAGATATTGAAGCTCATCTTTTTCATACCTACAAACACTGCATAAAGACTTCTCTAGTTTAGTGCTGTTTTTGATTGGGAATTAAAGAGCAGGTGTGCAATGAACTAACACTAATAAAGGGACAATCCCTTATGCCCTTTCTTTGCAAGAAAAATTAATCCAGAACCAAAAGGTTTTGTGGTCTGATGCGTATTTTTTTCCATGCTGAATGATTTGTATTAACTGTTATGTCAATGCATATCATGAAATATTTGACATGACAAGAATTACTCTTGAGATATCGTGTTTATAAGCTCTTTTCAGCAAAATCATATCAGGTCCTGCCCACTAAGCATATTAATGAAATTTAATGTTTTGTTTTTAAATGAACACATACAAACTAGCAAACATCATAATTCTACAAAATATGACAGAAAACAGACATGTGATTGTTAAAATATGAGCATTTCAAGATTTTTACAGTAAGCCTGCCTATGCATTAAAATGCACGACATTGCCACCAAAAACTAAAGGGCATATCAGGCCATAGAATATCTGAGTACCGCACATGACGTGAATCCAGTTTGTCCTTTTTGAGATACTACTGTATGTTTCCACTGAGGTCTTTTTAGCAAAACTATATTAAGCCCCACCCACAACACAAATTAATGAAATTCAACATTTTTTATACAATGAACACATACAACCTAGCTAATGAAACAAATCAGACACGATTTTTAAAATTGAGCATTTCAAAATTTTCACATTAAACCCTGCCTACTCATTAATATGCATGACATCACCACCAAAAAAATCGGTCACATTTACGGATCATGGGCTATCTGTGTACCAAATATGACATGAATCGAGTTTACTGTTCTTGAGATACCGTGCGTACAAGCTCTTTTCAACAAAATCATGTTAGCCCTGTCCATTAAGCATATTAATGTAATTCAATGTTTTAACACCAAGAACATGTACACACCAGCTAACATTATCCATATACCACATATGAAACAAAACAAACATGTGATTGTTCAAATATGAGCATTTCAAGAATTTTACATTTAAGCCCTGCCTACTCATTAATATGCATGACATCACTGTCAAAAACAATAGGGCAAATCTATGGACCATGGGCTATCTGTGTACCGCATATGACAAGAATCTGCTGTATTGTTTTTTAGATATCGTGCTTACGAGCTTGCTGTTACAGACACATACAAACACACTCACAAATATTTACATACACACGCCAGCATGAGTGCATAGGTTCCTTATGCTATTAGCATCAGTACCAAAAAGGTATACAAATTAACTCCAAAATAACTGAAATATATTAAAGGCCAAGCATTGATTTGTGAGGTGATAAAAATGATGCACTTCACTCTCAATAAATACCTTGCTCTTGCCCTGCATTTCACCTTGATCTGCAGAAATGAAAGCTCTTAGGACAGGAGGGTCAGCAGTACAACAATGACTCAATACACCACTGGCTCCTAACTCTCTTCTTGGTAACAACACAATTACATCATTTCCAAGGAAAGTGTTTGAACCTTTAGGTTGTGACAAACACATTACATACAGATTTTGAACTGTCCAATTATGTAAAAGTCTGCATATTTCAACCTTTATATAACTCAAAAAGTGGAATTTGTCTGATAATGAAAAGACTGTTTTGTCCAGAATTTAACTGCTGGGATTTGTTAGCTTAAGATATCCATAGACCATTAACAACAAACATGTTGTTCTCATTAAAATAATAATTACAGGTATGCCAGGTGCACTTTTGAAAATTCAATACCAGAAGAAAAAAAAAATATATTTCTTGTTTTCTGCCAATCAAGGTCATACTGTTTTCAACTTGCAAAAGTGACACTAATGGATGAAATTACATCAGATTCTAGACCTCCTTTTTTCCCTCATAAGGTACAAAAATAACTTGTATGCCATGAATTATCTCATTCTAGTTATTAACAATTTTGTTTAAAAACTCTGGAATTTTCAACATTGTACAAATAATTCCAATTCCAAATTGAGAGAATCCTTCAATAACAGATTTCTAGAAAACCAATCAGCAGAATGGCCTAAAGTGATTAAAGACAAACCAGAGAGAGAAATCACATGCGGTTCCGTTACCAACTTTGGATCAAAAGCATTTTTTTTTTTTATCATAGTATATTTTTAAATGTTGTGCTCTTATACGTTAGTTTATTTATCATACTGGAACATGTACTTTGTGTATATTTTGTTGCTTGTTTAAGTGTTAAGGTTTTTGCCTCAACCCTTACTCTACCAGCGTCACGGTGACCGTGACATTTACGATCACTTTTCCAAAAAAAATATTTGAGTACCTTCCCAACATCCTATAGAGCTGCGAATAAGTTCATTCAAACCAGATTGAATAGATCTGTCATAATATGGTTCTTTTGTTGGGGGGTTAGATTGAAATTTTTTGAGTAAAATCGATGTCATACATGAATATTTTTTCTATTTTTTTTTCTTCAGGTAAAGTATAAAGATAGTTTGAATTGTTGGTTGCTATACGATTTTTACTTGTACTTGGTCAATGTTTGTGTTTTTTTGAAGAAAATATGCCAAAATTTGTGATTTTCGGCCATTTTGGCCTTTTTTGTATCAAAAACTCATTAAAACCGGCCCAAATATTGTATTGGAATTTTTAAAATCTCTACGGGTAGAGGAGAAATAGATCGTTCAGACGAACTATTACAATAACAGATGCACCCCCTCTACATGCCTAAAAGGTCTCTGATGATGACGTCAATTTGCGTCTTTTTTTTTCTTTTTTTTCCGCACATTCGATATCACAAAATGGCGAGATACAACGTCGAACGTGCCTTCCAACTCCTATGTTTTCTTCAGAATAATGATGATTCAGAGGGGTCGGAAGGTACTTCTGATGAAGAAGATGTACCAGAACTCGACCAGATTCAAACTCGATCTGTTCCAAATTCCGGAGTTGGTGGGTGTTTTCTTCCAAAAATAGCGAAAGTACTACATTGTAAATGTGTAGTAATAAAATAAGGCTTATAGAATTCTAATGATAAATTAGCGGGGATTTTTTGCTTGTTACAATAAACAAGTAAAAGGGACACTAAAATCACATATAAAAAAAAAGGATTTAGGTCCTTTCTATAATAGCCCGGATGAAACAAATGAAAGCTGAACCCCAATAATAACATTTCTAAATGGACTGAAATATATGTATTTCACATGGCAATATTGTAAATTTAGGCCTACTGAAATATGTGTATTCCCAATTTCACAAAATCCAAGTTCTATTATTTCAGGGGCCGAAATCACAATTTTATGGGGGAAAGTGGAGTAGGGGTCCCATGTTAGGGCAAAATACACATGTTGGGGGTGCCCCAGGCCCATTTAGAGGAAAATGCTTGTATATAGGCCTAGTACCAGTACATTATTTTGATGCACCATTTTTTGGGACCATGATCCTTTCCCCCTCCCCCTGGCTATGCCACTGTTGTGGTGATTACTAAATCGATAAAACAAACATTTTGGACCCCTGTATGTACCCCCGGGCTTCCCGGCTGTAAAAGTCTGTCCCCACGGCTACCACAAAATTGTGGGGCAGGTTGGAAACCACAATAACATGTTATGCGATAACATGTTATGCGTATGCTTGAAGAGGACGAGCCGCCCGCTGTTCCCCAACCCAAGAGGAAGAGGGACAGACCGTTGAGGATGAGCCCAGGCCCCTCTTCCAGGCCTTCCGCTGCAGTCTCGCCACCATCACCACTCAAAGAAAATCCGACTGCAGCGGAAAAAGCTGCCTTCAAAACCAGGGAGGAAGAGCGGAACCCTCGGCTGCAGGAGATACAACGGCCGAAGGTTATCCCTGCAGCTGATAAAGACTATCATCTGTGGGAAGTACTGGTGGAGAGTGACCGGGATCGACACGAGGTCTTCGGTAACTGGTTATGGGAAGACCAAACTAAAGTAAGTTGAATGAATATAGTTGCAATTTAAAAAAAAAAAAATCTTTCTATTTGCAGCAACAAGGTATAGCAGAAGACTTTACAAATTTGGACCTTTTCGGCAAACATTTCTTATGAATTCCATGTGGAATGAACAGAATTAAGTGTCTAATAGATAATCAGCATAGTCTATCAACATAAAAGTAGCTGTGAAGCTTGTAATGGCTGAAATTGGGTCAGAAATAAACAAAAAAACAGTTTCGTGCATAAAAAATGAGGCAAATAACCTAATTTGCATATCATTTGCATAATTTTTTATTCTATTTTTTGCAAATGATGATGTAAACATCTTGTTTTTCTGCATTCTATTAGTTTTGGACATCATAGAAGAGGAAAATGCATTTTTTTGGAAAATTTAGTGCCATACACTATTAGATAGATTATTCACAAAATCGGGGGATATTTTTAGGTCAAAATGTACCAAATTTTTCATATTTGCGTCATTTTTTTCTTTCTGATTCCTAAAAATCCATGAATAGTATCAAATAAAAGGTCTTTCCAAGGACGATTCAGAAATTCTATCCATATTTTTTTGCTATTTAGCCACAAGGCACAAGCGTGTCATGAAGATAGAATGTTTAGAGACCTAATATGCTAATTCAATGACCTAATTTGCATATTTGAGTTCAAAAATATGCACATTTTTGGAAAGTCCAACATGTTAGCTTTCATGAAAGTCGAACTTGTTTTGGTACAAATGGAAGAGATGGTGCTGAAAAAATCCTCTTTCCAAAAATTTCAGAAATAGCTTATTCTATTTTTGGAAGCTTGGGAGAATAAGGGTTAAGCTGCAGCTACAATCGCAACAACTAATGAAAAATTGTATTTGGTTTCGCCTGACATGAATAATGATGAAGTCAACATTCTATGGGATCCTGTATCATCCTTGCTTTTATCAACAGCACCATACCAAGGTTGATTTAAATCTGGCGTGGGTTTGTGGAAATATGAGCACAAACAGAATTTGACAGTTAGTCCTGCATTCTCATTAATATTTATGACATCAACATTAGGGAGCATCTGCAGACCATAACACTTATATACCAAGACTGGCATACATCCACTTAAATGATCTTGAGATATCATGTTTACAAGCTGGTTAACAGATTTTTACATTTAGCCCCGCCTACAAATTAATATTCATCACATCAGCACCAAAAGCAATAGGGCTCATATACAAACAACAGCACATCCATTCATATATGACATAAATCCACTGCACGGTTCTGAAAATATCATATTTACAAGATTGTTAACATAATTTTACAATTAGCTTCATCTACTAATAATATTCATGACATCAGCACCAAAAACAATAGGGATCATCTACAGACCACAACACATCCATATACCACGTATGACATACATCTACCACATGGTTTTTGAGATATCGTGTTTACAAGCTTCTGTCACAAACACATACTGTACATACATACATACACATACATACATACATACACACACATACATACATACATACATACATACATACATACATACATACATACATACATACATACATACATACATACACATACATACATACATACATACATACATACATACATATATAGGCACACCTAGAGCATTATGGGGAACTAACACTATGGGGTACTTTCGTACCTTCAGGAGATACATTACAGGGTACTGTGTGTGTGCATTACAGGGAACCCACTGTTTACAAGGCTTTTCTAATAAGGGAAAGGGGAAATGTACCTAAATTTGCACACATACATACACACACACACACACCAGCATGTCTATTTTTTTGCTATTGCATCAGAACCAAATATGGAACGGTTCAGCTCATTTATGACATCCGTTATTCAAATGGAACAAAATCATTCAAGCTTGAGGAAAAAATGTTTTAAAACCTGCACAGGCACTTTTAAAGGGTTAAGTATTCAAAGATAAGAAGGATATCAATTGAGATAGAATAATCTTATGCATGAGTAAACTCAAGACAACTTGTCAAGTTGAAATCATCTTAAATACAACGAAAAGGAAAGATGAATTAATTTACAATTCAAAAGGAAAAATACATGTAGCTCTAGGAGTATCAGAAAGATGAAGTGTGTATCTCAAAATATCATTTTTTCCCTTTCATTTTCTTTTCTCTCTATTCAGGCTTATATACAACTATGTATATATATACTGAAAGTAGATTAGGTCATATTATCTCATTACTTTGAGGGAGTGCCCTACTCGTTAAGCCATGCTGGGTTTTTTAGGGCACTTCCTTTCACAACTTTCTGTATTTTGTTATATGTACAGTATATTATCATTATTATTGTTTGTTTTTCATGTTGTGAAGAAACAAATAAATGAAATGAAATTATGTACAAATTTAAATTATTGGGCAGAACAGTTTTTAACCAGCTATTTCTTTACTGGGTTATGGATCTTATGGACATTGAGTCCCCAACCAATTTGTCAATTTTGGTCAGTTTCAGGAAAGAAACTTTTGTTGACAAAGCTTTTAAAAGTATATGCAGTGCCTCCCAATAAGTCCTTCATTCTATATCATTAACCTTTTAAATGAAAAATCTTTGATTAATGCAAATGTAAAGCTATGCAAGATGTCTGACACAGATATTCCCATACTATGAATTAAAAACCACTTCATTTTTGTCCCATGTAGATACTGATTCAAAGTATATCCAAACAAGTTATTTTGTCCTAATTATTACAAATTTTTAGCAAATGACCAGTCACAATCTTCTTTGGAAAACAAACTAATTGGTATAGTGAGTCTACCATGGAAGGTTGGCACTCTCATCCTCACATTCTTAAAGGAATATTCTCATGGCTTTTTGTACAATTTTATTTCAAAAGCATAATTTTAGGGCTAATTTGTTACACAATATCAGGTTGATATCATATTTCGTTTAGGAAATATAGATTTTTAAAGATTTTAAAGATTTTTTTGTAAACCTTAAATTTGAATATCTCCTTGTAGGAATGACATATCAACATGATTTTTGTACTAAATTGTTTCTAAAATTGTTCTCTTTCTTATAAAAGGTTACAAAAAACATTGGAATATTTCTTTAACAACTGTTATTTTAAAGAATTTTTTTAAACATTTTTATCATTTAAAATATTTTTACCTCAAACTTTCTTCAAGTGGTATATTATGATTACCCTTACTAAATTCTGTTTTACTACTTTCCTGACATATCCAATGGATTTTCAGCCACAAAAGCGCATGACAAAATATGATAGAATGCATATACAATTTGAGAAATCTGAGGCTGCGATATCATAACTAGTCTAATTTCAGTTGTTTCTACATAAATGATACCAAACTTTGAACTTGAATATCTCTTTAATAAAGGTGTAAGATTTTTTTAATGCTTCCTTCATTATATTTGTTTCCTTTGAAGTCCTCTTTCATATAAGATATACTTGATTAACCACTGAACTAATCCTTTTTTAACACTGCACATTATTTTAGTTCTGCATTTAGATAGATGCTCAAAGAAGTACAATAATAGGGAATTTTCAATCAATTCAAACAATGAGGACTTCTAGATATCAGTCTCAATTGTGCAATCTTTCACAGATTTTAAAACCAAGAGAAAGTTATGCAACCCAAGCTAACAGAGATTAAAATGCAATAATTGAGGTAGTTGGCAACTTGCTAAATAATTTTGAAATAATTTTGCCATTTCAAACAATGACCTCCAGTTATCAGAATCAATTGTGCAATCTTTCACAGATTTTGAAACCAAGAGAAAGTTATGTAACCAAGATAACAGAGATTAAAATGCAATGAGAGAGAGTTGGCAGCTTCCCAAATAATTTTGAAGTTTAGGTAATTATCCTGACTATTTAAACAGATAGTAGTATCTCACCAATAAGATTGACCTATTTCCCCCTCTTCTGTCATGAACTACAAGCACTTAACAATTGAACTATATTATTTGCTACATTAAATACAATGTTCTTCTGAAAGTTTTGATATCTTTTTTAATGAAATGCAATTAATATTACTTCAGCACAATACCCACAATATTTCTGCAAGACTTACACATTAACCATTGTCAAGTTTCTTTGACAAACAAGATGGATGATAATTAGTTTCTTTTTCCCAGCTGTTTCTCTAATGAGTTGTAATAAACCTCATTGTAAGTCACAAACATACAAGAAGCCAAACACAATTCATCTCTTAAAAGCCTTGAGGATTACATAACAGGATAATTCTAAGTTGCACACAAGGAGAAACAAAAAAAACGCTGACGGAAATGCCATGGTTATTTACTACGCAGGTATTGGAATAAAAATAATAGGAATGAAAACCACATCTACTTTTTGGTTTTCGGAATAAGATCAAATCATTTGATTGATTGCTATTTCTAGCTGCTAAAGCAGTTAGAAATAGCTGCGAGGATGAAAAAAAAAAGTTTCATTTTATATAATACAATAAAAAAAAACCACATTCAGCTCAAATCCTCTGTGACTGACAATAAGAAATAGAGTTAAAATAAGAATAAAGAAGTTTTTTTCTGATTGCTTCTGGGTGAAATATGTCACATTGATTTAAAGGAAACAAACATAGAGATCTGGAAAAATCAATACAAAGAATGGATACCTTCAGGAATTTGGGCTCCCATGATATTCAGTACTCCAGTTATTTGGCAGTAAAAGCATGGTGAGAGTGTGTGTCTCCTTTAGAAACCCAAGGGAGAATTCAATAATAAATAATGAACACTTCAATTTGGGAATTACATAATAGTAAGAATTTCTTACAACACTTTAGATGAGGTTAAAGAAATAGGCTGCTTTATAAGAAATTATGATCTTTTTTTGCAATATCCAAGCTTTTAAGCAGAGGCTATACTTTTTTTAAATTAACGCACCTACCCACCACCCCCACTCACCTACCAACACTCCACCAAAATTACTTACCTACGGGAGGATACTCTTTCCAACTTATTCCCCGCTCATTATTCTAACCTTAACTCACCCTCACCCTCCCTCCATTACATCCTGGCCTTCTCCTGACTAACATACATTAACAGAAAACCCCCTTAAAGCTTCATTTCCAACAAGCCTTAAAACATATACCACATATTTTCCTTAAAATCACATAGGGCATACTGTCTACTAAACCTGAGTAAAACATCAATGAATAATCATTTAGGGGTTAGGTCTTTAATATTTCATATCTTTTCAAGCCAGCAATTGTCTAATGTCTTTTCATGTGAGGACTAACATAATGCTAATATTTAATTAAAACATAATGAAAATTGAAGAACACACTAAAGTGAATTAGATTCAATCTTTCCAGACAGACAAGTAATGCTGGTAACTGCAAGCACCAGGAGTTCTTAATTTTTTTAATTTGAAAGGACTTCATGACGTAATTATTTTGAGGCTCCTAAAAATCTATCCAAAGAAAATACTGTATATGCAATGACAACAAATTGCTTTATAAAAATTATAAACTTAATTATGAGACTAAAATTGTACAGCTGAATAGAATTTCAACTGTTACAAATTTGTATTGTGTAGGTTAACCATGATCTTTCCATCCAGTCCTAATGTATCCAAATGATTTTGATGATAATTTGTTGACTTTATACAATGTATACTAAAACAGTGAAGTTATTCTGGCCTCTATATATCCAGAGATCCTCATATGTTTTGACTATGCCCATAACTATTCCAACAGCTGTTTTATACAACTCTAAACCATGTTTATCATGATAAATGAACAGTTTAAAACAAACTGCATATACAAAGATGGCACTTAAACACTGTGTTATATACGCTGTGATATCAACATCCTAAAAGGAGGGAGGGGGGGCAGGGGGAGAAATAGTTTTATACAATACAACATAATATAATACAATAGGCTTTTATACCGCGCCATTGCATTAAGACCACAGCACCTCCAGTCAAATTCTCCAGCTGCCAACGAATCGGTGTACATAAACTTTGACTTGACTGGGCCAGGACGAGAAGTGAATGCACACCATGTTTTCATGATTCTCTTCTCAATTAATGTTCAGAGAGCCAGGCAGGGGGTGACTGTCCTGCCATCGGGACCAAGAGCTTAACAACCCCTCTGAAGTATGGTGTGTGCAATTCAACCATTGTCACTTCTTTCAACAGCTGAATGAGGAGTAGGAGCTGCAGACGAATTATGATTCCACTTTGATGTTCGGGGTATCTGTCTGCATAGCTGTGGAAAGATTGAGTTACATCAGACCGAGGCTTGAACCCGTGACCTCCAGCATCTCAGTCATCTGCTCTGTCAACTAAGCTACCTATTTTCATCAAATCCTTGTCTGACAAAAATCTATTTCAATTGAAAAATAGTAGATTCCAACACTATTGTTCCACAATAAGCACAGAGCTGATATACTTCTATTTAAAAACATCAATGCTCACTTCATCAAAATTGAACAAGATAGCAATATTCATCAATCAAATCTTACTGGAAACTCAATACATTTATTCAAAATGAAGAGCTGTGATGGCAATCATTTTCTTCAGTAGTGAAATAATTTAAATACCCTCTCTGATTTTCACCCCTTTCCGGAACCCACCAAATCATTGTCATTTGATTTTCCCCTAAAAGCCAACATTGCACCACAATTATACAGCCTTTTTTTCTCAGACTTTTTGTGGAGGTATGATCTTTGAACCCCAACATACCAGTTCCACTAGCATCAAGTATTTCATCCTTATCTGACAGAACAATTGATGGAAAGATTGACAAGCTCATTCATCATTGATGTTCTCGTTGACAGAGCTGGTATTTGATCAAACATGTTTCACACTCATCAACATTTTCATTGTAATCAACCTGAATAGCACTCAGGTTTACAATTTCAAAATGCAATACTAACATTTCTGAACACTTTCTCAGTTGCAAAATATAATAATTATGTAAAAACAATGCAGAACTAATCATTTTGCTGCTCATAAGAGATCTTACATCACTACAGAAGAAATGTAAGCTAGGTGTTATTCTCATAAACAACTCTAAAACAATCAATTTGTGTCAGATTTAGGCTCTAAAATATTTCATTCAGCACCTCTGCAGATGTTATTAGATAATTCTCATTCTTATCGTGCATTTGCTGTCAAGACGTTTTATTTTTAGGTTTTTCTTGCTGATGTGACTTGCTTGGGTTGTCAGTGATTGTGTCAATATTTTGACCAATGAGGGACGTTGGGTTGTAGTATATTTTTACCTCAGCATTAACAGGATATCTGGCCTTTAACAAAGATTTGTATATACAAAAAAAAACATTTCAGTTTCCAGGGAGGCTTGGATTTTTTGTTGCTTGCATTGGTTAAAATAATTGCTAACTGTCCCATTTTTTATAGTCATGGTTTATGTTTGTGAATTTATTATTTGGAGGCATCATGTATGTTTTTCATAAGCCTCCTGTTATGTTTTCATGTTTTTTCAATCATAAACTTAAACAGGAGATATAAGATATAGTTACATCTCCAGGCCATTGCTATTTTTCCTTCAATGTCCACATTAAAAGGAATTTAAAGTTGTCTTAAAAGTGACTAAAAGAAAACCGAACTGAACTGATGCTATTGAATTATTAGAGTAATTCGGTGCGTATCAAAATCTAGAAATAAGATGTTGTTTTGTAATGTGCATATAATTTGCAAAGAAGTGTTTGAATGGATACATTTTTGTTTGTTAAATCCTTCTATTTGCTCATTTTTTCAGTGTCACCGGAAAGTAGCTGGAACTGAAGTCATTGCTTAGTCAGTAGGCATATTGCGACATGCAGAAACAATGGAAAAGGTTTGAATGTGATAATGGTATCTCTTATTTTCATTTTAGATATTAAATACCACTTTTAAAAATTTAAATTATCAAAATGAAACAAAGGTTAGAGTACTTTTTTTCTTCTAAAAGTCACTCAAATTTAAACAGTAGATTTCTCTTATCTTGTTGATGTTCAAACTTTATTTCAATCTTTTCGTAATATGTACAATAAATTCAATTAATATATACAAGCAATTAAATAATTAGAAATTAAACAAATAAACGTAAATAGCACAGATTGTCAGTTATGTTGAAAAGAAAGAGGAGAACCGTCAGAAAACTACTAAAAGCTTGTGATTAAAGGTTCCCCATGTATAACAAGAGACATTAACTTTGAACATATATAATAGGATAGAATTTAAACAAAAGGAAAGAAAAAAGGAAAGTTACATAACAAATACTAGTGACAATACCCGCCTTCAAAATACACTTGGCTAACAATACAAATTATCAACAATATAGAAATGGTTTAAGTGGGACGATGGGAAGAATTCAAAATTGATCTGCGGAAATAGTTCTTAAGTTTGGATTTGAAGCAAGTAATGCTGGGGCAGCTTTCAACAGACGTTGGTAATGAATTCCAAATTTGTCGCCATGGTATTTTAAGTGGTACTGACTTTTAGTGAAGCGTAACAATGGGGGTCTAAGTTGGGTGGCATGTCTTGTATCATAGTTGTGAATTAAAGAGTTACTTATGAAGATGTTAGCAAAAGTAGGCGGCAATAAGTTATTGTGAAACTGATACATAAAAACGGCATTTTGAAAATAAATAATGTCAAAGAAGGGAAGAATGTTGCTAACATTAATTAAGGGACTGGTGTGAGCGTAGCTTGGAGAGTTTGTTAGAAACCTGATATCTCTTTTTTGTAAAATACATCATTTATGAAACTTAGTTTTATAATTATTACCCCATATTATACAGCAATACATGAGATAAGGTATGATAAGCACATAATATAATCTATATAGAATATGAACAGGTAAAATATCTTTCATTCTACTGATGATACCAACACTCTTTGCTACTTTATTAGTAATTAAATCAATATGAGAGTTCCAAGACTCTAACTATTCAACAATAATTACACCAAGAAATTTTGTATTGTTAGAAAAGGAGACTGGCATTTCATTTATAGAAACGCGTAAATTTGAGGTGTCTACTCACCATTGTTTGGGTCTAAATAAAATAACAGTGGATTTTTTGTAATTCAGATGTAGCTTATTTGTTTTAAACCATTCTACAACTTTAGGCATTTCAGTATTAACAGTTTCAATCATAATTTTGACATTAGCATGGGTGCAAATAATGTTTTTAAACCAGTCTACAACTTTAGGCATTTCAGTATTAACAGTTTCAATTATATTTTTGACATTAGCATGGGTGCAAATAATGTTGGTATCATCTGCATACTAAGTAAAATCTAATTTAGAAGTACATCGAAGTACTTATCATAGGAACATACCAGTCATGCTTGTTTTTCAGATTATTTCCTATACTTGCCGCCAAAGATAGGGTTTCCTACTACAATCAGATAAAAATGACAATGATTAATACAGCAAGTATTCAATCACTGATGTGGTAGCATCAACATAGATAAAAACACATTGCAAAAAGCATTCTACAAAATTAGAATGCTTCTTCATCTAAAACTAGCTCACAAGATAAAGGTTATAAAACTGCAGCACCAAGAAGTCAACATTTTTTAATAACTTTTCTTATCAGCCTATAAAAATTATTATGTAAATCAGATTATGTGATATTGATTCATAACTGTCCTAAAATGAATGACTTTGAGGGGAAACATTTGACAAACTCTCAAAATCATTGATCCTGTAATAAACAGGTTGACAAACTTAAGAACAAGGTACACATGAATAGAAAGCTATGTATTAAAACCAAATATAATGAAAAGTCTGTGCAACAGTACAGTATATAAAAAAAAACATCAACAAAAGCTGTCCATATCTTATCCTTTTTTTAAGGAAATTTAAGCCTTAAAAACATGTTGATATTACACAAATATACCCTTATGTCATATTTACCTCCACTGAGACATATCATGTCCTCAGTTTATGACATTCCTTCAAAAGAGAGAGCCATGTAACTTTTCCAACATTCTTATATCATCATAACATGTCTATATCATCATAATATGTCTATATCATCATAACATGTCTATATCATCATAACATGTCTATATCATCATAACATGTCTATATCATCATAATATGTCTATATCATCATAATATGTCTATATCAACATAACATGTCTATGTCATCATAACATGTCTATATCATCATAACATGTCTATGTCATCATAACATGTCTATATCATCATAACATGTCTATGTCATCATAACAAGTCTATATCATCATAACATGTCTATATCATCATAACATGTCTATATCATCATAACATGTCTATATCATCATAACATGTCTATGTCATCATAACAAGTCTATATCATCATAACCTGTCTATATCATCATAACATGTCTATATCATCATAACATGTCTATATTATCATAACATGTCTATATCATCATTTATTGGTGAACACTTTTAGCCCTTACTCTACCAAGTGGTGATGCTGTTTTAAACCACTTTTTCTATAAAAAAATTGGGATCTTCCCAAAGTTCTGTATGAGTATTCTTATTATCATTCAAAAGTACTCAAATACATCTTTAACAAAATATATCTTTGTTGTAGGAGTTATATTAAAAAATATTGAGAAAAAGTAGCTTAATAATGGGTAAGTTTAGTTTTACGAAAAATGATTTTTTTTTTTTAAACTTCAAGATAACTTTTCTACTTCTAAATCAAACATGCAAGTCCTAAGACATGATGGTAATGATTTCTGGTCAAATTTTTATTATACCTATCTGCAATCTTTTTTCTGGGGAAATTTTTTCTTAATTTTTGAATTTTTGCCATTTTTGACACTATTGTTTCAAAAAATCATATACAAAAACCGTACATCACCCATGCTTTGTTGAAGCGCCGTTCAAAACTGCTCAAAATTTCCTTTCATTTGATATATAAATAAAGGCATACTCCCTTCATATTGATCTTAAGCTATAAAAATTAAATTTCACCTTTTAAGTAAATAATGACTACATAGTGTAGCGGTTATCAATGTGTACAAGCACACGAGCGCACCAGGTTCGAGCCTCTGGTGAGAGTACCGCCCTGTAATTTTTCTGCTACGGTTTTCAGGGGTCATTTGGCTAAAATTATTTGGCTAAAATTATTTGAAATATTTTCTTATCTTTAACCTTCTAGCTAAAAATCATATTATTAAAAAGGAAATTTTATAAAGAATTTAAACATGTAATACAAAACTCTTGTTTTTAATATTCACAAGAAATTATGCTCGTGCAAAGATCTGCCCATTTGTTGACTGAATTAAGCCAAAAATGGCTTAAATTCAATATATTTGTCAAATTTTTCCTAATTTTGCTTTCAAGTACTCAAGAGATCAATATCTTGGCTTCCAATAAAACCAAACTTGTAATGAAAGAAAATGGAAAGAAAAGTTGTTAAAGAAAAGTAGTCAAAAATTCATATGAAGAAAAAAAGTTTCATATATTTAAGTAAGGGTTAAGTTCACTATTTTCACTTAGCTATATGGGTCTACTGATCTGTTGTTGCTGTAGGCTAAAAGATGAAAGCGGTACCTATCATATAATATAACGATATCTTGCGGGTGATAGGATAAGTGCCTTGTCTGTACAGGCTTAAATATTTCAGACATTTCCCATAGGTGAGTTCAAACCTCTCACAGGTGAGTTCAGATCCCTCGCAGGTGAGATCAGACCCCACAAAGGTGAGATTGAATCCCTCACAGATGAGTTCATACCTCTCACAGGTACCTCACAGGTGAGTTTATACCCTCACAGGTGAGTTAATACCCTCACAGGTGAGTTCAGACCCCTCATAGGTGAGTTCAAACCCCTCACAGGTGAGTTCAGACCCCTTACAGGCGAGTTTAGACCCTTTACAGGTGAGTTCAGCCTCACAGGTGAATTCAGCCTCACAGGTGAGATCATACCCCACACAGGTGAGATCAGACCCCACACAGCTGAGATTGAATCCCTCACAGGTAAGTTCAAACCCCTCACAGGTAGGTGAGTTTAGACCCCTCACAGGTGAGATCAGACCCTCACAGGTGAGTTCAGACCCCTCACAGGTGAGTTCAGACCCTTCACATGGGAGTTCAGACCTCTCACAGATGAGTTCAGACCCCCCACAGGTGAGTTCAGACCCCTCACATGTGAGATAAGACCCTTACAAGTGAGTTCAGACCCCTCACAGATGAGTTCAGACCTGCACAGGTGAGATAAAACCCCTCACATGTGAGATAAAACTCCTCACACATGAGATAAGACCCCATACAGGTGAGTTCAGACCCCTCACAGGTGAGTTCAGACCCCTCACAAGTGAGATAAGATCCCACATAGGTGAAATAAGACCCCTTAGAGGTGAGAAAAACTCGCAGGTGAAATAAGACACCTCACACTTGAGATAAGACACCTCCCACGTGAGATAAGACCCTTCACATGTGAGATAAGAAATATACAATGTAATAGTAATGCAATCATGTCATTTGCTAGTTGGGAATGTTATGTGCAATTGGAATAATGATAATGTAATTTTGATGAACTTGTACACATGTCACGTGATTAATAAGTGTAGAGATAGTTAATTGTGTTTACGTTTTATATTTACTGCTCTGCTCTGCAGTGCCGATCCCAATCCCTGTTAAATGTGTCACTTCCAATTCTTCAAAAGTTATTCGTTGAGTAAAAAAATAATGACCAGCAAAATGCATAGGCTTCAATTAAAATACCTCAACACATGATGAAGAGACAGCTATAGTATACAATAATAGAGAGACAACATGCATGAACCTGTTTATCCATTATACTATTCCTCACAAGTAACTTTTCAGATTTAAGAGTAAATTTAAGCTGCTAACCAATCGGTAACAATGTCACAGTCAAGAGAAAACTAACATGTCTGATGATTTAACACTTTAAAGTTCCCCCTTTTCCCCTTCAAAAAAAACCCCAAAAAACAAACAACAAAAAAACAAAAACAAACAAGAACTGTCGAAAGGACAGTATGCCTAACTATTTAAAGCTAGTATAGAGAATGGGCTTATTGAGGGAAGTATATACAGAAATAGGTAGCAGGGGCAGATGATTTCAAAGTACCTAAGCTTTAAAAGATGCACTTACATTTTCATTCGTTTGTTAACTTTCACAACATTTTACTACAAGCTTCAAAATATCTTTAGAGTTTTCATAGAGATATTAAACAAACAGCTCAAGATTACCTCACCCATGCAATAACTCAGAAAACATGTAAAAGCTAGCAGTCTTTATAACCATTACACTTCTTTTAGTTCTATCAATTCAACAACAAAGAAAGGAGAGGCCCTAACTACCCAATTAATATGCACACTATACCTCACCATTAATGTGAACAATGCTCTTCACATATATGGTATCAGCATTTGTTTAAGCAAAATCACCACACCCACTTTAATTCAAGAGATACCACAGATACAAATATTTTCATTGGTATGCAAATAAGCTAATTAGTATACACACACAACCCTCCCCTCCCCCCCAATCATGCTCAACTAAACAGTACCCATGTCCTCTACCACTGAACAAGTTATTATCTCAGGTTAATTATCTAATACGAAAGTCTATTGTTATGCAAATAACCTAATTAATATACACTTCACAATTAAGTCTAGACAATGAGCTTCACATATATGATCATTTGTGTGAACAAAATCCCCACTCCCATTTTAATTTAAGACATAGATACAAATATTTTCAAGGTTATGCAAAAAAAAAAAAACTAATTAGTGTGCACACACAATGGCACGGGGATCACAAAAAAATCTCAGACTTAGTACCACTGTCAAAATGGCTGATTGAGTCTACTTGATTCAATTTGATTCTGAATTTTTTTAAATTATTGAGAAGCATGGTCACCCTCCTGATGAACAAATACCGAACAGAGCAAAATACTCCTGTACCCATAGCTTGCCACCCCAATCATGCTTATTTGAGCAGTACCCATGTCCTCTACCCCTGTGCCAAGTTACATGAATGTACACCATTCATAACTTAAGTTATGCACTCATGTTAAACATTTTGTCAAAGAAAGTCTAGTTACGCAAATAACATAATTAATATGCACACTTCACCTAACCATTAAGTGTAGACAATGCTCTTCACATATATAATCATTTGTGCAAACAAAATGCCCACATCCACTTTAATTTAAGAGATATCATAGATAGAAATATGTTCATTATGGTATACATGAAATTAACTCTTTTCAGGAATTATGCAGAAAAATCCTTCAAGTTGGCAGGACCATTAAACAGTTTACACTCTTAATGCTTGTGCTACGTACACTTGATTATAATATATGTGTGTGTATGTGTGTGCGTATGATTGAAGGAGTGAGGGGGGAACCAAACATGGCTTAACAAGGTTGAGGTATCACTTGTCTTTTAATTTTAAATCAAATTAATCTTGTCAATCATTACCAAAGTTTACTTATTTCCATGTTTAAGTTTATCAGATATATTCTGCAAGCTAACAGAAAGACAGACAGACAGACAGACAGACAAACAAACACAGCTGACACATAAACTCCATTAATTATTGCTGAAAGAGAGGGCAGGAGAGATTGGTCCAGTCCTCTATGGGGTCCCAATAATTGTCAGTGTGACTTAGCTGTAGGTTACTATTTTCAAAATAAATCAGCCAAAAAGTGCTGGTTCCTCTCAAGATAGCCTATTTTCTAGAGTTTGCCCCGGGCCCATGCAATTCTCGTGGGCCCATGCAATTCTTGTGGGCCCATGCAATTCTTGTGGGCCCATGCAATTCTCGTAGGCGCATGCAATTCTCGTGGGCCCATGCAATTGAAGGAGGCAATGAAAAGATAAAAGTCTCACCTGCGGATGAGAAGAAGTCCACACTCATGGAGGTGGGAAGGTCCTCTGGTCTCTCGATTCCATACCCATTGAAGGTCTGCTGCCCAGGAACCTGCACCATGAACTGCTTTGCGAGCTCTTTGTGGTCCTCCTGATGTATGAAATCTAGAAAACTTTTGCCCACCATTTCATACTGCCAAGAAAAACACAATGATTGAAATACAAATAATATCAACCAGGTAAGTACGTAATTGAGTATGTTATATCTCTTTCTCAACAGCTATACAGAGATTCCATGGCCATTTGATAAACCAGTTGTGAAGCACTGGTGAATGAAGATGCACTGGGAATTAAACCCAGGAACTCTAGCATACAAGTAGATGCTATGACTGGTAGACCATGACCTCTTTTGGAAAATAAGCCAACAGATTCAAAGCACTTCTTTATTATCTTATCATATATTCATGTTGTTTTTTGTTCACACCATGACAATAGCCATAAATAGAATAATCCCATGAATTATCATTTCATATATACAACAGAGGTCAATTAAAGACACAAATTGGTGTTAAAATCATGCTGATATCTTCATTCGTTTCAGAAATAAGTTTCAAAATTTCACTAAAGTGTTGAAAAATGACTCAATAGTGTACAGTGTGATGTCACACTTGCAGATCCAAGACAATGTTTTATGCATTCTTTGAAAACTAATAGCATTAATAACATTAACATTACAAGAACATGCTTTTGCCCATTTACCTTACGCTCTAAATACATTAAAAAAATAGAAAAACATAATGTTTTGGATCTGTAATGACATCACACCCACACTTTATACTGCACTGGTCGCTTTTCAATACACTGTTAATATCTTGAATGTAATCACTCCTAAACTGAAATAAATATCAACATGGTTTTTTCATCAATTTGTTTCTTTAATAGTCTTCTATTATGAAAATAAAAATTCATGTGGATATTCTTATATCATATCATATAATATTCTTATATCATATCATATAATATTCTTATATAATATAGGGCATGGTTTCTTAATTAATTTTTACTAAGAGCCACCATTTGACACCAGCCTCAAGCCGCAGACCATTCGCATGACAAAACCAGCATCACATAACAAAAAAAAATCCATCAAAACAATATGTGAATACGAACAAGCTGAGAGCACGTGCGATATGGATGTACGCCAGATGTCCGCGGTTATTTTATCTGCCTTCCTTTGACACACCATTTTTTAACGGAACTAAAGATAACATTTTATTTGATAAGCCGCGATATTCTAGTGCGCTGATCTGCCTTGCAAAAACCCAAAATAAACAAGGATTTTGCAATTTTTACCGATCTCATTTGGATCGATCGAGACGTACTATATATATTTTTTCCACTATGACTATTGTTCACGGGCCAGATTGGATTGCCTGGCGGGCCAGAATTGGCCCACGGGCTGCCTATTAAGAATCGATGATATCGGGCATTCAATGACAGACTGCACTTTCTAGGAGAGCAAAGAACTTCATAAAGGGATATCTATCCCCTCCATACTCAAGCCATCTAAAAATCTGTATTCCTTCACACATTCAACATTATTACTATGTTTAATGTTTCAAAACATTACACCAGCAACGACAGCTCACTGGGATACTTCTAGAAACCAGAACCAAAAGGTTTTGTGGAAGGGTGAATTATTGGGCGCCGAACTTACCTACCACCCTCCTCCCTCATCACATACACCTGCTGCTTTTATTGTAAATCAAAATTTGTCCCCTCAAATGCTGTATTTATTTGATTGGCTGGAAGTTTTGCTGTTGATTGTAATAAGTGAGAGTATTGATGCTGGCTTACAAAAGGAGAATTTTATTAAACTTACACCATTCTCTAGCAGAAGTCTTGGATTTCATTTTTGTTTTTTTGGTGAGGTTTAACAGTACCATGATAACGACAGTCAAATTGTGCCAAAGAGATTAGATTATGTCACAGGTGAAGAGGATGGAGAAGCTGGACAGAGAACAGTAATTAGATGGGCGAGCATAAAGGTATGGTGTAGGAGGGAGCTGAATTTTTCAGTTGCTTTTTGTATTTATAGTTTTTTTGCGGAGTAGGTCGACAATGGAGTTGAAGGGATTGAGGAAAGCTCTGGGGTGGGTGAAGAGTGGGCAGTCAATGAGGCTGTGTTTGACCATAAGGGGCCCATGACAGTTATTGCAGAGATGTGGGGTGGAAGAGTCAGTAAGGTGTGAGGTGGGTGTGACCTATTCTGAGGCTGCTGGTGTAGATATGGTCTTCATGGGAAAGGCTGTGGGTAGTGGGGCTGGAAGGCTGGATGTTTAGAGTTTGTTATCTGTGTGGGTGTCCCAATTTGATTGCCAGCAGTGATGGGTATGTGAAGCAATAAGTGGTTTCATGTCGGCATGTGTTTTGGAAAAGGGGGTGGGTTGAGAGCTTTTTTAGCAGCCGTGTCTGCTTTTTCATTGCCCGGTGATTCCCATTTAAGTGGTATCCATAATCAAAGGAAGCATTTCCTACATGGGGGTTGGGGGTTGGGAAGTTTATGAAGGATGAGGTGGGTTGTGGAGTTTTCCATTTATGGTTGTGTAAGGACATTTAAGGACAGATTTTGAGTCTGAAAAGATGGCAAAGCAGTTGAGGCTAGCTAAATCCATCCGAGCCATTAGACTCATAGGGCACTTGCTTAGTCCTGGTTTCCATGGTGCAAGTGGATGAGAGTGTCCAATTTAAGTCTCCAGCAACACTGATACTTATTTTACAGCTGAGTGGACTGGAGCAAGTAGAGTGTCTTGCTGAAGGACACAATGTAGGGCTCGCGACAGAAAAGGTGGGTATCTGATGAGGTTGTGGACGGGATTTTGGATGTTGGCGAGAGTCCTAGTGATGTAGGAGAGGCTGAGCTTTTTACATCCGAGTAGGAAGGGAAGCTCTTGGCCTCAATATAGAGGCTAGGGATGGGGAAAGTTTTGTAGGCACCCAGGCAGAGCCTGAGGGCTTCGTTTTGGATGATTTGATGTGACGAAGGTATGAGTTGTGGGTAGCGAAGTAAATGATACTGCCGTAATCTAGCTTAGCACGAATGGTGAGCCTGAAGATCTTGAGGAGGCACAAAGTCCTCATCATGCAAGCATCAGACATTTATTAGCAGATGCCTCAGGCGCCTATTATGTATCAAGTTGCAAGACAAAATAACCAGCAATGAACTCTGGCCCTGCACAAGTCAAGATCCACTTGACATACAGATCATTAAAAGGAAATGGGGATGGCTTGGTCACACAATAAGAAAAGCATCAACCAGTGTTACACGCCATGCTCTTAGATGGAACCCACAAGGGAAACACAAGAGAGGAAGACCCTGGATAACATGAGATGCTCCACTGAGGATGACACCTTGGTCACTCTTAGGGTCAGCTAGAAGTCATAGCCTGAGACAGAACAAAGTGGAGGCACCTTGTTGTTGACCTATGCTCCAAACGGAGTACAGGGGTTTAAGGCAGTCAAGTAACCGTCCGCTCCTCAAGTACTGATGGAGAGGATGCGAAGGAGGTTGACAGATTTCTTGCAGTTTGCAGCAATCTAGTGTGGTTGTACATAGAAATACAATTGCCAAAGAGTGTGAGGCTGGGGTTGGGGTGGAGATTGTTGGAGTGGCAAAACTGCAAGCATACAGTTTTGTCTTTGGCTTTCATAAGCCTGTTGCACCAGTAGGCAATTTAGGCTGAGTTAGAGCCAATTTTCAATGAGAGTAAAGCTGGTGGGGGAGTAAAAGATGATGATGCACACTTGATGTTGGGGCCAAGATCATAAGTAATGTTGTTAAAACTGAGATTGAAAAGAATTGGGAACACTCTTCTTGGGGGCAAAGGTTGGAAAGAATGTGACTAATACGACCCTAACAATGTCTGGGGGGAGAGAAAGTTTTGAATGAAGATTTCTTGGGATATGGCCTCTGAGACCTATAGTATGGAGTTTACGAGTGATTTCGTAAAGGTAGTGTCGTAGGCTTTTTTTAAGCCAAAAAAAGATGACAATGCGGTGTTCCTTCTTTAGAAAGGCTTCATTGAGTTTGGTTAAGTAATCAGGTTATTGTGGCGTTTTGTAAACCGTTTTGGTTGGGGAGAGGATTCTATTGGTTTCAAGGAACCAATTTAGCCTCTGATTGATCAACGAGCGGTAGCTGAGGAGGTTATTGCTATCTTTCCCATGTTTGGGAATAGTGGGTGACTGAGAGTGGGAGGTCCATATGAGGTTGAAAATAGTGAGGAGGGTATTGATGGCTTTGGGGAGTGTTTTAAGAACTGCAGCCAGCTTCGTTGATGGCTTCTTTCTACTCTGGTCACAAGGTGAGGGGGTTTTGTATAGCTCTCGGTGTTGTCGGAGAGAAACCTGATTCTCTGGGTTTCAGCGCGAGGTGGCGAGGCGGTTGATGGGGTAAAGATAATGTAAATGATGATGATGATAGCTACAGAAAAATATGACTAAGGAAAAGATAAGGAACTGACATAAATTTTCATCATTATTGTTTTTATCGGAATGATGATGATGATGATTTAATAAACAAAAGAAAAGAAAGACAAATCATGACATTGTTTGGCAACCACTAGCTTTTTTGCTCAAACTGCAGCTTTTCTACTGAAGATATGAAGAATATTTTTATAATGACTGAACGTTTGACAGTGTTTTACCTTTCAGATTCCTTTGACATACTCTGTAATTTTTAAGAAAAACTTGAAATAATTGTTAAATTATTTTGATGGTTTTACATGTAGTTACGTAAAAGAGAGAATATCAACTGATCAACATTGCGCATATAATACGTTAAAAAAAATGTATTTACAGTGAACAGTTCTTGGGCATTGTACACAATTTGAGTTAGATTTGAAACCAAATGAATCTTTTTTTGTTGTTGCAAACTTTATTAACAATGATACATATAAATAAAAGCATACAACATGAAAGATGCAGATGCATAAATGAAGGTACACAAAACATTAAATGTTCTTTATATAAAATGAAATGGGACATAGATAACCATATCAATGTAAAGGTACAAAATAGAATAAGTACACCTGGACTGGAGTTTTAGCAAGAAATATAAATCAGGTACATTTTAGGAAAAATTGGTAAGAAATCACCTTTTTTAAATGTAGTAAAAACTTGGCAAATGCACCTAAAATAGGTATCAATGAATAGGAAATTTAATTCCCTTTTAAATGACATGTTATATAAAAATAGCCAAAATAATTATTTTCGAATCATTACTTTTTAATTATATGGTTGTCCAAATTGACCTCAATTGACCTTAATGACATCATAAATTCCAGGGGGATACAGAGAGGGCATCCACCCTGGGAAGGTTCCCGAGACCCATAGCAACATTTTTGATATAGCTGTCAATTGTTCTCAAAAATGCCATCAAAGGTCCTGAAATGATTTTCAACCGCCCCACTAACAAATGGTTACAGTTAGTAGAGTTGACTAATATCAAATCAAATTTTAACTTTAAGATAAACACTAGATGAATTCCCTTAGTTCCATAGCATTCTTGATACAAAGTATGAATGGGCTTGACGTGACAACTAGGAATTCCAATACCAACTTTATAAAATTGAAGATCTTCAAACCTGATTCAGTCCCAAGTGCTTTGTAACATTGTCTGAAACGTAGAGAACACGCCCCTTCCTTGATATGAATGACATAAATCCGTTTAACGCCTGAGGTATAAAACAAGAAAGAAAAAGAATCATGATTAGAATTGATATAAAATACACAATTATCCTGTGGTTTAAGTCATGTGCTTCTCAAAGGACATGTAGGTGAAAGATTGAATCTCTGTTTAAGCGAATAATTCAAAGTGGAGCCATTGCCATAAAAGGGTTATAAAGAGGGGCGGCGGAACCGGGGGGCGGCCCCTAAAAACTTTTGGTGAACATGTGTTATCACCTTTTCTAATGCAATTAGTCCCCCAATATTGTTATCACATGCCACCTGACCTCATTAGACCCCCCCCCCCCCCACACACACACACACACAATATTTTAAAAACTCTGCCACCCCTGTTATGAAAAAAACAAATTCATTCTGCTTGGGAGTTATTACTTGTCAATAATTGTACCAGTGTGTTTAAAAGTGACCTCCCAGTGTAAAGTGTGATGTCATAAAGGCAAATCCAAGAAAATTTGTATGTATTTCTCTAAAAATTAATTGACTGTCTCTAAATTATTGAAAGCATTTTTCTCTAATGATTGAGATGGGGTATAATATGAACTTGCAAAGTACTTTGCTCATCTGCTCATGAACTTTATAACTCCAAGCAAAATATTTTTTTTCTTTCGCTTTATAGAAATATATAACAATCATCTTGGATCTGCCTTTATGACATCACATTGTACACTGCGAATGTGAGGTCACACTGATAAAATATAATATCTCTAAAACAAAATAAGATAATTGTTCCCCATACACAAAACATTCAAAGGAACAACAAGGCTGGATGAATGAAGACAATGGATAGGATTTCAGAATTTCTCAATTCAATTAATTACTAAGAAGGGGAGATGCAAACACTTTAAAAGTGATGCTAGTCCTTAGAACAATTGCTTGAAGCATCACCAGTAAAGCTGCATTGATACATAACATAGACCTCATGGAAGCTTACACTTTATTCTTGTCAGTAATTGGGAACAAATTTTGACATATCTCCATGTTAACACCGGCCTAAAAATGGTTACATATGAGGAACATGAATGCTCATACAAATTTACGCAAAAATTGACTAATAAAAGAAAAAATTCTTAGAATAAGAGATGCACTTAGAATCTTGAAGATTGTGAGGGTGACATGACTATCTCTCTGGGACATACATAAAATAATATGATGACATACAATAATACAAACTTACTGAGCAATATAAATGTCATGGTATATTTTACATCAATCCATCTTAAATTGTTTGTTTGTATAAAAAATATACAGTTACTGTTACACATGCCACTCCTGAATGTTGTTGTTTGTTGATGTTTAATGTCACTGTGACAGTCAAATGTGCCAAGAGGGTGTTAAAAATCTAAGATGCAAGACAGTATGAATATCAAAGGAGCAAATAGAGGTAAGAAAAGGGGAGGAAGGATAGGATGGTAGGATATAAAAGGGGAGTGTGGGTAAGGATTAAATCAGGTGGAATAAGTTGCTCCCGGGAGGGGAGCGGAGGGGGGGGGGGGGCACTTCATACTCAAAGTGGAAGAAGTGCACAGCCTACCAACCAAAAAACATACCCGCAGTATGACCAATGTTTTGGTTACTGCAGTATGATATTATACAATTTGGATACCTGCAGTATGAACGAAGTCAATTTTGATATCTGCAGTATGAGCATTCAACAAAAATATTGTAAAATATGGACCAGCAATACAAAACTAACAGAGTAAAACCTCATTTTTTGGGACCTGCACAACAAAAATGATGAAAAGAAGACAATACTTTTTGCTAATAAAAAAATATATATATGTATTGTTTTTTAGTACATTTTTTTGTTTTGTTTATAGTAAAAAACAGACAACTGCACTACAAAAATGGTGCAAAACAGGCACCTGCTCAGGCAGCACATATATATATATATATATATATATATATATATATATATATATATATATATATATATATATATATATATTTTACCTCACATATGAAAGTGCCCCCTTCCCCCTCCCGATGACTCGGTAGAATAAAGATAAAGTTGAGGAGGACTTATTTCTAAAATTGCCTTCACTTTAAAAACCAAATCCCCATTAACTGAATGTTGATGATACATACATGTTTTGAACAAAACCACATGAGTCACTTTGAACATGGAGTTTAAAATGCTTTGAGAAGTGCAAACACTTAATTAAGTTTAATGCTTGTTTTGACTTAACCAGGTGGTTTAAAGAATGCATCAAAATACAAAGGTGAATTTGAGAGCATGTTGTGAAACAGAGAAGATAAGTGGTTAGAACCTAACTGAATGTTGATAAGAATGGCCAAGAAAAAGTGAAGGGGGAATGGTTATGAAGGTCGTGCAGGTCGTGGATGTCAGAAGAGATGGAGGATGAAGGCACATAGTCTGCTGTAAAATTTGACATAAAACCCTATGTATTTTCCATGCTATAAAATAATGAAAGATATCATTTTCTTGGAAATATAGCTTGCTGTTAAAACTCATACAAGCATCAGAACTTCTAATAAAGTTCATAGATGTGACAGGTATAGACAAGTAAGTCCAAGCTTGTTTATGAATAACAACTTCCAATATGTCTTTCATTATCATTCACTAATGCTAATAAATAACCACAGATTATTCACTTGGGAAATAAGTTCTGGAAAATTCATGTAATTTCTTATACAAATTGAAAGATCTTAAAGAATACAATAAACACCATCATGAATTCAGATTCTTATCCAATTCAAGAAACACAATGAGTCTTTTTTTTTCAAGGGTGTGAGTATGTCTTTGTCTTGAAATGGAGGAAAACACTTCAAGAGTGTCTTGTAGAGAATCTAATTTAAAAATCACTCCTGCCGTAGCGGCAAAACTGACTCTCTCTACTCATAACATAATATATGTTGTATTTTTGGTTTTCGATGAGCATTCAAGAGTCTTGCAAAGAAGTTATTTTTATACTGCTGTTTATCTCAAGATGTATTGCCTTTGGAGAACTTTGGATAAGATCAGAATCTTCTTTGATGGAAGTGACTAATAAGTTCTACATATTTAACTCTGAGAATCTATAGGAAACATTAAAATGTGCTTCAAATTTGTCAAAATTCTGAGAATAGCAGACTCACATAAAACTGGATAAAACTTAAGTGCAGGACTGGAGTCAGTTTACGAAAAGAAACTGCTTACAGACCGAGAGCCTTGGAGTAAATGAAAGGACACGACTGTTTGCATGTGATAAAAAGTAAGTAAACTGAAGTGGCAGGTTGAAGCAAGAATTTACACCATTCTTTTCCACCTTATGTCTTAGAAACTGTTGTAATCTAACCTTCTGTCTTCATCCTCCGATCATTACATCACAATAATTCAAGTTAAACTGCAAGCAAACCCCAAAACAGGCTCATGAACCTATCGTGACATTCAAAAACATATACTTTAAAACTAGTTTTGACGTTCTGTAACCTTCAAAGCTTTTAAAGAAATGTCATCATTACCAAAAGTTGTCACTCTGTATTCCATCATCATGATCTCATTTACTTTATAATTCCCATGTATGTATTTAATGATGGATTTTAAAATCACTAATAAAAGATCAGTGACTGTCCTCCTGGAGTAAAATCTCATACTTTAATCTATATTTTTCTGTGACCCAATTCTGCTGCAATATAATTTCACTTGAGGAGAATTAATGCTATTCTTTATGTATACATTACACAAGAGACAAGATGAATAACTAGTTTTCATTTTACTGATGATGATAAGTATTTATATAATACCAGATAAATAAAAACAAGAGAAAAGTGACATTTTAAAGATCTTGTTCAGTTAAAAGAAACAGGAGCCAAAAAGTTAAGGCCCTTTTTTTTCAGTCTCATGGATATTTAAACATATTTTTGTGCAAGGGATGGTACCGAAAACCTTTGATAAGAAATATTCAAATTAATAATAATGATTTCTTATTACCTAATACCTTAGGATGGTACTGGATACAGGTTGCGAAACCTCAACTTTCAGCTTTGTGTCGGTGTTGAACTAATTAATATAGGGCAGCTTCACGGTCAAACCTTAAAAGGCTCAGAGCTCCAGAAATTGTCCAGCCGGTTTTGAAAGCTATTGATGCTTGGTGCTGTAATGACGGTTTGCTTAAGGAGTTTCAATGGCTAACTACCCCATGACTAAAGAAGTTATGACCAATTATGTGTTGGTTCTAGACAGAAAAAGCTTGAGTTGATGGCCGCATGTAGCAGTGACTGAAGTGTAGAGATTGAGAATGGAGGATCATAGTATCTATTTAATATCTTAAAGACTTTAATCATGTCACCTAAAGCCTTTGAAGGAAAGAGTGGGTAGCTTGAGTCTCTGCAAACAATCTTGGTAGGAGAGATTCTTTAATACAGGAACTAACTTAGTTGCATGTCGCTGAAAATTCTCTATTGCAACTAAGTGCTTCATTTCAAAAGGATACCAGATAGTATTAGCAAAATGAAGGTGTGGTCTTACAAGTGATTTGAAAAGGATGATCAGATTTATCTTCATCAATATAAGTGTATGTGCGTCGGATTAGGCCAAGAATGCAGTTGGCTTTCTTTACTTTGGAATTGATGTGACCATCAAAGGAGAGCTGAGAGTCAACCAATACACCTAGATCTTTAGCATTGCAAACATGAGATAAGAACTGAAATGAATTACTGCTATCATCTACCATGTGATAGGGAAACTGGTAACAGAAGTTGATAAGAGAGAACCTGGCACTTTTTAGGGTGGAATCAGAGTTCAATCTGTAGTAATTGACAGTCCATATTAGTATGAAGAGGCCTGAATATTTTGGTGTCATCTGCAAATAGGAGAACATTGGGTCCCATGTTGAGTAGCAGGTCATTTATATATATGACAAAGAGTACTGCTCTTGAAAATGCTACCCTAGGAGGAAGGGAGGGGGGGGGGTTGCCACTAGTGATGTCATTCCAAGAGGAGAAGCCTCGTTGGCACTCACTCTTTGCATACGGTTGGAGAGAAAGGACTTCGACCAGCCAAATAAGGGGTCACAAAAACCATATTCATGGAATTTTGTCAATAGTCGCTTATGACTATATGAGGGACTGTATCAAAAGCTTTTTTGAAATCCATTAGGACGATATCAACTGGTATCTTTCTGTTGGCAGCTGCTGACCAATAATCCAAAGGATTCAGAAGTTGTACAGTAGAGAGAAGTTATTAATTCTTAAGTAATTTTTCAACAAGCATCAAAGCAGACCAGTGTTATTGCAAAATTTTCTTGACTTAACGATAAAAACTCTCACTTTTCAACCGAGAAGTTTGGAATCCAATCGGATTTGTGCACAAAAGACTGAAATCAGACAAGGAATATTCCCACAGCCTCCCATTCTCCATAAGTTTCAATTTACGAATTTATTGTCAAATTTGTTTGCTTGTTTGTAAGTTGCAGACTTGTGAAATTGAGCAAGTATGAACAATCTAAAAAAAAATTCCATAAAATAGTTTTCACCCAGCATATATTGGTAAAATTAATTTTTGATAAGATAAATCGCTTGTTGTAAAAAAAATTAATGTATGGCATCAGCTATGCAAAGTACATTCCTCAATAATATATATAATCAAATAGAGTTGGAATTAATTGTAAAATTTCCCAGTTCTGAATAAAGGTGTTGAAAAATAATATTAATGTAGTAAATTTACATCTTCATATGCTTCCCTCTTTTGCAAGTTAATGTACTTTGCATCGCACAATTACATGGGCGACGTTTTTAGAGCACATATTATACAGTTGCTTACTCAAGGATCTAAAAATAAATAAATAAATCATATATTTTTATTTTTTTAAGTCTGTTATCAAACTTGTTTCACTCCATATTAAAACTTAATATGGCTCGAATGGAACATGATACTGAAGAACTGTCATCAAAATGATGTTTTTTCTATCAAATATGGTTTGTCAGATCACTTGAAGTAATCCTTGATATTTTCCCTTAATATTGCATTCTGGGAACAAATACGAATCATTTCAAGATGCATGGCAAGGACGATTATGCTATGCCTATATCAGCCTTCACGTTAGTAGTATATAACTAAAATGCATAATTGACTTATCTAGCTGATTTTCCATGTCAGCAGGTTTGTAACTTGGGAGTATCTCTAGAGTCAAATTTTTCCCTTTTAACATCAAATTTCTAACATTTCATTTGGTTTGTTAATGTTTAACGGCACCGCAACAGTAAAGAGTTAAATGTGCCAAGAGGATGTAGTTAAATCATGCTGCGAACGTTTAATCCATGCTTTTGTGACATCCCACCTTGACTTCTGTAATTCTATCTTCATTGGCCTACCCAAAAAACTGAGACGCTTACAAAAAATTCAAAACTGGGCTGCTAAACTTATCCTCCAACAACCCATGTCTATGCACATCACCCCTCTTCTTCGAACTTTGCACTGGCTACCAATTGAAGCAAGAATGCATTTCAAGATCCTTACTCTACTTCATAATTCCATTTATGGCTTATCACCAAATTAATTACCTCTCTGAATTTATTTCCATCAAAGAATACAAACGCACCACCTGTCAATCAAAATTTACTACCCTCCTTGTTCCAAAAATCAAAGGTCTTTCCTATAGCAACTATGCTTTTTCAGTCCCTGGCCCCAAATGATGGAGTTCTCTCCTAAATGTTTTAAAATGAATACCCACTAAGTCAGTCTTCATGTCCAAACTTAAAACCTACCTCAACTCTAAACATTGTTTAACTTAACATATTTTATATATTGTTGTATATTCCATTTGTTGTATTTCTTTATAAATTTTGTCATTAAATGCATATGTACGGTGTATTTGCCAATCATATGATTATAATTAGTGCTTTATATGTGCTAGTTATTAGTTATTATTATATGTCCAACAGGGATAGCATTGCTTTTTCTTTATTAACATGCTTGATTTAAATTCATTCCACTTGTTACAGTTTTTAATTCAGTAGTTCAGTTAAATTTCATATTTAGTATGACATAATTTACTGGAAAGTAATGTACAAAATGCTTCTCTTAGGGTGCAACATGTCAAAGTGAATGATAAATGAATTTTCAAAAATGATACATTGAATGTCTCTGATGCATGCACTGAACTTAGCCTGAAAAACTTGAGAGGATTTCAGCCTCACAGTCTCAGCCTCGTGAAAGGATTTCAGCCTCGTGAGAGGGTTTCGGCATCATAAGAGGGTTTCACCCACATGAGAGGGTTGATTAATTTGCAACAAACTTACCACTGTAGTGCTATAAAATATCCAGGTTTGATGGTTACACTTCCATTCATTTTCCACTTTTCTGTAAACTACAGAATGACCTCATATTGTTTGTAATCTTCCTCTCATTCGGAACTCTGCAACAACCTCACATTAGGTCAATAACGCCAAGCTAGCAATGCCAGTTTCTGAATTTGCATTGGAAGTGAATAAACCTTACCAGGCATTCACCCGAGACCAGGTGGGAGGTGAGGAACCTAGGTACTGTGTCAGGACCGCCTTTTAACGTCCTGATCCTATGGACGGGGATCACCACCTTGCCATTGACCACACTTTTCTCAATGGCTGGATGGGGAAAAGGTGGGATGCAGATGACCAGTCTCTGTGCTTGATGTCAGCAATCCTTCTGTTGAAAAATCACAGGCTAAATCATTGTTGGAGTTGAACCTTGGAACCCTCTGCCTTTAAGTCATCCCCTAAACCATTCTTCATTGTTTATGTTGTTTTTCATAAATAACATTAGGATCAATCTCAGGATTGTTCTTAATTCCCCTAACCCTCACTCAATTGTAAATAAGTTTTATCACTTACTTGAAGCATCAAAGTACCCTCTGGAAACTCCACATTCTCTTTCTCTGCTTCATCTCCCATACTATCCCCATAGGTGATTGCTTTGGTCTTCAATCTATTCAATATTTCAGTATGCTCTGGAAGACAAGAGATAAAACATCCCAATCATTTTATTTCAATCAATCGTCAAACGGGTACATCTCAAGAAAATGACTATTAAAACTGACAAGATTTTTACATAAGTTTTGCTCATTTAATTACAGTTACTGAAGATCCATAAATACACCTGGAAAACAAACACAGTCTTCAAAGAATCTGCTGCCCTTAAATTTCTTCCTGAGAAACACACCTACCATTTGTATCAAAACTTTGGAAACATTTTTCCTACTTCAAACTCACATCTACTTATGAGTGTTTCCTGTTGTCTGGTGGTTGGCTAATATTAAAATTAGAAGTGTCAGAAAGACAGTATGCTCGACTATTTCAAGCTAGTATAGAGAATGAGCTTATAGAGGGAAGAATATACAGAAATAGGGTAGCAGGAGCAGATGATTTCAGATTAATTGAGCTTTGAAAGATGCACTTAAATTTTAATTTGCACTACAAGCTTCAAAATATTTTGAGTTTTCCAAGATATTTTAAGACAACAAAAAAAAGCTCAAGGTTACCTCATGCAGTAACTTAAAAAACAAGTAAAACCTAGCAGTCTATAAAACTACAACACCTCTTCTAGTTCTATCAATTGAATAACAAAGAAAGGAGAGGCCCTGACTTGCTAATGTTCATGTCAATGAAAGAATGCCATTCAACCTCCTTTAATCTGTAGTCTCCCCTAGCCCCTACACATTCCCAGAACTACATCCTGGATTGTGATACAACTTCCAATTTAAGAAAATATGTGTGTTAAGCAACGTCAAGCAGCATGAAAAATGTACAATAACATTAAAGCAAAATTATGTGAAAAAATGTTGCTTAATGTATGACAAACTAGACGATACAAATCCCCTCACCACTAATAATGCATTCCAGACTGTCCCACATTCCAATCCAACCTGTCCCAAATGACATCCCACGTCTATACTCCATGAAATCACACCTGAAAACCAGATACTGTATGTCAATCCACCACTTGCATGACCTACATGCCATCACAACTGAAATCAAGATGACATCCCTCCTCATGCGATTCCGCCCTGTCCCACATGTCGACCCACCCTGTTCCACATGCCAACCCACCCGATTCCATATGCCAACCCATCCTGTGCCACATGCCAATCCACCCTGTTCCACATCCCAATCCACCCTCTTCTACATGCCAACCCATCCTGTTCCACATGCCAACCCATCCTGTTCTACATGCCAATCCACCTTGTCTAACATGCCGACACATTCTGACCAACATCCCACCACACGCTGCCCTACATACAATTCCACCATGTCCCACATGACCTTATCCTAATTCCTTTAGTTACTTTATCACCATGTCATCTTCTACCCCACATTCTGCCTATTGTTTATATTTCTCAAACCCCTAATTTAACATTCTTTAGACGCAAGGAAACATTTATTTGGTTCTTTATTCACAACAAGACAAACATTTTGATTGCTATTCATGTCAGGAACATCAATATCATATCAAAGTCATGAGCCATATTTTTGATCCAAGGTCAAACATATTGCAGCAAATGCACACTATACCTCACCATTAAGTGTGAACAATGTTTTACATATACTGTATGATCATTTGTTTAAGCAAAATCATCATACCCACTTTGAACCAAAAAGCAATTTATTATCTCAGGTTCAATATTTTGTATGGAGGTCTTTGTTATGCAAATAATCTACTAAATATGCACACTACACCTCACCAATGAGTGTAGACAATGCTCTTCACATATATGATCATTTGTGTAAAACAAAATCCCCACTCCCACTTTAATTTAAGAGATATCATAGATACAAATATTTTCATTGTTATGCAAGTAAGCTAATTAGTATGCACATGCAACCCCCAATCATGCTTATTTAAACATTACCTGTGTCCTCTACCCCTGTGCCAAGTTACATGAATGTACATCATTCATAACTTAAGTTATGCGCTCATGTTAAATATTTTGTACAAAAGTCTATTGTTATGCAAATAACCTAATTAATATGCACACTTCACTTCAAAATTAAGTGTAGACAATGCTTTTCACATATATGATCATTTGTGCATACAAAATCTCCACATCCACTTTAATTTAAGAGATATCATAGATACAAATATTTTCATTGTTATACAAATAAGCTAATTAGTATGCACACACAACCCCCAATCATGCTCACTTGGATACCCCTATGCCAAATTACATGAATATACACCATTCATAAGTTATGAAAACTTTAACCAAAAAACTTAAACCTGACAAATGTTTTCATTGTTATGCAAATAAGATAATTAGTATGCACACACAACCCTCCAGTCATGCTCACTTTATCAGTACCCATGTCCTCTACCCCTAAGCCAAGTCACATGAATGTACACCATTCATAACTTAAGTTACCAAAACTTTTAACCAAAACTTTACCAGACGCTAACACCAGGGGTAGTACAATAGTTATTACTATTCTTCGAATAGTCAAGCTAATGACCACAAATAGGGGTAGGCCAGTATTGGTCACATCTACTCCCCTGCTGAGCAAGCTTGTTATGTTGGAAACCAGAAAGCAAAATATCAAATTTAGTCCCCTCCTCATCAAGGGGACTAAAATGAATGTGAACATGATACAATTCACAGAAAATTTGATGAAAATATGTATACTTGGAAAGCTCATTAATTAAACATAAACGGCAGAACCGCCCTAATCACTCTGACCATGGTCGGGGCAAACATTTATCCGAGAATGGTCCAAACATCCTAGAAGAACTTTTCCCCATGCAAAATGCTAAAGTCCTTACAAAATGCTAAATCCACAGAGCTTCAGGGGGCTGGGACCCCACCGAGGCTTTCCCAATGGACCCCACTAGGACCCTAAGGTGGGCCTCTGGACCCCACACTCTTTGGGTTCACAATAGTTCAAAAAGGCCCAAATAACTTTAACCTTCTGCCAAAAGCATCGGGAGGGGGGGAGAGTAGTCAATTAATTTTGATGATGCATATGCATTATACATTCCCACCCACAATTGGTATTCCCCTGCTTGTATTTTATCCTCCAAAAGGCATATATTCTGGATCACAAACCCTGTTATCATGTCATGTGTTAATATGAAAATAATTACACTTAAAGCTTTGAAATCATAATATTTCAGATTCCTTCCCATACTATCACTGAAAAGAATTCTATCAGTATTCAAAGTAACTCTAAGCCCTGCTAATGTACATATGCTGTTGTCAAATAAGGATTAAAAGTAAATCATAGCCTGCCTTTATCATAAACATCTCAGAAATCAGAACTGTGACAAAAGAGGAAGCCAGATAAAGGACTTAATACCTTGAAGGTACATATTACCCCAAAATGGCCTTTGATACCAAAACTTCTATTTTACTGGTTATCATAAGTCTGTCAATAGCTTCTGTGAGAGTAAGCAGTAAACCTTTTGTTTAGTGATGAGATGAACTTCATTTGCAATGAGGCCGTTAATTTGATTACGGTCTTTAAAAGCATGTTGCCAATGTACATTTATGTCTAACCTTAGCGAAAGAAACATGAGGGATGAAAATACAAGATGACAAAACAAATGCTACGACTAATGGAAAATGCTTAAGCGCATATTAGTAACACTAGTGGAATTAACAATACTAGATTTTGTTCTTACTCCTGACCTACGTTCCAGTGTTCACATTATGAGGGGATAGAGGGATTAACCTCTTTTCATTAGAATTCCCCTTGCAAAGGGCAAAATTTGGTATTGGTTTAGCACATGACATGTAAAACTCTGCATAGAGGGACTTCATCACGTGACTTTAACTCAACTGGGAGCCATTTTGCAGGACAGAGCTTTCCGCGTTAGTATTTCATGCATCTGATCTTCACACAGCTCAGTCACATCACACGTAAAACAAACAGACTCAATCTCAAACATGCGCTAGTACGAGCTGGTGATGAAAACACGCCCGACATGTAAAACACGTGCTGGGCATATAAACATGCGCTGCTCAAATGAACTGGCCAGATGAATTAATTTTTTGATATAAAATGTTATTTTTAAGTTAAAATTACCCTCCAAAGTACTTCAAGTAAACTTAATCAGTGGATTTTAAACACGACTATTAGTGCAACCAATGGCACAGCAAGATTCCAGCATACTACTTACAAAAGTAATCTTATATAACAACATGCAAAGATATGTATGTGTACAGCAGACGGCAGTCTGCCTACAAAATGGCGATGTAAGCAAAGTCATGTAACCTCATGAAGTCAGCTGAAACATCCTTACAGATAAGTTGATCAAACCAATAATTCCCCACAAGTTCCAATTCCTAGTGTGAACTGTGCTACATATAATCGTCAAATTATTTATATTAAGTCAAATGAAAAATTATATATGTTTGAAATAACTGTAACTAAATGATGGTTTGGTTTGGTTTGTTGATGTTTAACGGCACCGTGACAGTCAGAGTCAAATGTACCAAGAGAGTGTTAATAAATTATGATGTAAGATTTAGGATAGTGAGGAAAGGAAGGTTTGTAAGAGAGAAAAATAGAAAGGGAAAAAATAAAAGTAGGTAAAGTTAGGTGTAGAAAGGGAGGGGGGGGGGGAGTTAAATGTGGTGGAAGAGGTTGTTGTTGCGGAGAAGTTGATGGTGTTTGAGGAAGAATTGTTTTCGAAAAGGTCCAAGATTGAGGATAGTGAAGAGAGAAGAGATCTGGAGTTCTGGTATAGGGGACAGGGTATGGAGATATGCTTGATGGAGAGATTGGTGTTACAAGAGGGGCATAGAGGGGTAGGGGAGCTGGATAAGAGATGGGAGTGAGTGAGAGAGGAGTGGCCGAGGTGAATGAGGGAGACAACGATGTCTTTCCTGTGGTTGCGACTGTGCAGAGGGAAGTTGGTCCCGACTTTGGGTTTGATGGTGTGGAATTTGTTACTGGTTTTGTGATTCCAGGAGTTTTGTAAGGTTTTTTTTTTTTTATATAGTTGGAGATGGAGAGACGGAGGTCTGAGTGTAGAATAGGAAAAGGAAAGGCGATGTTTGACAGAGCTTTGTTGGCAGCTCTGTCGGTTCTCTCGCTGCCAGAGATTCCGACATAGTTTGGAATCCAGAAGAAGATAATATTCTTTCCTAAGGAGGAGAGAGTGTGGAGTTTGTTAAGGATTTGTAGAATGAGAGGGTTGGGCCAGAGCATCTTGAGGATGCCAGTGAGGATGGATTTAGAGTCAGAGAAGGTAACGAAACGGGGGCGTATATGAATATATATATATATAAGCTTTCAAAAACAGCTGTCATATAATTTCGTAACACATAATACCGACGTTACCGCTTTGAATGCTTAACTACTCAGAAGCAGTACAACAGTATTATTGTGTTGGTGAAAATTGCAGACACTTGTAGGCTTTTTCCACGGCTAAAATACAGTAATCGTGTGTATTTTTGGAGAGGAAACTTTTGAAAATGGCCTACATAAAATGCAAACACAGTGCCCTCGAATTTGTAAGTAACATGTCAGCTTTATTTAAATGAAATTTGTGGGCGCTATTTGACGCCTTATTTAGTTCACAGTAACAACTAAATCATTGCTGTAACGACGAGTGAACACACAATTACAATGACGGGGTCGCCGCCTGCCTATTCGGTTATGATAGTTACAATGCTATCACGCAACGCTTAATACGATCGGACGAGAACACAGGTACGACGTACGGACAGACATAACATCGACAACCAAGTCAATGTCCACGGCCTTTGATGACCCAGTTGTGAAGCACTGGCATGTCTACCCAACCCAGGCTTGAACCCAGGGCCTCATGGTCTGTAGACCTGTATGATAACCGCTACATCACAGTTGGTAGACAATTGCTGTAACCATACCGGCATGCAATTAAATAATTTAGGCAGTTATGAGGAGGAAACCAGGTGAGGAAACCGGGTGAGGAAATCGCTCAGGATTGTTTGTGAGAGATCAGTAGCTTAACCAGCTTGAGTATCCAGAGAGGGAAAAACCATTTTTTAAACATACTAACTGGGGGAAAATTATCCCATTCCTTTTAGTTGCCCCCTTCCCAGTGGTGGAGTTTTTAATGCTATGAAAATGTCCCTCTAAAATGAATATATTGAGATAATACATAATGATTTAAGATAGTCAACTCAACAGTAGACATTGAGTAACAATAGTTGACTCAAAAAATCTTCAATTTTTTCAAAATATTTTTTATTTTGGGGAAATATCCTTTAAATTTCTTCAATTTTAGTCAAATTTGCTTTAACTTTCGGGAAATTACCTTATTTTCTGGAAGTTTTTTTTTTTTTATTTTTAAGGAATTTTCTTCCTTTTTTGATACATTTGCTTTTATTTTCCAGAAAATTTTTATTTTCTTTTTTTTCAAATTTTGATTCTTTCATTTTCACATTTTCTGCTTTTTCCCAAGTTTTCCTTCATTTTCCTTTCATTTTTGGGAAATTTGCTTCATTTTTGTGTAATTTTCTTCAATTTTGAGAAAACCTGCTTTATTTTCATGAAATTTCCTTCAATTTTTAGTTTTCTTACATTTTCAGATTTTTTTTTGTTAAATTTTGGGACTTCCTTCAATTTTCCTTCATTTTCGTGAAATTTGCTTTTTTTGAGAATTTTCCTTTCCTTTTTTTTCCTTTTTGGGACATTTTGCCTGGTTTTCCTTTTCTTTTTGGGACATTTTGCCTGGTTTTGGGTATCTTTTTTTGTCAGTTTTCGGGAAGCTAGCTACATTTTCATGAAATTTTCTTCATTTTTGTGAAATTTTCTTCAATTTTCTGGAAATGTTGCCAAAATTTTGAATAATTTACGAGTTCTTGGAAATAAGATACTAGTTTTTGGACATAAGAGACTCATATATTTAAAAATAAAATTTGGTCCCCCCCACTCTATATCAATATCTTTTTGTCTTCTTAAATTCAGGGTTGGTATATTTGCTTTTCGTAACCAAATTAAAAAAAAATTTTTTAGACCTCTTTAACCACGTAAAAATCTTATTTGACGTGAACTGTTAATTGGACTTTTGGGGTTTTCTTTCAAGTAGAAGATTTATTTGGTTGCAAGAAACTTATTTGGCTGCAAAAAATGTTGTTTGTCTTATGTTAATAGAGTTTTCTCAAAAGTGTTGATGGAGAATCAAAAAAAATTAACAAAATTAGGACAGAAGTGGTATTGTGCAATTCAGTATATTTGACTCCTCTCAAGAACTTCCACCAGTGGCCGATCCATTTTTTGTCTTGGTTACAGTTTGACTTTTTTTTCTTCAAACTGATTTGGGATGATCTACCCCGTGCCTTGCCTTGGGATGATCTACCCCGTGCCTTGCCTTGGGATGATCTACCCCGTGCCTTGCCTTAGGATGATCTACCCCGTGCCTTGCCTTGGGATGATCTACCCCATGCCTTGCCTTGGGATGATCTACCCCGTGCCTTGCCTTGGGATGATCTACCCCATGCCTTGCCTTGGGATGATCTACTGTGTTCCTTGTCTTGGGATGATCTACCCCGTGCCTTGCCTTGGGATGATCTACCCCGTGCCTTGCCTTGGGATGATCTACCCCGTGCCTTGGGATGATCTACCCCGTGCCTTGCCTTGGGATGATCTACCCTGTGCCTTGCCTTGGGATGATCTACCCCGTGCCTTGCCTTGGGATGATCTACCCTGTTCCTTGCCTTGGGATGATCTACCCTGTTCCTTGCCTTGGGATGATCTACCCCGTGTCTTGCCTTGGGATGATCTACCCCGTGCCTTACCTTGGGATGATCTACCCCGTGCCTTGCTGTTCTACTCTATACTTTAATGGAGAACTAGACCCTGAGTGTCTCTTTGGTTCAAATGTTATTGTTTATGAATCGTAGACAACTACTTGGTATAAACATTGGTGTTAAGAGGAGTTTTGTAGCTCTCCATGTGGGCAAACAATTTTTCCTGATTTTGTTCATCTCTAAAAAATTCCACCCTCACTTTCAGTCTATTGTTCCTTTAAAGTAGTTCACTCGCATCACCCAAGGTTTATGGTTTTGGTTTGATTATCTTTATAATATTTGTATGAAATTCACCGCAAAAAAGGTTTTCTCCTTCCCATCAGTAGTATAGCTATCCTTATTTTTCATTAGGGGATCCAACACTTCCCAGAGTAGCCAGGTATGATGAGAAATGTTTGATTTCAACTTCAACGATTGTTTTTTCCCTTGCTGATTTGATCTTCAGTTGTGAATTCTGCGGGTGGCAAATATCTGGCCGCTCCTATTCGGTGAAGTTCCCCCACTGAATACACCACTGTGAGGATGTCTTCTGTCACACATACTCAGTAAACATGCTTATGAAAATGCTTATATTTACATGAAATGGCACGTATTTAATTACGGGCCAAGCCCAACGCTTAACTTAGCAGCTTAGGAGCCAGTTACGATTTGACATGTTCGATTTCAACTTTGATCACAGGCAAATTCTCATTAAAAACAACAACGACAAAAAACAACTATCAGATCAAATTTCCTCGAGATTGATCTCTAAGTCGTGAATTTTTGCCAGAAATCTTAGTACTATTTGCCACGTCTACATATGAACTTACATTATATTGCCAATCTAATTTCCATTATTTCTGCATAAACCTTAGACCATGCACATTGGAAGTTTGCCTCTCTAGCTTCCCTAGATGGATACTCCACTGATTAATAATTTAATACGGTGTATTCCGTAAATTGATTTGTAGGCAGGCCGCAATTATTAGTTGTGTTAGCCACTTTTCTGCATATACACCTTCGATTTCCCGCCTCTTGCTGGTCAAGTTCGATGTGCCACTGATCCGTAATTCAATTGAATGTATATTGTAAGTTGTCAGTGAGCGCAAACAGGGGATGTTTGTATACGCCCAAATTTTGTGACATCCAATCCCAATTGAAATGACAGATTGTTATTAATCTACAATTTAATGCTTTATTAGTTTCGTGCTACCTAAGGAGTAGAACAAACTATGGTAAAAACAAAGTGCCAAAGTTTCAACGTAAAATTTCAAACATAAGGAATAGCAAATTTTAGCTGGGTAGTCTGGTGGTATAGCATTCATATCCGTAAGTTACCAAGACTGCGACTGCGTCCTTCACAAATTTCCTTTAAATATCAAAGCCGACATCTTAGTTACAAATTTGAGGGCACCAGGTTTACATATTCCTTTTCAACTTATTTCCTCTCCACAAATACACATGATTGCTGTATTTTAGCTGTGGAATAAGCCTACAAGTGTCCACAATTTCAACAAAACTATAATACTGTTGTATTGGTTCTGAGTAGTTAAGCATTCAAAGCGGTAATGTTGGTATTATGTGTTACAAAATCATATTACAGCCGCTTTTGAATGCTTAACTTTTCAACCAACATTAGGCTTTTGAAAGCTGAACTATTCTTCTTATTCCATGGTATACCTAGGGGTGGTACTGCATTGGAGTAATAAGAGTTACTATTTGAGAGAAATTATTCTGAAGTTCAGAAATTGTATCTGAATCGTAGCACCCGTCACACGGAATTGACTCTTTGTAGAATGCATTTATAAAACACTTATCAGAAGCTGTATCTATAGACATCTAGTTTAGTGTTCAGGTTCACCCAACTTTATAACATTCTGACAGAACTGTGTTGGGGTATTTACATCAAGACGCCCACAGCTATTTATTATCCAGTTGTGCATGGAGCTCTGGTGTGAGAACCACCTGGGACCAAAACCTAAGATTGGGTAGCTGAAGCTTTAACGTACTGCCACATAGGAATAGATTCTGAATAGACAAGAATTTGAAATAGTTCTTTAGTTTACTACCAATGTCTGAGCAAACGATTGAGGATTTTTCAACACATTTACGATGTAAAGGCAGAACAAAATCTTTCTGTCATTATTCAAATATCTTTCCAAAATCTTAGCCACTCATATATAAGATAATTTGCTTTGCTGAGGACATGGTAAAGCAGGGCCGTAGCACCAATCATGGCAGCAAGGTATTGCCGTCACACTATTTCAATCAACCTTCTTTTTTAGTAATTAACTTTCGGCACATGTTTTGTCCACCTTTAATTGTGTCTTTAGCAATCAAGCCTGGAGTGGCACTTTTCAATAGGTCACTACAGCCATGTAAAGATACCAAAGCTCAAAATCAACAACTCTTCTTCAACAAATTGTAGCATAGAGTTAAAACATCAGTAGACAGTGTAGCTATACATATGTCACAAAGCTACCCAAATTTAGGTATTAAGACCAGATAATCCAAACTGCCAAATTTAATGGCTAATATTTAACCAATTTTGATGGCAATTACTAATATTTTACAGTTTAAAAAATATCTAAGTTAGCTAATTACCTCCACGCATAACCTGTAATTAAACATTTAATTAAACTTATAAAGCTGTTACTAAAAATTGTAAACTCTCACATATTCATGTATGAATTTCGGAAGTTTTTCCCCCAAGTTGTCAATAAGGCTTAAGTTGACCATCAGTGCAGGTCATTCCTAACCATCTTAATACTACTTGCCTTATTTAATTTCTGAACAAACGTTGACTGACATACGGCTAGCTAGAACTTCACAAACAAAGCAATTATCTTAAACTGCAGATACATTTCTTTGGAACTCATACCTGTTTGGGAAAATTTCTTCATTCGTAGGAAGCTTGTTGCCAGACGGATGATGGAGCCCTTATCCAGGTGATTTATCACCTCCTCTGGATACGGAAGAAGTTTTGAGAGAGCCGCAATCTCCTCCGATTCCTTGTCTCGGCGCATCTTGGCAGCATGCCGAGACTTCTCTGCCCTACAGAAGGAAAGAGGAAAACATTCAATTTTCATTTACTACAACTGCAAGAGATGTACTCTGGTGTTATGCAACAATTTTCTATTTGGTTTGGTTTGTTGATGTTTAATGGCACCGCGACAGTCTGAGTCAAATGTGCCAAGAGGGTGTTAAAAATGTGAGGTACAAGAGTTAGGAGAGAGAGAAATGGGAGAGGGAAAGGGGAAAAGAAGGAGAGAGAAAATAGAATAAATGATAAGGGAGCAAATAAAAGTGATAAAAAGGAAGGACAGGATGGTAGGATAGGAAAGGGGGAAGTGTGGGTAAGGTTTAGGATCAGGTAGAATAAGTTGCTATTGCAGAGGAAGGTGATGATGTTGCAGGTAGACCATAGGCCATGCTTTGTTTTTCTCTTGTTTTGTGATCCCCATCAGGGAAGTACTTTGAAATACCCTTAAAATGTTCTTAAAATAGATGGGAATCTTCATCGGGATGTTCCCATCTGCATAAGTTGCACATATGTTCAGAAATTGGAGAAATATACGGCAAAATGACATAATTTCTGAACTCCCGAAAGAGCCTAAAATTATATTCATTCAACCAATGATGGACGCAATTGGTCGTGTGATAGACTGCGATCGTCCATTTCCAATAAATTCGCCAATGAAATGATATGAATTGTTTGTATCATGGTTGTTGTTAATAGGTGTAAACATCTCTATGATCAACTCCGTAATGGACTCGCAAGCTTATCATGAAAATCATGACGCAGAATAAATGTTCTATCATGTACGTTGTTCCTTCATGTGAGGGAAAAGCAGTCTTGTTTACTCAAACAAGCCGGACTTAATTCGACAAAAGATTCTGTGTTCAGATGGTGTGAATTTGACTGTACAATTGCAATGCTGGAAGGCCAACATGGTTTCCAGTCAACAGAGAGTGTATTAAACTTAGGCCTAACATTAACTCTTGACTGTAATGTTAGCTAGTCAACAGTCTGAACTAGTGCAGTGGCAGTACTGTGCGATGTATGGAACAGAGAAAAGGCACTTGCAAGTTTTCTTCTTTTATTTAAAGGCGAGTAGGGGTTCTAGGCCTAATTCTTTTTTCCACATATTTTCTCTGATGAATATGATCTGTCGGCAATTAATGCTTTTGATTTAAACCAAATTCTGGACACAAAATTTATTATTTTAATATTTTTAGGGGTCCAAAATTCTTCTGTATTGCTACATCTACAAATTGTGTAGACCCAAAGTTAGGCCAAACTAACGTTATTGTAAAGACATTATTGTAGGTGAAACCAATAAGCAATATAGGCCTAACCAATAGTATGTTTTAGCAGCCCCGTAAAAAAATGGAAGTAATTTAAATTAATTTGTTTTTAGTTGAGTGTTGCACTATGAAAGTTATGGGCTTGTCCTCTGTTATAGTAGTCATCAAAACAAAAAAAGAATACCATTTGGTTCTAAATTTATTGCCAATGGAAATTTCAACATGAATTTTACTGAAAAAATCGTTGCGACCAAGAATTTTGAGCCATTTGGCAGGCAAGTGCTCTGAGACTGCAAAACGTGTACTGATAATTACAAACCTACAAACAAATTAAAATAATAGTGGATTTATATGGTTATTACAACTGGTTTTTGTTTTATTTTTTTAATTGCAGAATCCAACGCACTTCTGTAGGTATACCCCTTCCATTATCTGAAGGGGGAGTTGTAGTTCATTTTGATAAGACAGATGTCCATTTTTTTTATTATTTATAAGTGCTTTCTTCATGAAAGTGGTCTCAAGTAGGAACTTGTCCTTTCTCTGCTGTAGAAGCCGTAATGATGGAGCTGGAACTTGTCCTTTCTATCTATGCAGGCGTAGTTATAGTTGTAGAGTGATGGAGTAGGAACTTGTCCGCAGTCGTAGTCATAGTGCGCAAAAACCATGTAACATGAAGATTATTATCTTGTGACTGTGACTGCAGGCATAGTGGATTCTTTGAACAATGTGTTGGATTCTGCATTTAAGCTTATTTTGATTGTGGTCAATCCAGGGGCAATATAAACTACCCCAATTATTCATTTTCATTTGATTCAAAACTGCAACTGTTCTGTATTTTAATTGACTTTGTCATTGCCATTTACCAATCTAAATTAAATTACAGTTTTTGATTTCCATTACCTCAATGAAATTAAGTTTTGTATCTTGTACTGAGCAAAATTGTGTACCTGATGGCTAGAAATTCACAGCAAATCTTTATTTATAGTTGAAGAGGACACCGTTTCATTTATTATGGTTGCCGTCAATTTGTCCTATTTCAATTTACCATGAGCTTGTTTCAAATGATTCCCAGTGTACAAATGTGTAGGCCCATCACATGAAAACTTGTTTGTTGAGTCCACAGTCATACCACACTAGTAAGGACCAGACATTTTAAAACTCATTTACAGCTTCAAGTTTAATTGAAGCTGGAATTATTGCAGTACTGTTAAACCTCAATGGTAAACTCCTACTAAAGCAGTACAACTTTCTAGGATTTTTCCCAGTACATATCACACAATTAAAATTTATTTGTTTCATGTTTGTCAATTTTAATTGTGTGATATGTACTGTACTATAGTCATTACAAAACATGTATTCTTTATTATTCCAATAATTGCAATAATGCAGTAGTTACAGCAAACATAAAAAAAAAAAAATTGAACAAAGAATTTCTTTAAAATAAAATAATTTCATTCCCAAATTGTTCTCATTATTTGCTTTATAATTATATAAAATCAACTAAGGCATACAGGGGCAATGACAGCTCTGAATGTTTTTTTCTTCATGTTTCATCAACATATGAAAATATCTAAATAGAATGTAATTTGTAGAACAAGGATAGTTCCAAATTGTCCGTACAGAATTTAACAAAAAGGTTTTTTCTATGCTTGTTTTGGTGACGGGTTTAAAATTTCTCAAAAAGAATTAAAGATAAGTTTATATTTTGAGTCAGTTTCAGTATTTAAATATTTCAATCATATATTGATACTCTCTCATATCTCTTTTTCAATTCATTGTTTTTTTCAGATGAGATGCCAACAACCAGTGCTGCATCAAAGAAAACTGACATGCCAGGTGGAGATGAAGAATCCAGTAAAAAAAGAAAGTGAAAACTTTATGTTCAATGTCTAAACTGTATTATATACAAAAAAGTAAAGTACATTGCACATAAAGTTATAGAAAAAATAAACCTTGCACTTGTTTGGGAAAAAAAAATCCAGTTGATAACCTGATTATTGAATGTTGAACAGTATTGATTTTATTATTTAAAAATATTTGTTCTCTTATCTAAACTGTGGGAACCTTGCACTTTTTGGAGCAAGTACATTGTATTTTGACTATAATGGAAAGAGAAATCTTAGTCTTGCTGGAAGGAGTGCACTGAGCCTGCCAGCTGATGACCTGATTACTAGATGTTGAACATTATTATGATTATCTAAACACATTATTTTTTGTTATTTAAACTTTAACGACCTTGCATTTGTTTGGAACAAGTGCATTCAATTTCCTGTTAAGATAAACGTAGAAATCTTGCAGTTTACTGGAATAAGTGCATTTTTAGCCTTCCAATTGATATATTGATTACTGAATGTGGTGAATGATTTTTTGAAAATGTACACTGCAACAATATGACACTTGTTTGGAATTTCATACTTATCTTTAATATATTGTGAACAGGCACATTCTGCCTGTCAATTTAAATTTAATTGCTGTATGTATATTGACAATAGGTTATTCCTCAAAATTTCTCATTTTTATTATGATGAACAGAGAAAGCTTGCAGTTTGCTGGAATGACTGCATTCTGCCTTCCAATTGATCAATTGATTTTGCATGTATAATGAATATGTTGGTCCTTGGAATTGAACCTTTTCATTAGATGAGTTGAGAGACCTTGCAGTTATTTGGAATGAGTCATTTGGCCTTCCAGTAATGGGTACATGTATATTAAAAAACATGATTCTTATTTTGAAAAGTGCATTCCACTGGTCAATTGGTAATTGATATTTCTGTTTGCATATTGTATGTTATTCCACGAAATTTGTATTTTTCAATTTATGTATAACAGTAAGCAAGTAATTCCGCCGCCAAACAATAACTGCATGCAAAGTTATCTTGGTCATTATTTTGATATCTTTGTTTTCTATTATGAAAACTGAAAATCGTGCAATTTGTTGGTACAAGCGCAATTAACCTGTCGGGTGATAATTTGATTATTTGATGTATATTGCACATGATTTATTATTTGAAATTTTCTGTTATGATTAACTGAAAAACCCCACTTTCTTGGAAAGAGTAAATTCTTCATTCAGTTGGCAATTCATTCTGGAAATAGTGAACACTACTTTTGTGAATTGTGATTTTAGTTTTGTGTTTTAGTCCGCCATGATTGACCATAAACATCTTTTGTTTTATTGGATCTTGTTCAACCTTGTAAATCCATCTCACACTCATACGGTGTAAGTTTCAGTCTTGTCATCTGCAGGAACATTTAATAAAGTTTCTTCTCATTAAGAATTCAACAGACTTTTGCTGTATTATCTTGTTTGTTTATTGAGTCAAAAAGGTTATACAATGTATTTTTATTAGAGCATAAGTCTATAGGACTACTTGCACTTTATATACACTGCAGTGATACTGGCCCAGAGTTGATGGTATGTGAAGCCCTATCAATGAAATTCAATATCTTAGTGCAGTGTTGGTTTTTAAGTGCAAACCCTCTGCACTTGATGTTCAAATTGGAGATTTAAAACTTAGATTATATCTTTTTGTTTTAGGGTCTTCTACAGGATAAGGGCTGGGTTGGGCCGTCTATGGGGCAAGGGATAGGCCCTTCCAAATGAAGGGACCTTTCCTTTGGTCCCTTATGAAAGCAAGATCATACTAGGGTTACTTGGGAAATGTTCAGAAAGGTTTTCCATCACAAAAATGAATGCAAATTTTTTTAAGAGAGCCATTGCTTAGTGGTATAATTCCATAGCAACCAAAGATTTCCCAAGATTTTAGCATATATTTTAAATATTTGCAAAAATTTTGCTCTTAGATGTTGTTGTAGTATTTATAAATCACTATGTAATATATTTCTTGCCCTTTATTGCACTAAGTTACCTCCTAAATGCTTTTAAATGCTGGTTGCTAGGGGAAACAATGACATAGCAACCAAAACTGCATTTTTAAAAATTCCTCCCCCCCCCTTCCCCCCCTCCTGATTTCTTACAAGTGTCCAACTTTCAGACTTAGGAACATGTGACATTGTTTTATAATAATATTCACTAAATGTTTACAAAGGTTGTAAGTACTTTCCTAGCGGGGACTACGGAACTCAAAAACTAAAGCACTTTTGAGCCTATATGTATGGTCCACGGTCTCAGGAAGGGTTGTTCTTGAAAAGATCAGAAATAAAGGTGGAGGAGGAGAGGAGTGTTCTGGAGTTCAGGTATAAGGCACAGACAGGTTAAGAGAATATGCTTGATCGAGAAATCAGTGTTGCTAGTAGGGCAGAGAGGTGTAGGAGAGCTTGAAAGGAGGTAGGAGTGGGTGAGAAAGGAGTGACTGAGGCAGATGCAGGTGACAACAACGTCCTCTCTATGATTGCGACTATGCAGGGGAGGGTTGATCCTGACTTTGGGATTGATAGTGTGAAGTTTGTTACTGGTTTCAAGATGCTAGGAGTCTTGTCAGATCTTCCTGAGGTAGCTGAAAATGGTGAAGCCATCAGGAGAAATGTGGTTTAACAAAGCGTTGTTGGCGGTTCTGTTGGCTCTCTCATCTCATTGCCAGGGATGCCGACGTGGCTGGGGATCCAGAAAAAGATAACTTTCTTCCCTGAAGAAGAGAGAGTGAGAAGTTTGTTTAGGATTTGTAAGATAAGTGGATTAGATCAGAGCATGTTGAGGATGCCAGTGAGAACGGATTCGAGTCAGAGAAGATGATTAAGCGGGGCGGAAGGAGAGTTCTGTGATGTTTAAAGCAAAGAGGATAGTCTTTGCTTCAGCAGAGTAAATAGTGGCTCCACCAGGTAACCTTGAAGAAAGGGGGAGGCCAGGACAGACACTGCAGAAGAGCCTTCTTGTGTGGAGCTGTCGATGAAGAGGAGGGAGTAGTTGTGGAAATGTCTACTGAGTTGTGAAGAGTTTTTGTTTAGGAGGAGGAGCCAAGGAAAACTTGGGGGAGGGGGGATAATGCAGGTGGGAGTGGAAGGGATAGTGTGCCTGGCTTTTGAGAAAATGTGGATGTTGGCTTTGGGAAATGAGAATGCATCTGGATACTGAAAGGTGGGGGGATGCTTTTGTTGAGAATGAAGAGGTTGGTGAAGGAAGGAGAGCGGGTGGAATGGAAACATGGGTTTTGTGGGTCAGTGAGGATGCAAAGAACGAAGGAGTACATTGGCCTCTACATAAAGTGGTTTGGGTGGCACCAAGGCAGAGCCTTAGGGCAGTGTTTTCGATGACCTCAATGTGCCTCAAGTAAAGTTGGAGGATAACCAGAACCAAAAGGTTTTGAAGTTCCGATGCTTTTTTTTCATGCTGATTGATTTTGTATTAACAATTAATGTCATTGTATATCATAAAATATTGGATGACATGAATTCTTCAGATATCGTGTTTACTAGCTCTTTTCAGCAAAATCATATTAAGCCCTGCCCACTAGGCATATTAATGATATTCAATGTTTTTATAAAATGAACACCTACAAACTAGCTAACAACATAATTCTAGTATCAAACAAAACAGACATGTGATTGTTAAAATGAGGGTAAATAATGATGCTAAATCTTCACTTAAAAATTTAAAAACCCACCAAAAAAGTTTATCTGACCCACATGTAACTCCTTTTTTTGATAACATACATAATCTATATTCATCTCAGATACACACACATCACCTGTGTATTCTGGTAGAGAAATGTTGATATCTTTATTGCCTGAGTGATTAAAACAGCCAGAATGTTTATTCAAAACATCTCCCAAATTTTCATCAACACGTACTTTACTGTTTTCATTTGAATTTCTAACACTTTTGATCAAGCTCCAAAAAGAAACTAAAATTGCCCCTATGTGTCGGAAAGTTTCAATCTGCACATCACGAACATACTTGTTTATTAGTCTCTGAATCTTGTTTCTCAGACCTTTATTTTCATCCTCTATAGCTTTTTGTTTGTCTTTCACCAGTTAGGCAATCCTGCTATCTGCTGGAATTGGTTAAATCATATCTACCAGTTCCGATTTCTTGAGCGGTACACACTGTTTACCAACAAAACCGATGTTTTGTATTAATGTCGGGAATGTCAGGTCATGTCCATCTGGACCCACGACTCACTATTAATCAATGTTGCTGCCGGATCACATCCTGTACCAGTAGCCAAAGGGCACAAGATAAGGGGCCAAAAAAATGCATTTATTCAGCCGAAGAGATACACGGGCAGACGTTGTTGGATTATGCTCTTAAGGGGATAATTTAAGTGGTCAGGCCTGTTTTTCTTATATTGTTGAGGAAAATAAAAGAAATATGACAGAGAAGAAAGAATTCAAACATCTTCTTCCATCGAGGAGGTATTCAAATTTCAAGTCTGTCAAATATGTAGAAATATACCAAACAAGTTCTACTTCCAAAATGGATTTCTTTTGTCAAAATGGACTGGAGTCACCTTCTCATTTCCATTATACTCCTTTTTTGGTACTAAATACACTCTGTACCAGAATAGCAAACACAAATTTTGTTAGCTATTCTAGTACAGAGTTTTTAAACTACCCAAAAAAGAGTATTATGGCAATGTGACGCTTTATTCCAGTCCATTTTGACAATAGAAATCCATTTTGAAAAAAGAAGCTGTTACTAATAATGACATCAAATAAATTCCTCAGCCCAAAATTGGTGAAACATTTCTTGACTTGGCATTTGACTGCAGTATATGTTACCTGATTAATGTAAACGAATCAAAAGATTCCCTGCATGTATAATGTTTTGTTTTTTTTTTGTAATGAAAGGAATGAAACGTACATACTGCCAAGATATGAGAATTAAAACAATAAAACGATGGCATGAAAAGAGTCATTTTTTTTCAAAGTGTGTCATCTGAAGAAATTTTTTTTAGAAAGTGTTTTCAACTAGTAAAAACCATTGAAATCAACCATTAGCATAGCAGTTGTAAAAAAGTGACTGAGTGAATTCAAAAGTACATTTTCAACAACAATCTTGAGATTCAATATCTCTTAATAGCTGTAGTCATACTTCATTTCTTCCCTGCTGTTTCTTCCCTTTCCAAGCATTATACAGCAGGGATGTGTCTGCAGACCATTCTTTTGATATAGAATGTCAATTAATTCAGCATTAAGTAGTACACAGTGATTTCCTTGATATCTTGCTAGGTTTATACAGCATCAACAGTATCATGTCATTTTTTATGATAAGTATCTTTCTTTAAATATCCTCCTTTTACAAATTACAATTATCTGTGATTGGCTCAGTGAACAGGAAGGACCACTGTCCTACCTTACATCCTCATACCACAGCTCCATACTCACTTAAGCCAGGAATCTGTCTAAATAACATATTCCTGCTTATTCTCTTCATAACAATCCTCATGAGAGAGTCCCATGTATAATATGAAGGCCTTGAAGGCCTATATCCTATACATACAAAGAGGCTACCAGCATAGCCCCTTAAAAAGGGCTGGTCGTAGCCATAGACTAAAGAAACCCTATTAATACAAACAGAATAAAGGCTTAATTGCCAATACATTTTTTTTCCATTCCATTCTTATTTTATAATGATACAATTTTGGTTTAGCCAAACAAAGTCAGTGTTTCAGCACTAGAACAGCAAATGCAATTTCACTTCAGATAGTGTCCTCATTACTTCACATTTAATCCACATCTTTAGTTCTCTCATAGAGTTGTTCTGGTTCTATGCAGTCTGACAAAGAATGTAATGTTTTGACCCTGCATTAAAGTACGTCAGGAATTCTGCAGTTCTTGTACAACAAACACATAGGCCTACTTCCACAGCATCTACAATTGGGTTCCTTGTTTTTAATGATCACTGGCCACAAACAATCTTTATTCTCAAACATTTTCTTCACCTCTGTCTATAATGGTAGTGCCCACCAAATATTGTCAATTGGGCTTTGAATGGATATTTTGTATATTTGTAATGTTTTTACTACCTCATGATTCCTACTTAAAAAAAAAATAATCATGCAGTATTAACTTTTACATTTTTCAAAAATCTATCAAAATCATTAGTTTGATTTAGGAACATATGTAATTATTCTACAATTTGCAAGTTAGTGTATAAAATATGGCATATTTTCAGTTTATACTCCTGTGTCCTGGAACCACGGCACAGGGCCACGACAGAAAAGAAAAAGAGGCACTCAAGCAAAGTTTGATGTTTGTTGATGCTCAAAGCCTAAAGCTTAACTCCTTATCAGTTAATATCAAAAAAGATAAAGCAGCTTAGCGTTTCTGAGGTGCTTCTTTCATAAGATGTATGCTTTACCTAGTCTCCTTATACTTTGACAACTCACAGAGCTAACAGGATATCAGCATTCATGCAGAAAATCTTTCCAACCATTTCACAAGACTCTTTAAAAGATTACATATAATAGAATGACCTATGAAAAAAATGTATATGTTTATTAGAAAGAACAAGTACAAAAGTGCACATCCCAATAATCCCAAGTTAGGGCAGATTCAGTGATTAACCAGGGTATACGGCAGCTCACTGAATAAGGCATGGTATACCCAGCAAATGCAGACACATGTATGGATACCATTTAAAATAATTTTATGGTGTCTTTCTTCTCTTTTATGCAAAAGCAGGTAGGCATGCTAAATGTTACTGATCCACAATGGCCACAAACCACACAAAATATCATACATCTTAAGGATTTACAAGATACACCGTAAATCCAAAAGGGCCCCCTCTATTCAACTTACAATAAACTTTTATTCTTCAAACTTCAAACAATATTCATTTAGCTCTAATTATCACATAGTAAAACAAGATTTGCATATTTATAAACTCAATATGGCAAACAAGCATTATACTCAATTCTTTAATACAATTTAGAAAATGAGATACTATTATATTGTTTTATATAGTGCTTTCGTACAAGCTTTTAAGATGCCAAGATCAATCTTCATATTCGTATACATCAATACATTGTGGAAAAATTAGATAAGGGGTAGATGAAAAACAAGGGACTTCACACAAGCATAAAATGGTGTCTGCCCACTGGTCGGGAGGCTCAATAGTCGGAACAATCAATAGTCCGAAATAAAGGCCCACTAGTCAGAAGTTTTAATATACCAAAAGTATAATAGTTCAAAAGTTAGGGTAATAACTTTCGAACCTTGGACTATTGAACCTTTAGATTATTGGATCTTTGAAATATTGGGCCTTTTCTTTCTGACTTTTGAAACTTTGGACTATTGGGCCTTCAGACCAGTGGACCAACACCCATAAAATACCTGATAACCTGCAGACTGTAACAAACATGCAATAGCACAAATCAAAACATTGGGGACGTTTGCTGAGCGGAACTAGCACCAGAGATATTTTTTATCTGTTGTGATTTTGCCTTTCCATTTTCAAACTTATTTTCTTGGGGCATATCTTATTTTGCCTCCATATGTTACTGGTCCTCAAAAAAGTGAATGAATTACACAGGTAAGGGAGTTTGCCAAAAACAAACTAAAATAAAAAAAAAATAAAGCTATTATGCCTCTGCAGCTGACTAGAGTTAATGAAGTACACTTCCTGTTATTTTGAAGTCAGCAAACATAATGTAAAGCAAAACAAAAATCATTTCCTTCCTCTTGTAAGGAAATTTTTCAGCACCACTTTGTGTCGCCAGGACACTGGGCACTTAACTGAACATAAATACTGGGCACTTTACTAAACATGAATACTGGTCAGTTTACTGAACATGAATACTGGTCACTTAAATGAACATAAATACTGGTTAATTTACTGAACATGAATACTAATCACTTTAATGAACATGAATACTGGTAAATTTACTGAACATTTCGTCATTGCAAATTAAACAATTAATCAAACTGCTCCCCGGCCTGTTGTCTCACCATACTGCCATACAACTGCACATGTGCATTACTTAGGACTTCAGACCGTGAGTTAAATTGGGCTCAGTGAATTCACTTAGCCCAATGCTTTTATTGCTACATGTGTACCATGATCAGCCATGTTTTACAGTTAAATCGTGATTTTTTTTTCTTTTTGCACAACGTATGCAGAAATGTTTTGCACTTTGCGCTATCCATGGATTACATTGCTGTTCATAATAAATTAAATTACTTGCAGTGATAGGCAGTGGTGTGGTGGATCGTGGTGGTTTCACTGTGGATGCAAGGGCATTTTGGTGCCCCAACCCCCCCCCAGAAGTAAAATGCTCATAATAGTAAAACGTTGAGCACATACATCTGATCTATATGGCATGCACCGTTTAGATAACAGATAAGTCAAAAATTCCAAGACTGAAGCCCTGTAAACATATCTCATGATTTTGGTAGCAGTAAATTGTGTAAAATGTCAGTGTTTCAAATCTAGGGCTGTACGGGCGAAGCCCCAGAAGCCCTGTGTCATGTACGAATTTGACTGCAGAACATCCAGGGTTCCAAGTCCTGGTAGGTATGCCCAACTGCATGGGGGCAAAGCCTCAGGAGCTTAGCGGGAATTTTTTTTGGAAGTCCTGCGTTCCTTGTTTTGATAACAGAAAATTGTAACCCCCCCACTCCCCCCTCCCAAAAAAGTTGTTTTTATCAAAGCAACAAATATAATTACCTGAAATATCAATTGAGCCATAGACAAAACATATGTTGGCAATTTTAACTGTATCGGACCGAATTCTTATTAAATTTGGACCAAAACTTTAAAAGTTTGCACAAAAAATCCTCAATTTTAGACCAAACAGCTTCAATTTTGGCCTAACAATTTTCAATAAAAATTGAATATTGGATCAAAATCTGCAACAGAGCCAAAAAACTTCAGATCTGGAATTAAAAATCCTAATATTATCAGGATCATGCCCCCTCCCCTACATAATAATTTCAAAATAGGCCTTGTACCTTTTCGCCCGATGGATAAGAGCCAACATTTGCCCTGGCAAGGGGTATAGGAGGGGTTACCTCTCGGGGTAGCAAGAACTCAAACATTTTCCATATGAAAATTGCACCGGTTAATGTACATAAAATGTTGCTGCTAATTAATAAAAAATCTCCTTGGAATTTTCAGGAATTCTTAATCTGGAATTTTCAGGAATTCTTCTGGAATTTTCAGGAATATTTCTTGAATTTTTGGGACTTCATCTTGAATTTTTGGGAAGTTTTCCAGAATTTCTCAGAAATCAGTCAATTGGGGAATTCTGGGAATGTTGCCCAAATTTCCAACAATTTTCCCTTCAATTTTACATTGATAATTTCACAATTTTTCCCCCTATACAGGGATGAAGGAAAGCAACCACATGAATTTTTTTCTTTCTTTCCGGGGGCACGAATATGTGTTTCTTAGCAGGGGATTATGCCCCCTTAAAAAAACGAAAAGCTAGACAGGACTATGCATGGGGGGGGGAAGCCTCATGGGGGGCAAAAGGGGAAGTGGGGGAGGGGGAAAAGCAATTTTATGGGGGTAAATATGCCCCCATGCCCCCTGTAGTGCTGCCACTAATTTTGGCATGATTTTAGTATCAGAAATTGCTTAAAATCGTGTCATTTCCACACTTTGTAGGTTAGCTAAAAGGAATATAGGCCTATATTTTTGATCAAAATAGTGTAGTGTCTTAATTGAGGTCCAGGGATGATTTAGACTGTTAAATTAGGAATAATGCTTTTAGAGAAAACATATACAATTTCATTTATTTGTAAATAATACAAATTGCAGAAGTAAAATAAATAAATTGAGAATGAAAAGAATTTAAAGTTATAACCTCAGGGCAATACCAGATTTGAACCTAGGGTTTGGTAACAAGTTTAATAAACAAACAACCCTACATACAGTACACTATATATACAACAATAGCGTGGGTTAGTGTAGTGTCTTAATTGAGGTCCAGGGATGATTTAGACAGTTAGATATAAGAATAAAGCTTTTAGAGAAAATATATACAATTTTAATTGTTTGTGAATAATACAAATTGCAGAAGTAAAATAAATAAATTGAGAATAAAAAGAATTTAAAAATATATCCTCAGGGTAATACCAGATTTGAACCTAGGGTTTGGTAAACAAGTTTGATAAACTGCAACACTACATACAGTACACTATATAACAATAGCGTGGGTATAAATGATGTTTAATCAGGCCTTAAATTTCAAATACCTCACAGAGTGAAAAGGGGTTTAAAGCCAAATACACAACAACTGTATTATATACGGGATTATATAGCTAAGCTTTGGTTTATTTCAAGCTATCTTTTCAGGATGCTAGACAAAAGATACACATACCAGGACAATAGCCTATACTGTAAATCCAGGTTTTGTGCTGTTTCAAACAAATACTTAAGTCGGATACATTTTTAAAATGCAAGTTATAACCTAAAAAGGCTATCAACTACAAGTGATAAACCCAATTAGGCTATACTTTCGGAAAATTCCTAAACAGCATATTATAGCCCAATTGGCACAAAAAAGCAGTGTTTTTTATCCTTCAGAGATGTACGGTGGCCATTCGGAGTCAATGTTATTATATATGCTAAATTTATTTGCATCGCGCTGAGCGAAAACTAAGGGGGGGGGGGGGAATTTCCTATGTGAGGTATATAATATACATGTGCCACCAGAGCAGTTGCCTTTTTTCAGAATTTTCGTGGAGCAGGTATCAAAAATCTAATCTCTCATACTGCTGGTCTCAAAAAATTGCATATTTTCATACTGAAGGTATCAAAAATCACTTATTTTCATACTGCAGGTATCAAAAATCACCTTTTTTTTAAATTGCAAGTATCAAAAATCACTTATTTTCATACATCAAAATCATAAACTGTCATACTGCAGTTACCAACAAAATCTCATATAATGCAGTTCAATTGTGAAATTCTGGGCGGCACATACCTACCAGTTTAGTATGAAAGTGCCCCCTCCCCCCACTCCACTATTTTTGGTGAAATTTGGAATGCAAAATTCATTAAAACTATGCACTATCACAAAGTGCTGTAGTACCCATGAATCACTCTACGTAAGGCAATCATGACAACACAGCGAAATGTTGCATAAACGCTTACTATATAGATCGACGCTGCAAAATGGAACGTATCTGAACGAGCCCAGACAGTGGTATAGCCAGCCATATAGGCTTTATATAAGGCTTTAATTTTTTAAGGGGCCATAATGATATTCGTCACCAACAACAACAAAATTATTGGGGGGGGGGGGGTCATTTTTCCCTTGGTGATCGCTGCCTATGCATATAGAAGATATCAAATTAAAAAGATTCTAGGTAAATAATTAAAAGTGATCAGTGTAGTCAGCAGTGTAATGCCATATAAGAACTTTCAAGACAATGGCTTTTTTTCTTCTTGAAAATTAAGTAGGCTATATTTCTTAATAACTGATTGGAAACAATTTTGTTCAAATCATTTAGAATTAATCAATTTATTTCTCTATCATGTAAAACGGACTTTTTATTCAAAAAATTGAAAAAAACACTCATGACTTGTAACAAAACTATGCATGTATCAATTTGTAGACTCAAATATTAGATCATTTTCAAATCGTAATTACTAACAATTGCACGCACATTCATAGCTCAAAATTTTACAAAGACAAATTTCATTTTGAGATCGAAAACTCTTTAAAAGCAGTAACATGGTGAATGTTAACAAACATTGAAGCATGTGCACAGAACAAAGGTGGTAATCACTCATTTGAATAGAAACCAGAAAACCAAATTGTTTAGTGGTTCCGATGTATTCTTTCATTATTGATTGATTTTTAAGTTGTTACTATACCAACTGGCATTGTATATTATGAAATATGTTAAAAAACAGATATTCATAAGCCATGCCCACCATGCATATGAATAACACAGAACCAGTTGACGACACTTGTATGATGCAAAATATGCATTTAGAGAATTTTACTTAAAGCCCCACCAACATGACATCACTACTTAATCAATAGGTCACATATATGGACCATAACTCACCTACAGTGTACCACATGACATGTGTGCAATGTGTTTACAAGTTTTTTGGAGCATGTACAAAATAACTGAAATTAACATGCAAGTATGATGCAAACAGATATATGGTTGCTATAAATTAATCACTTTTTCAAGAATGTTTTATTTTATATTATTAAGCCCACCCCACTTCCACTTAGCAATATGACATCACAACCAAAACAATAGGACACACACACAGAGACAATGGGCTACCTGTGTACAACATTATGTCCTTATCCAATGTATTGTTCTTGAGTTACTGTGTTAACATTAATTAACAAGCCCTTTTCAGCAAAAGCATATTTAGCCTGCCCAATATATATATTAATGATATTCAACAATTTTATACCATGACTATGTATAACTAGCTAACAACATAAATATACCAAGTAATTGAATAAAAACAGACATGTAGTTGTTAAAACATAAGCATTTAAAGATTTTTACATTAAGCCCCGCCTACTCACTGATATGCATGACATTACCACCAAAACCAAAAGGGCACATATACGGATCATAGGCTATCTGTGTACCATATATGACATGAATGCATCATCATGTTTACAAGCTCTTTTCAGCAAAATCATATTAAGCCCCGCCTGCTATGCATACTGATGAATTTCAACGTTTTTATACCGTGAACACAGACACTAGCTAACATCATAAATATACTAAATATGAAACGAAACAAGACTTGTGGTTGTTAAGATAAGAGCATTTCAAGATTTTAATATTAAGCCCTGCCTACTCATTAATATGCATGACATCACCACCAAAAATAATAGGGATATCTGTGTGCCAAATATGACATGGATCCAGTGTATCATTCTTGAAATATCGTGTTAACAAGCTTGCTGTTACAGACACATACATACACACACACACACACGCCAGCATGACTGCATAGGTTCCTTATGCTATTAGCATGCTATAAGCATTGGAACCAAAAATGTATGACAGATCCATTCATACAATGTAACACATAATCTCACTCAATCACTATGAAAGTTAAAACATAATGTCACCATTAGACACTTTAAAAATTGCACCCACCCATTCATTTGATCACTTCACTTCACAGTATACTAACACACTAATAAGTGGTAAATCCATCAATTACTCTTAAAAAAAGTCACTTTTGACAAGAAATTCAGCTGAATTAATGTTATTCCACTGAAAGTGCACGAGTAAGGTGTTAAACAATTTAGTCATGATCCGGTTTCCACACAAAAGTACCATTAACACTTGTGTACAAACATTGTCTGGTAAATTTATTACAGACTTGGGAGTTATGAATCCCACATTATAAAACTATTAAAATGTCCCACAAAAATTACAAACATTACTTCTGGTTTAACTTGTCAATTCCATTTTGACTTAATAGGAGAAAACTGTTTTGAAAAGTGTTTTGTTTATTTATTGATGCCAGACTTGCTAAATTGGATTATACCAAATATTTTTCCAACCATGTGCTAAAAACTTATTCTCTGAAAATATTTGCAAACAGAACATGTATTCCCCGCCCCCACCCCACCTTACCCCACCCCCCCAACAAAAAAGTACTCTTTATTCGCTGTAAAACAATTGAAAGATTTAATTACCGCCCACATCGCAATACCTGACAATTTGATGTGTGGTGAAAATGTCATCATTTATTTTTGGGCCTTTGTAAGAAATCCCACATGACCTAGGGAGAAAGTGAACCTTATACAAGGCAAACATGCAATCCAAGACTAATCTATTCGGAAATGATTGGAGCATCTTGTGTAAAGTGATATTAGTTCTACGTATACGTACCAAATCAACCAATGAACTATCTGGAAGTGTATTTATAGATAATGTCTTCCACGAATGTGCACAATTAAATGTGACAAGAATACTTTGTATGAACTTTCTAGGAGAAATATAATTTTACGGTATCTCTTCCGAATCTTTGGGTATTGTGAGCAACTGCGTATAATAAACTTGTTTTATGGATCGTAATCTTTTCAAATACTGTAAAAGCTTATGTAGGCGTAAGGATAAGAAAATGATTGTCATTGGCAACCCATGATAATATTCTGTTAAGGGGAAACTTTCTTTGATGTGCGTAGTGTAATAAGTACATCTATTATTTTATCAACATTAGTGCTAAAAATACAAGAACTGTCGGAAGGACAGTATGCTCGACTATTCAAAGCAAGTATATAGAATGGGCGTATTGAGGGAACTATACACAGAAATAGGGTAGCAGGGGCAGATGATTTCAAATTACTTGAGCTTTAAAAGATGCACTTACATTTTATTTGCACTACAAGCTTCAAAATATCTTTGAGTTTTCTCAGATATTTTAAGACAAGAAAAGCTCAAGGTTACCTCATCCAGTTACTCAGAAATCATGCAAAAGCTAGCAGTCTTTATAACTACAACACCTCTTTTAGTTATGACTTGCCAATGTAAATGAAAGAATGTCATTTAGCCCCCCTTTCCAACCTGTATCCTGAACAGGACTATTTCAAATGGTCACAATAGTATAATATAATAATATATGGAATTTATATGGCACATTTTCTAGTTTAAAGAACTATTTAATGCGCTCTACAACTAACAGACAGTTCTCCGGCTGCCTTTAGGCACACAAGAACTTAGTACTTGAAAAGCAAATGAACACCGCATTTTCACGCTTCTCTTCTTGAGTAATGATCAGAGAACCAGGCAGGGATGACTCTCCTGCCATCTGGACTGACAGCTTAACGTCCTCTCTGAAGGACAGTGTGCACCATTCAACCATTGTCTCTTTTCTCAACAGCAGAATGAGGAGTAGGAGCTACAGACGAAATGCTTCCACTTCGATGTTCGGGGAATCTGTCTGCATAGCTGTGAGAAAATCGAGTTAGACCTTGAACCCAAACCTCGAGCATCTCAGCTGTTCACTCTGCCAACTGAGCTACTTATTCTCCTAATGATTTATACTTTGTAATTATGACAAATCAAAGTTTGTAAACAAATTCAGCATGACAAAAGTGATGACGTATGAACAGGAATACAACTACAATTTTTGTTATGTCTTTCCTAAATTTCAATATCAAAGGTTCTCAAACTGCATTCTACTACTAAATTTTGGTAAAGAATATGATAATGTCCAATTCTTTGTTCACTGTAGCCAACTTCTCCAATTCATAATATTTAGGGAAGGACCGAGAAAAAAAAGTTTACATAGCATTTTTCTAGTTGTCTCATTTTGAGTTCATAAAATATTGCACAATTAATGCTAATTAGGTATCTAAGCTTTAACATTATGTAAAATGGTCAAATTCTTTTGACGAGAATGTTGTTTACATGGTTTTTAGTATTTTTTAACCCATTTAAGTTCATATTGTTTTTAACTTGTCCAAGCACCAATAAGAGACCAAGAATAAAACAGATGGAATCTCACTTTACTGTGTATGTGCCAGATAGTACCTACATGGTATGTGAAAACTCAAAAGGAAACAAAGTCTGGCATTTTCTTCATTTATTATGAGAGATAATAATCATAAGTCATCAGAAGAAAATTCATGTCGTACAAGACAATTTAGCATATATTTTCTAAATGATTAAAACAGTTAATTCTCAGTAATGTAAACTTACATGTGAGCTGACATTTTGTTTATACACCATCTAAAAAGTGATGTCATATATATCCAATATAAATCAAATTATTAATGTATTTCTTTATCTATTTCAAATTTTCTGACTTCTAAGAAATAATCTTACCTTTGCATAATCTATGAAATTTTATTTGTATATGATATTAATGATTTAAGCCCTGTGAACTACATGTTGAAGTATTTTGGAAAAAAATTCCAAAGAGAATTCTAAAGAAATACATTATGAGTACTAGTTATGTCATCATTGGCATGATTTCAACACAACATTAGACAAAATGGCAGCGTCCATGTTACAACTTCAAACTTTGATAACCTGAGAATGGAATAAGTTTTCTGATGTGGTTTTTGGTAGTTGGTTTTTTTTTCAATTCTCTATCATTTATTTGGCTAGAATATTTGACTTTGTGTCTGCCTTAAAAAGTATATGGACAGGTAGAGATTTTTTATTCCAGGGGTCAAATTTTCCACTGTTCGATAGTTCCTGCTTTTTAGGCAGGAATGGTGAATTTTCAAACATCATTAATCTTTTCACATGCATATGTGTGGCATCAATGATCAATAACTTCATTTCTGCTAAAAATATGCATGCTGTCAAACAAGGGATTATCATGAAAATGAAAAAGTTCTTTCCACCTTGCCTGCAATTGTCAGCACAATTAATCATGAATACACATATGCAAGGCTGCTTCATGAGTACAACTTCCCGAAACAGAATGCTACATCATGTAAATATGCGGATGATACCCAATTGTATTTGGATTTTGGTTCATAAGAATCGTGGAAAAGTGTTTCATTAAAGCTTCAGGCATGCTTTTCAGATGTAATAAATTGGATGCAGGCAAATTGTTTGAAAGTAAATCCAGACAAAATGAAACTAATCGTTTTTACACAAGTTTCAGGCAATTTCTCCCAAAATAATTGCATAAAAATGGGACCATATGACATAAGTCCTGTTTCGGTTGTGAGAAATTTGGGTGTGCAGCTTGATTACAATCTTTCGATGCAAAACCAAATAGACTCCATTTCAAAATCATGTTATTGGCAGATCCATAATATTGGTAAAATCAGGCGGTATATTACTGATGAGGCTTGTAAGACATTGGTTCACGCTCTTGTGACATCAAAATTGGACTACTGTAATGCCCTACTTGATGGTCTGCCTCATAAGCTTACTGACGGCTTCAGCGCATTCAGAATTGCACTACACGGCTTGTCACCCGCACACGTAGATGTGAGCATATAACGCCTGTTTTGCGTGACTTGCATTGGCTACTGGTTCATTAAGGGTCCAGTTTCAAAATTCTTTTATATACTTATAAGGTTCTCAATAGTTTAACCCCTGTCTACCTCACAGATCTTGTGCATAAATATCAACCAACTAGATCTCTTCGGTCCAAAAACAAGTCATTATTAAGTAAACCAATTATAAGAACATCTACTTATGGAAATAGGCGGTTTGATCATTCAGCTGCAGTATTGTGGAATGATTATATATATATATATATATATATATATATATATATATATATATATATATATATATATATAATATATATATATATATATATATATATATATATATATATATATATATATATATATATATATATATATATATATATATTTTTTGATAAAGTTCATTTTTTTTAGCTTTTTATAATTAATTTGAATTTTTGTACATTTATTGCCTATTTACTATTTTAAACAGTTTTAACTTTTATAAACCTTTTTACATCTGTATTTTCAACAATTATCTTATTGTATTTTTCCATGACTCGTATGTTTTTATTGTAAAGCGCCTTGAGCAATTTTATATTGGATAAGGCACTATATAAATTCTGTAAAATAAATAAATAAATACTAATAACTGACATACATATTTGCATAGGATTTAAAGGAATAGTTCAGTGGTCAAGTATATTTATGTTACACGAAAGAGGGCTTCAATACAAACAAGATGGTGAAGAAACCAATATATATATATATATATATATATATATATATATATATATATATATATATATATATATATATATATATATATATATATATATATATATATATATATATATATATATATATATATATATATATATATATATTTTTGATAAAGTTCATTTTTTTAGCTTTTTATAATTAATTTGAATTTTTGTACATTTATTGCCTATTTACTATTTTAAACAGTTTTAAACTTTTATAAACCTTTTACATCTGTATTTTCAACAATTATCTTATTGTATTTTTCCATGACTCGTATGTTTTTATTGTAAAGCGCCTTGAGCAATTTTATATTAAATAAGGCACTATATAAATTCTGTAAAATAAATGAAATAAATAAATAAATACTAATAACTGACATACATATTTGCATAGGATTTAAAGGAAAAGTTCAGTGGTCGAGCATATTTATGTTACACGAAAGAGGGCTTCAATACAAACAAGATGGTGAAGAAACCATTCTAAAATCTTATTCCATTAAGGAGATATTTAAGTTTAAAGTTTGGGATCATTTGTGTAGAAACGACTGAAATCAGACTAGTTATGATGTCATAGCCTCAGAGTCTTTGAAGTCTTTTATGTATTCTATATTTTGTCCAGCAATTTTGAGGCTTAAAAACCATGGGATATGTCAAAAAAGTAGTAAAACTGAAATCTAGGAAGGGTATTTGTAATATACAACCTAAAAAAAGTTTGAGGAAAATAATTTAAATACTAAAACATTAAATATTTTTTGTTTTTAAATACATTAAGACTTTGAGGAATCTGAGGCTATGACATCATAACCAGTCCGATTTCAGTCATTTTTACAGAAATGATACCAAACTTTAAACTTGAATATCTCCTTAACAGAAGAATAAGACTTTGCAAAGCTTTCTGCACCATTTTGTTTCTTTTAAAGTCCTCTTTCATATAAGATATGAACTTGGCTAACCCCTGAACTAATTATTCCTAAGAAGTTTGTCCTGTTGTCAGCAAAAAAGTTGGTACAGTGAAGTGTTATCTGGAACAATATTATTTGAGAAAGCTCTTCCGTGGAACAATAACAAAAAGTTTAAATTTTGACCTCTGTATTTTCGTAAAAGAGTTTTAAATTCTGGACAAAAAAATCTTGTAAATTAAGCCAAAAACACCTATTGTTTCAGATGTTGAAGAATATTGACTTATGTCAAAGTTGCAATGTACGAAAGAAAAGACAGTTCAAAATCTTTTCAAAGTCACTAAAAATCATCAGACTATTCTCCTACAAAATTTTAATTCAGTGGTCAGTGTTACAATTCAAAACCAGTCTTGGCCATATTAACCAACTGCTTTGATTCAAAGAACATTTGGCAAAGGATTGAAGTTAACATAGCAAATTCATAGGTTTGTTTTCTGCATGACGTCACAAATTTACACACAAATTTGTATAATAAGGTTTTAAATTTCAAAATGCTTAAAAATAAATTTGTTATTATAATCTGACTTTGATGAACCTATTCGCTATCTTCATGGCTTACTGTATATTTTCTTCCAAATAAACTCAAGCTGCTACCTGGTCTTATATCTTTAAATAAAAGAAAATCTCCTTAAATGTTGTTTTATTCAAAAACATTCTGGCATACTATTCAAAATTAACATAGCCTGCCAATCCATGCTGACTAATATATTTATTCAAAGAAACCAAAGTGGTAATGAATATCACTAGCCTACCGTCAAATGCATTCCAAGTTATTCAGTACAAAGACCCAAGTAGCCCACGATACTGGAATTCATTGAACTCAGCAGCTGGGAAAATATAAGACAACTATCCTTCATAGCATGATTCAAATTATCCAACCCCAATCCAATTCAGTTAGACAATGAACTCTATGCAACCTCGATTATGAAACAACTATGTAGTAAACACAAGTTTGCCACAACGCACACATTTTTGCCTCAAGGTATTACATAAATAATTTCTATTGATCTTTTCTATGAAATTACAATTTAATATACATTTTACTGTATTTTTTAAGATAAATACTAATGTGGAAATAAACACTGAAATTGAAAGTTATATCACTTTTCTCCACATCAAACCCACCCACTAGAAAAGAAAGTTGATATTTCATCTGCAGACAAAACAAGTCTTCAAAAGAATTATGGAGATTCTGTTCTTCTTCATTACAGGCAGTTGCCCATATACTGAGTGAGCTGGTTAACCTTGATTGTACACTAGTTACTAGGCTGAGAGGTCATTTGAAGTTCAACGCTAAAAACTCAGGACAGTATCACTCTGCTTGACCTCCACTGCTCCCATAATCTCCACACTTAGTGTTAATTCATGCAGCTGAGTCCAACAGCTAATTACATATGAAGGAAACTAATTATATTTACTGCTGGCTGTTACTGTTCAACAATTTTATGTTTGTCTTACTTAATGAGGATTATTACACTGCCTACTGTCATAATTACAATCATGAAGCATTCCTAACAATGTTAACAAATTGATGTCTCTGAGTTACAAAATAAGTCACACCTACCATAGCAACGCGGTAACTAAGTGGGGGCAAACAAATCTCAAATCCGCAATAGTGTACACGAATGCATTGACATTTAGATGTTCGCGAGGCCTGCCACAAGCTTTGATTCATTTATGGCACTTCTCCGGATCTTTAGACTTTTTAGCAAATGGGATAAAAAAAAAATCAGTTTGCTTACTGTTCTGGGTTACAGCAATCAGATTTACAAAGCCCGCAGCGGGCGCAATTTTTGTTCACCATTTTGCCGTCACTCAGTCTGTGCGTGTGTGCAGAAATTGACTACATGAGCACGCGCCACTAGCTAGCTGTACTGTACCAGTACTGCATAGTATGTTTGCCCCACTTAGTTATGCAGATTTTGTTGCTAGGCAAATTCATGCGGTGATTGGTTAAAACAAGCTGTCAATCATCAAACCCAGAGAGGTTAAATGTCTATGGGACTGCACTGTAAACTTAAAGTAAACGCATGTAATATATAAATAAAGACATTCAAGTGCTTATTATGTGTACTGATGTATCATTTTTCTTCAAAATCAATGTACCTCCCTGCATGCATATATCATAGATTTTGCCCACATTTGGGGCAAGGGAACATGTGGGTTGGGAATGGGGTCTTCCAAGTTCCAACCCAGCTCCATTACAACTATGATGTCAAGGAAAAGTGAAAGCTGTAAAATTGTTTTTCTTACAGTGCCCTCATGTGATCTGTTGATTAGCAACCCTAAAAAAGTTTTCTGGCCAAGCACAGTCTGTGGTACAATGATTGTTGCAATTTGTGTGATACAACTGAAATCCGAGTATTAAGTTAAAATTTAAATCCTCTGGAGCCAATAAAGATTAATTTAGGCAGACCAACTGCAGGCTTATCCCAAGTTTCCATGGTATAAGCAGATGACTCCCATGGACCATCATGCTAGCTTAACAGCAAGCTGGTACTCATTTCACAGCTGAGTCAACTCGATCAATCACACATAAGTACATGTATCTTGGCTTTAGAACACAACTGGTGCCTAGTGTGGGAATCAAACTCAGTATATATTGTTGGAGCATGAGTCAAATGATCTATCATGCTTTCATACTACATGTATATTAAAATGACATCACATCCTCACACTCATTCTTTTTATATTTCTATTGAATCATTTCTGAGATTTTGTAGGTAGCAGCTATTGCTTACACCATGCAGTCAAGTTCCAACAGTTACACTCTTATAAAGAAAATGTAACTTAACATTCAGAGAAATAGAAATAAACTAAAAACAAAATGAAATTAAGTTTCATAACAATTGTTAAGAAAGTGTGGAAGTGACATCACTCTTTTACATTTGACTTTCTAAACAAGTCATTTCTATTTCTGTACAGACTTGTGACATCTATAAACTTGGTATCTCCTGAGAAGTATAAGATAACTCATTTTTCATGGAACTGTTTGTCTGTTTGTTGTCTCTTATGGACAGAACATGATGTTTACATATAACCACTGTGAATGAACTAAGCATACAAGTAGACTCATGATAACATCCATTGTCTATTTGCAACAGCGATCTTAACACCTCAGTTGCCATGTTATTATCATTCTACTCTGTTATTACGTAGGATCCCCTTAACACACCGCAACCTAATCTTCTAAAAGTCATCAATTCTGGTTCAACCATATGAACAGCTGTAACACATGAATATAAAAGAGGCAAATAGAGTTAAAATCATTTATCAGATTTGACTACAAGCATTCTACAAATTCAATTTTGCTGATTTTCAATTTCCCTTACCGAGAAATCTGTAATGTTATCGATAACACATGTAGGTCCCTATGTTCGATCAATAACATCACAAATTTCTTGCGATCAATACGGAAAATTGAAAAACGAATATGACCTTACCAGCATGACGTCATTCACTTCTTAATGTTTTTATGGGACAATACCTTTCCTACAATAACTTTTAATTCTATTAAAAATCCATCTGAATGTAGAAAAGCTTTTGCAACAATTTGACAACTTTTTGAAATGTTAGAATAATACTTGTAGGCTTAGTTCAGGGGTCAAGCAAATCAATCTCTGATACAAAAGAGGACTTCAAAAGAACAAAATGGTGAAAAATGCATTCAAAAATCTTATTCTGTTAAGGAGATATTCATGTTTTTAGTTTGGCATTATGTGTGTAGAAACGACTGAAAACAAGTAATTGTGACATCACAGCCTCCAACTCTTTAAAGTCTTTATGTATTCTATTATATTTCGTTGTGCATTTTTGTGGCTTAAAAAGCATTGGAAGTCAGGAAAGTAGTAAAACAAAATTTTGTAAGGGTAATTATAATTTACCACCTGGGGAAAGTTTGAAGAAAAATAATGCAAAAAGCAAAATAGTTAAATGAATTTCCCTTAAATTACAACAACAATTATCAAGAATGTGAGGATGAGGGCGTCACCTTTGCATAGTAGACTTACTACATATTTCTACACATAAGACAAGAGCTCGAAACTTAAACATCTCAATGGAATAGAATATTGAAGTAGTTTCTTCACCATTTTCTTTCTCTTTAATAAGATGACTTGCTTGACCACTAAACTAAACCATTTTGTTTCTCTTTAATAAGATAACTTGCTTGACCACTAAACTAAACCATTTTGTTTCTCTTTAATAAGATAACTTGCTTGACCACTAAACTAAACCATTTTGTTTCTCTAAAATAAGATAAACTTGCTTGACCACTGAACTAAACCATTTTGTTTCTCTTAAATAAGATAACTTGCTTGACCACTAAACTAAACCATTTTGTTTCTCGTAAATAAGATACACTTGCTTGACAACTAAACTAAACTATTTTGTTTCTCGTAAATAAGATAACTTGCTTGACCACTTAACTAAACCATTTTGTTTCTCGTAAATAAGATAACTTGCTTGACCACTGAAGTAAACCATTTTGTTTCTTGTAAATAAGATAACTTGCTTGACCACTGAACTAAACCATTTTGTTTCTTGTAAATAAGATAACTTGCTTGACCACTGAACTAAACCATTTTGTTTCTTGTAAATAAGATAACTTGCTTGACAACTTAACTAATCTTTAAATGTGAACAGGTTTCTCCATCTTTTCATGTACCCAATAGTTTTTTTAAATAAATTAAAATACTTTCTAATAGATCCCAAAAAATGGGGAATTTATGTTGGTGTCATGTCATACTAAGTTTTTTACAAGATGTTTGCATACAATTCTCTAAGAGTTTTAGTCTTGAATTAATAATACATCATGCATTGTTTTTCACTAATTAGTTTGTGTAGTTGCCATCTATAATGTATGCATATGAGGGGCCACAGTAATATTCATTTAAACCAGGTACCTAACAATACCATATCTGACTAAAGCCCTCCTTTTGGTCCTCGTTAGAAATCCTCGAACAAGGGTTTAATTTGCCTATGGAGGCCATCATGTAACTTCCCCGTCCATACACTTTGTACAGTGTTAAGACTTCAAACTTTTTGTGAACTTTGATTGTGTTTGCTGAAGTGTGAGAGGCAAATGGAATTGTGGATAATCATGTAAGCTAACATTTATCCAGTACCATTTCACATATTCACCAGTCCGTTTTTGAGAACAAAGGAAATATATTCGATGACCTGTCTTTGACCTGCACCATGCTTTATAATGTTTGTACCACTAAAATCAGTGGTGTATATTCTCGTTCCTTCGTTCGTGTTTGACACAAGTTAAATTCATGATTTGAAGTGATTATTTCCTGTGGTTTTTTTACATTTTGGTTTTTGTATTATTCTTCAGATAAAATTTGTTGACATTGTCGTATCTTTTTAGATGCATTTATTTAAACCTAGTTAACGTTGATGAAACGTAGTTTTGTTATAAATTTGCTGTGAGTTTTGTGATGACTGAATGTTGTGTGGGTTGATTTTGAAATGTTACTAAAGCATTGTAACTAGTGTAAGTACTGCAGCCTGCATCTCCTTGAAGTTAGAATAATAGACCTTGTAGAACAATATGATTGCCTATCATATGAACATTTATGTCTGTATCTGTGAGACTTGTAACACTCACTTGACGCACAAAGTGGTACCTCCATGGTCAGATCAGGTAATACAGTGCGCAGTGCACACTACGTACAGTAAGCAGTGCTAGTGTAGTCGACTGGTTGTCGAGGTTTGTATGCATTGACTGAATTGAAGATAGCTAGCATGTGTGTGTATAATTGTATGTGTCTGTCGCTGAGTAAACACTGAGTATTAGATAAAATTGCAATAGACTCCTTTGAGTAGGGACCGCGGAGACCGGGGGAGGGGGATTTTTTGCTAGGCCAAAAAATAATAACAATGATAATAATATCAGTATGAGGTTAGAGGATTTCAGTTTTCTGTATTTTCCTAATAGGGAACTAAAATTGGGAAATTATTAATATAAAAATGTAACAATTGATAAAAGTATATAAAAACAGTGGTCAAATTTGTCAATATTTTCTCAAATTCCCAAATAATTGTCTCAAAATGAAGAAAATTTTCTCAAATTGAAGAAAATGGCCCAAAAATGAAGGATATTTCTAAACAATTCAGGAAAATGGCCAGAAAATGAAAGAAATATCCCAAAAATTGATTAAAATGCCCCAAGATGAACGAAATTGCATAGGCCGCAGAGTAGAGAGGCCAGAGGCACGTGCCACCCCCTTCCCCCCACTTTTTCGCAAATCATAAGAATGACGTACAATTTTGTAACAATTACTGTTGCAAAAAATATGAACAATGGATCATGTACACTAAAAACTGATATTTAGAAAATAAAATAAAATATCCCATCTGATTAGGGCTTGATTATTTCTACAAGTGAAGGCACGAGAACTGAAAATGTAAATAATGTTGGGGGGAGGGGGGAGGAAGTACTGTTTTTGCCACCCAATAAATAAAGGTCTGACGAATTGATTGTGAAGAGTCAGATTCCATGCATGTAAATTTTTCTTCCGGAAATCTTCAATTTTCAGGAAATCTCCTTCAATTTTCGTAAAATTTCCTTCATTTTCATGGAATTTGTTTGCTTCAATTTTCGTAAAATTTAATTCATATTCGTGAGATACGCTTAACTTTTTTGTAAAATTTCCTTCATTTTTAGGAAAATTTTCATGAAATATTGCCAAATTCTTGCAAAATTTCCAAACATTTCACAAACCCTCTCCCTCTTTACAAATAGTTTTTGGATACTGCTAAGACCGTTAAATTTTATTTTTCGCAAACTTTCCTTCATTTTCACGAATTTGCTTCATTTGTCATGAAAGTTCCTACATTTTCGGGAAATTTGCTACAATTTTCTGAAAATTTCCTTTAATTTTCTAAAATGTTGCCAAATTTTCAATCTTTTTTTTAAATCCTCCTTCCCCCCCCCCCACCACCCTTTACAATGATAGGTTTTGGACCATAATAAAATACAATTTTTTATATTTTTGGGACAAAAATAAAACCTGGCCTCTTCATGTTAAATATCTTTGACATTGACATCTCTTTTTTTGACAGAGTGGGGGGGAAGGGCTTAAGTTAGGAAGGAACCGAAGAGATGAATGATTTACCAATTCACAAATTTTGTATTTTCGTCTTTCAGATGAGTCGTTTCAAACATGTGTGCCCCTCCACTTGAAATATTGCTCAGCGGCCCATGAATTGTCCTAAAATTGTGGATAAATTCTGCCCGCGTTTTCCCGAAAATCGAAGAAGATTCACAAAAATGAACAAAATTTCTCCTTAATTGACAAACAATTAATCTAAATATTAAGAAAAATGTTTGAAAGTTCCTGAAAATTTTCAAAGATTTTCCAAATAACAGCAACATCGTGATGAAACCTATTCGACCCTACCCCTCCCCCCAAAGGTTGCCCTTCCTATACTTATGCCTACCAATATGATAGGGAGTTAGCGTTTATATAAATATGAATATAATGTGTTTTTTTTCCTTTCAACATTTACTTAATCAGCCCCCCCCCCCACCCTCACACTTCAAAAATTGCTCCACGGTCCTTGTTGAGTCCTTCTCCCAAACTGATCAATAAACTTGTTTTATTGGTCTTTTGAAATTATACTGGTTCCTTGGAAAAACATTTGCTGATAATCCTCCACCTTATGGTTTGTGACAAGAGTAGCAGCTCATGATAGTTGTCATGGAGATGGTAGCTTTGAACATGGAGATACTATTTGGTCTCCATGCTTTGAATGTGCAGGTAACCTGAAGCCTGGCAATTGGTATTTTACAAGTTTTCACCACTGCTAAGCAATTTAGCACTTTTACTCCATAAAGCAAACCTGATGGCAGGTTTGCAATAGTTTCTGGTCCACAGTGTTTTATATTGGCAGGCTAGAACCAATTTTTTCATTTTTCCTTTGTAACTGTCAAAAGTGTTCTGTATAACATTCAGTGCCCATGCATAAACAGATCTGCTATAATAAAGGCCTAGTAAGTGCTACAGTATATGTAATCTCACAAAAACAGATGTTACAAACAAAATCTGAAAAACTAATACAAGAAAAGAATGAGGGTGTATAAGTCAATCAATTCTGAGCTACAAAGATTGATTTATGACTTATCTACACTCTTAAAAACTTCAAATCGTGCCCCCAACCTGCAGAATTCAAAAACACTGGTCAAGGCTATACATGATCACCTGAGTAAAGGGGCCCCAGGTAGCACGGAACTAATAAGTTATCACTCTGCCATCCAAAAATGAGAACCCTCAGAGAAAAGGCTACTAAAAGTATTTTTGAGAGGTTCCATGTAAGAAGCTGAGAAGTTGAAAATTTTAGAAATGGTTGAGAAAGGATAAGTCTTGACTATGCATATCCAAACTTGACGAGATATGTTTCAGTAAAAGTTTCATGGGAAACTATTTTACCATGGACCCATACCCAAATTTGAGTGATTTGGTGAGGGTGTATAACATACTCTTCACTTCAGCCAAAAAAAAGGGGCCAAACCTCTATTGAAAGTACCCTCATCCGAGAAATATTAGATGGTACTTTTTGGAAAACATCACAAAAGATCCCAAATCTATAACAATCTGGTACAAAAAGGACCTCGAACTTGACTCTTTCATTATAGGCTTCAATGGGGCAAACAATTAGTTACGTGCTACCCCCAGAACATTGGCGACATGCTTACCATACATGCTATGTCCTTTTTATTGCGTCCTTTTCATTGCCTCCCTTCAATTTATCAACCTTTATAAATGACATTCAATAATCAAAGATTAATGTTGAGGCGGAGTGTTTATTTGCATATTTAATACATGATTCAAAGAATGTTGGCCAAAGTAGATAGAATGACTCCACTTTACGAGGGTCATTCGCGAGTGCAAAATCCTTTGAACCGTGCATTAAATACCCATATAAACACGGATGCCAAAACATTAATTTAAAAAAAAATTCCTTTTTAGATTGTTTAAAGTGCATAAAAAACACAAAAAAGAATGAAAACGAGAAAAGTTTTACATACGATATTTCTCTTTGTTAAGAAATTCAACTGTTGTAAAAATGGACTAAACACAGGAAATTAATACATGGATTAGACAATGCAAACACTCAATAGAAATTGTATAATGAGGGGAAATGTTACACAGTATGTGCATATTCATGCATGCTGACCTACATGTATTCTTTATAATGAACAGGGTTACCAGGTAACCCTATCACCTACCATACACTCTGATCTCTCACCTTTAACAGGTGTCTTATCAAGAAAAGCACCACAGATATATCTATGATGGATGGGGAAAGCTGCACTGCAAGTTCAATGGTAGCAGCTAGCTAGGTTACGACAAGTCTTAAACTGTAAGATAAGATGCATATCATGAAATTGACTTCATGACCCTTAATTTGATTTTGATTTTAGAAAAATTTCAGACCTGCAGGCCAAAATCAAATTATACTGCACCACAATAGTTGACTATTAACATTTTTATACACCATGTTCTTTGACAAATAAACAATAACAGTGAAAGTGCTTTAAATACAAAAACACCAACATTTCCTGGGGGATTCACCCTTAAAACCTACAAGGGGTTCCACCCTTTTAATCCACAAGAGTCCTAAATCAGGTCCCCCTGGACTCCACGCTGAAGGTGTTTGCTATGCAAACATTAGTGGGAAATGCAGCTACAGCATGTGTATGACAACATAAGCTAAATCATTGTAATAAATATCAGAATGTCAAATGCACAAAAACTGCTCCAAACTTGTTCCTGAATCCTAATTATTTCATCACCCACATATACATACAGTATGTGGTGATGGCAAATAACTGCCTGTACCTCCTACACTTTATGGCCAACGCCCCTTGGTACTAGGGGGGATGGTGGGCCCACTAGGGGTCTCATATGATCATTTCCATGTGATGGGTGTTACGATTCAGAAGCAATTTCTAAACTTTAGAAAAATTTCTCTCAAATAGTAACTTTTATTATCCCAATGCAGTACCATCTCTGGGTGTATCATATAAGCATCTACTTGACTCAAAAGGAAAAAGTCAGACAAATGCTGCAACAGATGAGACCAAGGCGAGCAAACATGCGTGATAAGTGTTACATAAAAACAGACATAGGTTTTAATAAACTCTGTGATGTTAAAAGAGCAATGAGCAAATTTAATCATCAAATAGAAAATGTGGTTACGAAAATCATAACCACTGTGTTTTTGGGCATGATACCAGGGAAATGCAAGGGTTTTCTAGCAATGCCAATGTGTGGAGCATCAACAGTTCAAGACAAATGGAAGCTTAATATGAAGTCACTATGATAGGGATTTTAATTTTTTTGCCAACTTATGAACTGCAAGTCTTGTGATAAATGGGAGGGATGGGGAGGAACACCCATACATATAATGTAGATATAAAATAATCATAGATTGCAGTTTAAGTGATTTTGTATCTTATTTTTAGTAACTATTTACTGCACTTACTAACGTTTCACAAACCAAATTCAAATAAAAGGATGATACAATTCTCATCCCAGCTTTTATTAAAATCAGTGTAAATATTCCTTTTAAAAAACATTTGAAAACTTTATTTCTATGCCACTATACTTTTAATTGATAAAATTCATAATTTGTTTCTCCACCCGTTGTAAATTCTAGTTTCACTGTTATGTAGTTTAAACTTACGTTTGTCTTTTATGCAACTTAGTCTATCGCAAAATTGCTGTAGCCGCAGTACTTCTGACTGAGCTGACTGTAGTAGTGCTTCTACTGCACTAGCCGTGCACGCTAGCAGTGTAGGGTACCGCATATACTGTACCTGCAATTTTGTACTAGCCTGGATATCGCGGATGGCACGTTGAAAATGGAAGCCGCACTGTCAAGTCGTTTAATATGATTTTACAACAAAATTTTGTACTCAAATGACAGTTCAAATACTGTATTACTGATAGCAAAATGACATCCACACAATATGTTTTCCTCAAAACATAAATATGTTGGAACTTATTGCAATAAAGCATTATAAAAGCTCAAATTCAAAATAATTGTTGTGATATTACTGATATATGCAAGTGTTACAGTGTCTGAAATTTCTATTGATGCCCTTTAAAAAATTATAATAAAATATTTTGAATGTATTTTGATAACTAAAAATATGCAGTGAAACAGCAGAATCACTATGGTGTTTATCACTGATGGTAACAAACACACTGGAAGGTTTAATGATTTTAGTTTTAGTACCTAAAACAAGGTTTAACTCTTACTCCACCATGCGGCTATAATATCACCATTTTCAAACTTACCTTTCTTCTGAAAATGAAATCGGGACCTTAACAAAATCCTATAGGGGTGCGAATGGTTTCATTGCAAAGATCTTGGAAAGATCTTTCATAACCTTTTTTTTTTTTGGGGGGGGATAATAATGTTTTATTAAAGTTTGTGTAAACGTTCAGAAATTTCACTTTTTGTTTAAAATATTTTCCAAAAATGCATATTTCTATGAAATTGACAAAAATTGCTTGGTAAATAAATTTATAGTTTATCAGATATATAAAGTGAAATTGTCCAAATCTAATCAAATTTTGCTCATAACTATTAATAATTTTTAAATCATTTGTAAAATATGTCAAATTTTGAAATTTTCAGGGCTTTTGACATTTTTGGTGAGCGTGCGAAGAACAATGCAAACCTACGTAATGGCAATTTCCTCCGGCCGGCTGGCCATCCAGCCGTCCAGTTTTTCTGAGATTCTATCAGAAATATTAAAGTTTTTCTAACATTCCTCAGAAAATGTTAAAGTTTTTTCAGAGTTCCTAACAAAAAGTTAGTTTCTTTAGATATGCTTATGGAAAAGTTAGAATCTTTTACAAAATGGTAAAGTTTTTCAGAGACACTTAGGACAGATTGAAGACTTAGTTTCCCTGAAAAGTCTACAAAACATTTGGTATTTCCTTAGAAGATACTGTAAAATGATATAATTTTCCAATATTCTTCAGAGATCTTCAAGCATCTTTCTCGTAGCACTGGAGATTTATAATCCTTAAAATTCTTTAAAATATTTTGGCACCAACGGTTGTATCAGGCATGATTATTAAACTCTGCCTTTATTATTGTGTTCATTAACATAAACTTGCTACAGTATATGAACTGACCAGTCTTTTTTTTTAATTAATATGCTCAGTCAGGGAGTGTGACAGGATGTGATTGATTGGACATATGGACAATTTCAGGGAGGAAATGAGTAAAAAGCTAAAAACATTTAAAAGATAAAAGAGTAAATATATACAATGATGGGGAGGGATGCCATGTGGGACATGGATGGGTGCCATGTGGGACATGGATGGGGCCATGTGGGACATGGATGGGTGCCATGTGGGACATGGATGGGGACCATGTGGGACATGGATAAGGGCCATGTGGGACATGGATGGGGGCCATGCAGGACATATGATATGATATATACCATGTGGTATACACCAAGGGCTATATAAGGCAGAATTATTTGACTCTGCCTTTTTTTCTTATTCAACAGGTAATTTGCATATAAGTTATTATATAAACTGACACTTTCATACATAGTATGCTCAATCAGGGACTGTGATAGCTAGGATGAGACTTCTTATGGAGCCTATGTCATGTGGGACATGGGGTGGGATACCATGTGGGACATGGTGTGGGATGCCATGTGGAACAGGGTGGAATGCCATGTAGGCTATATGGTGGAATGCCATGCGGGACATAGAGTGGAACGCCATAGGAAGGGATGTTATGTGGGACATAAAATGTCATGTGGGACATGGAGTGGTGGGATACCAGGTGGGAAATGGGGTGGGATGCCACGAGTAACACAGAGTGTGACATAGGTTGGGATACCATGTGGGTCATAGGATGGGATGCCATGTAGAACATATAATGGAATGTCACATGGGACAAGGGATGGAATGTCATGTGGGACATGGGGTGGGATGTCATGTGGGACATGAAGTGGGATGCCATGTGCAAGATATAGTGGAATGCCATTGGGTCAGAGAATTGTTTACATTTACGACCAGACGTGAACAAATACATTATTGTGATATGCAGAAAGTGCCTTACGACTCGTTTCAACATAAAACTGAGAGTGGGAAGAGAGAAGACAGTGATGAAGGTTTTTACTACCTAAACCCAACCCAGAAGAGGTCCAGGGAATACCAGACCTGCTAAAAGCATTCTTTTTGAAATGGTAAGTGCATTTTTAAAATTTCACAATAGCCTAGAATAAATAATATGCATAGCCTAGTGCACATAGCTTGACAAATGAAACCCTATAATTTAGCTGACATTATTTTTTGTAAGTATTATACAAACAAGTAAATGTGTCACTAAAATCTGACTTAATAAAAATGGATTGTCCTTTTTATAGTAATTTTGAAGAAAATCCCCCCCAAAAAACCATAACCAAAAGGTTTTGAGCTTCCAATGCTTTTTTTCATATGCTGATTGTTTTGCAAGTTTCATATTAACTGTCATGTCATTGCATATCATGAAATATTTGTTGCAGGATATCTATTTATAAGCCACGACCACAATGCATGATGCAGATCAATAAAATAGACATACCTATTGACAACACTAGTGTGTGCACAATAATTAACAACATTATCACAGCAAGTATGATGCAAAACAGACAAACAGTTAGTTACTTATGTATCATATTTGAAGAATTTTAGGTTAAGTCCTGTCTACTCATTAATATGCATGCTATCACCACCAAAACAAATAAGGCACATCCACAGACCATGGGCTATCTGTTTATTACTTATGACTTGAATCCAGTTAATCATTTTTAGATACCGTGATTACAAGCTTTTTTTAGCACAAACATATTAAGTCCCGCCCACTATGCATACTAATGAAATTCAATGTTTTAATACCATGAACATGTACACATTAGCAAACATCATACTGTAACTGTACCAAATATGAAACAAAACAGACATGTGGTTGTTAAAAAATAAACATTTCAAGACTCTTACATTAAACCCTGCCTACTCATTAATATGCATGACATCACTACCAAAAACAATAGGGCAAATCTACAGACTATGGGCTATCTGTGTATAAAATATTACATGAATCCAGAGTACCAATTTTGAGATACCACACTAGCTAACATCATAATTATACCAAATATGAAACAGAACAGACAAGTGGTTGTTAAAGTATGAACATTTCAAGATTGTATTACTTCTGTAGGTGACTAAAGAACTCATTTGCATTAATTTGCATAATTGACTAAAAAATCATGCAAATCAACATAAAGTCCAAGTCTTAGCTTTCATATAACATAACTTGCTACAGTAGAGAATGGAAATAAATTTGTGAAAAAACCCCCTTTCCAAAAAAGTTCACTTAAATAACAATGTAATATCTCAAATGCTCTGGTAGAGTAAGGGTTAAATAGCAGAAATGCCTATTCTGATGAATAATGTATTTTAATTTACATCATTCCCTAAATCAACGATGTCGTTGACCTTTTTTTGTAGTGCATAATGCATTTTTTACTTTGCAACATCCGTCACATAGTTTGTGGCAGGTGTTACACATTTTGTTTTGTACCAGAGGTTTGTAAATGTAGGTAATTTCATTAACAGGATAAAATTGACATGAAGATATCAATATGAACAAGGTGCATTTGAAGTATAGTTTGCATACACCATCCCTGTGGAGAGTTATACCAATTTTTCTTTTAACATGTGACTGGTGTTACAGTGGCAATTCCCCAAACCATATAATCAGAACATCTAGGAACAATTTAAATTCTAAACACAAGGTTTTAAAGGCTAGAACTATATTTCAATGTACTTATCTTTATATATCTCCTTAAATTTTGAATGTCATTTACTCTTCTGGTATCATTATATACTGCATTTTTCACAATGTATGTATGTATGATGGGTGATATATGATGGGTGTTACATGTTTTATTCTACCATGTATTTAGAAATAGAAGAAATTTGATTTGTTGGATACACTGATATACAGAAATCTGTACGAATGAAAAGGATTTGAAACATAATTTTGATATTTTGTCTCTATATAGAGTTGTAGAAACATTTCTGAAAAAGTGTGACGGTTGTTACCATTGACAATTTCTCAAATATTGCTCCCAAAATCCAGTCATTGAGTCTACTTAACTGCATAAATATGTATATTATATGCATGTACTAGGAAAAAAGCAAGTATATACCTTAACCACTAAACATATTAAATCTAAAAAGTTAGTAAACAATGAAGAAAATATTGGTGAAACTGGCAAAAAAAGAGCTAAAAATTTACCATTTGTATTGCGTGGTACTTGATAGAGGTCAGCGTTTATTTTGCATTAATACTTGAAAAATTTCTTTGATCTTGAAAATTCACATATTAGCAGGTACTAAAGCAATTAATCTACTCCATCAAATTATTTTCAATTTTCATGCTTTATGTCCATATTTCTGTGGAATTAACCCTTACTCTACCAGGGCTTTAAAAATAGCGACCCCAATTTTCTTAACTTTTTTTTCATATGCATTTTTGACAACTTTCCTTTCATTTTCTTTCGTTACAAGTTTGGTTGGAGTAGATGCTAAGATATTTATCTTTTGAGTAATTAAAACCAATTTAAGAAATATTAGACAAAATTATGCAAATTAAGCAATTTTGGCTAAATTTGGTCAACAAATGGTCAATCTTTGCAGAAATATAACTTTTTGTCAGTATTGAAAACAAGAGATTTGTGTTACATATTTAGATTCTTTTTGAAATTTTCTTTCCAATGATACTAATGTATGATTTTAAGAAAGAAAGGAAAGATGAAAACACATCAAAAATGATAAAAGTCAAACGTCCCCTGAAAGCTGCAGCAGAAAAATAATTACGCAGTGGTCACTGCGAGACTCGAATCCGGAGCGCTCGCACGCTAGTCGCGTACATTTCTCTGCACCACGTAGTCGTTCATATTGGAGAGGTGTAATTTTATTTTTATAGGATAGGTTCTAAATAGAGGGGGGTATGCCTTCAGTTATATATCAAATGAAAGGAAATTTCAAGCGCTTTTGAACGGCAGTACAACAAAGCATGCGTGATGTACGGTTTAAGTTACACGATTTTTTGAAGAAAAAAACGGGTCAAAATGGCAGAAATTCATGAAATTTTGAAGAAATTTCTTCAGAACAAAAGATTGGACATAGGGATTATAAAAATTATACCAGAAACCAATACTATCATGTCTTAGGACTTACGTGTTTGATTTTGAAGCAAAAATGTGATCTTGAAATTATCGTAAGATGTAAAAGAGAAAAAAAAAAAAATGTAAATTTTTTGCAATTATTGAGTTTTACCCTTTTTCAATGTACTTTTTCTAAAAATTATGTAATATGACCCCTATGAAAAAGTTTCATTTTGTGAAATAAATATCCAAGTACTTTAAAATGATACCAAGAATACTCTTATAGGACTGTGGTAAAGTCCCCGATTTTATTTTTAGAAAAAGGTGGTTTCAAAAAAGGCCATACTATCGCCGCGTGGTAGAGTAAGGGTTAACCATATGATGACCTCATATTAGGAGTTAGTGGTCATACGTGTTTAGAACTTGACAAAATTTGGTGATTTTTGTTAAGGTTTAACATTCTAACAAAAATTAAATATAATTGGAGGTCAAAAAATCAAAGGTCGTGGGTCAATAAGTGCTTTTTATGCAAAATTTTGCAGTATTTTAAAGCCAAAAAGTACAAGACCTATACCAAGCCTATGTTGTAACATGATACCTTGGTACATGAATGTCCCGTAAACTCTGGGGTCAAAAGGTCAAAGAGCTATTGACCACTTTTCACCATTTTCTCCTACAGTGAATCAAATATGTGATTTTAGGGGGCAATTATGTACTAATTTGTACATTTTTGTGCCACATTAAATTCCCAAAGTGCAAGACCTATACCAATCTAATATTTGTATTATGATACTGTGGTGCATGAACTTGTGTCCTGTAAAGTCTGGGGTCAAAAGGTCAAAGGTCAGAGAGTAAGTGACCCCTTTCCCCCCATAGTTTTGAAATGGTAAGAGTGATCTGAGCATGGGCGGTGTCATATAGTAGAGTAAGATAAATGCCAAAAAAATTCAGTTTTTGTGGTTAGGGTCAAAGGTCAAATATGCGATTTTAAGGTAATTATGTCTCCAAGGTTTTGGGGTTTAAAGGTCAAATAAAACAAGTTTTGGGTGATGGTTGTATCTTGAGAAGGAATTACTTGGTATCTGCACAAATTGCATAGGTGGGTAGGGTTTAATTATTCTTAACAAAAATTTAAAATAATTAGAGGTGAAAAGGTCAAAGGTCAAATAAGTGCTTTTTGTGCAAAATTTTGCTCCATTTTAAATCTAAAAAGTACAAGACCTATACCAACCCTATGTTGTACCATGATATCTTGGTAGGTACATGAATTTATGTCCTGTAGACTCTGGGGTGAAAAAGCTATTGATTTCTTTTCACCATTTTCCCCTATTGTTATGGAATGGTAAGTGTTACATGAGCATGAATGGTGTCATACAGTAGGGTACAATAAATGTAAAAAATCTAAGAAGTTGTTTTAGTGATTAGGGGCAAGGGTCAGAGATCAGATGCCAAAAATGTGATTTTCGGAGGGAGGGGGGGGGGGGTTATTATGTACTAATTTGTACATTTTTGTACCAAAGGTCACAGAGCTACAGTGACCCTGTTAGCTATGCTGTATGCTTAAGGTGATGGGATCAGCAACTCCATGGATTGCTTTCTTGTTTATGTTTTAGTGCATATATCATATGAATTATTGATGATAATTTACCTGGGTTTTGAACTCAATCATACTGAATGAATTGATAGCCAACTTTACATGACTGTTTTTGTATTCATAAAGGTTGCTAATAACTGATAATAAGTTACTTCTCCAGATGAATGAAAATAAAATGTGCCAGCTGTAGCTCTAACTAGCAAACATGTACAACATGAAGGATAGTATGAACATTGACTATGAAAATGATGAAAAATAATTTAACCAATTAATTTAATAATTTTCATGAAAAACATGGACAGTTTAAGTTTGGTAATGTTAAAGAAGCTTGCACACTTCTAATAGAAAAAAAAAAAACTTTTGATGTTTATCTTCTTATAAAAAGTGACAACTTTTCAGGACATACATGTAACAAAAATGATCAAATGGCTTGAAAGTAAATTAATTAACTCACAAAAACATTTTGCAAAACTTGCTGTCTTGATGAATATGTATTCCTAATATAAGACTGAAAACTGAGCAGAAAACAAAACACTAATCCAGTTATCATCTATTCACAATGCTTACTCCCCATGCAGTCAATCTTGCGAAGCAAATGTCTTGCACATACATTACACTGTACAGTAGCTGGCTCTGGGCCACAAATCACATTCAATCATTCACTGTCTGATGACCACATTCACCTACATAAACATGCTATTCAATGGTTGCCCTCACATTTATCATAAAAGATTACCTATTCTTGCACTAATCTTGCTATATTTCCAAATACCTGCAAATGTTAACCATTCACTCTTCTTTATATATGTTCAACCCCCTCTAAGGAGTTATCAATAAATTGATTATGTAATATGCTTCAGGTGGGCAGAAAGATGGAGTAACATTCATGTGGCAACAAGGTCACAGGAAAAATTGTCTAGACTGTATTACATCACCAAGGGGTGCTTGATAAGATGTCTGACCTGAGATTCACCTTCGGTGGACTGTGGTTGGCTATAAAAACATTCCTCAATGGTTAAATGGGTGCGATAATGTGTCAATGGTCTCCATTATGTATTTAGCAGGCCTTCCATTAGAACCATTATGTGAATCAATGTCATTATGAAGGAATCCCATGAATTTTTATTTCACATATATGATAGACTATAAAGTAAGAACTTGGTGTAAAAATCATGTTGACATCTTTTTCCGTTTAGGAGTTATTGTATTTCAAAGATTGCACAAAAAAATGTTGAAAAAATGACCTCATAGTGTACATAAAAACAAATCCAAGACAGTTGTGTATTTCTTTAAAAATGAATTGCCTCTTTATTACTAAATTACTGGAACTATTTTTTGTTTATTTATTGAGATGGGGTATAAGGGTGTTTCCAGACATCATGAGATCACATGACTTTTGTTTACATCGCCATTTTGTCGGTTATAAACACTGTCGTCTTGCTGTTCACTAAATTAGACTTACATAGGTTTGCATGTTGTTAAATAAGATTATTTTTTGTAAGATAATTATGCTGGAACCTTGCTGTGCCATTTGTTGCACTAATAAGATGTGTGCAGGGGAATAAAAGACAATTTTCTGGATTTCCATCTGATCCTCGTCGACGTTCAAGTAGGTTTCTGCTGTACGACACAATGGCTTTCAACCTACTGCTTATATGATTTGCAGCGAGCACTCGTAGGCTTTGTCTAAATATAATGCACAATCAGCTGGCATTAACATTATACCCGGTGAGTATGTAAAACTTAAAAGAAAATATGCAGTAAAATCGGAAGCGAACAAAAAATTGCACTTAATCAAATTCACTAAAATGGTACTGGTAGGTTAGCAGGTAATATGTTGTATGTGTGATGTAAGTGGGCCATGTGAAGACACGTGAAACGCAATGATGCCGCTGCCCTGCAAAATGGAATCCAGTTGAGTTAAGAGTCATGCGATGAAATCCTTCTATAGCATACACTTTATAAGACTTGAATGCGTTTTCCCCACCTGCAAATGGCCCTATACACAGTCTTAAGTAAAATATCCACAAAAAATGTTTTTTCAATTTTGTTTTGTTTTTTTGGTTGATACAAATACATAAGAATTGTGTTGGATTTGCCTTTATATCACATTCTACACTGCGAGGTCACTTTTCAACACACTTGCCCAATCTTTGTAATGCAATAACTCCTAATCGGAAAAAGATATCAAAATTAATTTTCACACCAAATTGTTTCTTTCATAGTCCTCTATCATATATATAATAATAAAAATTCACGGGAATATTCCTTTAAATGTCAGAAACGTTTGTGATTATTTTCAAAGCAGGGATATGTTATACCTGTTCAGACTAGTGTACTGTTTATATTAAGTACTTCAATGGCCAGAGGGTCAGTGGAATTAAACATCCCCTGGGAGCTCAGATTGTTACTTGTTTCAGGGATGTACTTTTCCAGATTGTACTCGTATTTGTCTAGATGTTTTATGAGGCAAGAAAATTTATAATTGTATTTACATATTTTCACAGCAAACATACAGGCATCAGAACTTGAGGTAAGGGGAAAATTAACAGCTTTATTTTTGATGTAAATCTTAAATTTTTGATCTCTGCTAACATACTTTGAATAAACCTCTCACTCTAAAGGTAAATGGTTCAATTCCTGGCAGTATCATCCATTGCATCCTTCAGGGAGACAGCAAATTGTACTTGCTGCTGTCCATTCAACAATTATAGGTACCAGCATTCCTGGGAGTTTAACCTGCAATAGACTGGTGTACGATGTACTTCCAAATTTGATTCTCTTTCAAGTAAAACAATTATTTTAAAGCTAGTGATCCTTCTTTCAATACAACGCCATGACTATAATGAAATGGTTGTCAATAATCTTATCCAAAAGCACACTGGGCTGATATAGCAATACATGCAATACCTCCACCAGTACATAGAATACCTCTACCAGTACATTCAATACCTCCACCAGCACATGCAATACCTCCACCAGTACATTCAATACCTTTACCAGTTATGCAATACCCCCATCAGAACATTCAATACCTCCATCAGTACATACAATACCTCCACCAGTACATTAAATACCTCCACCAGTATATTCAATACCTCCACCAGTACATTCAATACCCCCACTGGTACATTCAATACCTCCACTGGTACAAGCAATACCTCCACCTGTACATGCAATACCTCCACCTGTACATACAATACCTCCACCTGTACATGCAATACATCCACCAGTATGCAATACCTCTACATGCGCAATACCTCTACCAGTACATTCAATACCTCCACCAGTACATTCAATGACTACACCAGAACATTCAATCCCTCCACTGGTACAAGCTATACATCCACCTGTACATTCTTTACCTCCACCAGAACATTCAATACTTCTACCAGTGCATTCAATACCACATCCACCAGTACATCCAATACCAACTCAATAAGTAATTATTTGCTCAGAATGGCTAATATATTAGCTATGACTATATGAAAATGGTTGTCAATAATCTTATCCAAAAGCACAAACTGGGCTGATAAAGCAGTAAATGCAATACCTTCACAAAAACATATAATACCTCTACCAGTATATTCAATACCTCAACTAGTATATTCAATACCTCCATCAATACATTCAATACCCCCACCAGTACATTAAATAACTCCACCGGTACATTCAATACCTCCACCAGTACATTCAATACCTTCATCGGTACAAGCAATACCTCCACCAGTACAAGCAATACCTCCACCTGTACATGCAATACCTCCACCAGTACATTCAATACCTCAACCAGTGCATTCAATACCTTCACCAGTAAATTCTTTACCTCCACCAGTATATTCAATACTTCCACCAGTACATTTAATACCTCCATCAGTACATTCTTTACATCTACCAGTACATTCAATACCTCCACTAGTATAATCAATACCTCCACCAGAACATTCTTTACCTCCACCAATATATTCAATACCTCCAATACCTCCATCAATATATTCAATACCTCCACCAGTATATTCAATACCTCCACCAGTACATTTAATACCTCCACCAGTACATTCTTTACCTCCACCAGTACATTCTTTACCTCCAACAGTACATTCAATACATCCACCAGTACATTCAATACCACAGCCACCAGAACATCCAATACCACCTCAATAAGTAATTATTTGCTCAGAATGGCTAATATATTAGCAATATGATGAAAATATGCCATGGTTAAAAGCATGTAATGTTGTTGCAAAGAAGGAACATCTATCTTGATTTTATACAACAGTATTTTGCTGTTAGTATGTCTGTTTATGACTTCAAATTCACTCAAAAAGAAAACATTGTTAATAAAATTTACATCATATTGCTGTTGAGGCTTAAAGGATTAGTTCAGTGGTCACACATGTCCATCTGATATGAAAGAGGACTTCAAAAGAAATAAAATGGTGGAGAATGCATTGCAAAATCGTATTTCGTTAAGGTGATATTCAAGTTTAAAGTTTGGTATCATTTTTGTAGAAATGTCACAGCCTCAGATTCCTTAAAGTCTTTATGTATTTTAAAGAAAGTGCATTTTATTTTTGTTACTATTTAAATTATTTTTCCTTAAACTTTCTTCAGGTGGTATATCAATATCCTTCGTAGATTAGGTTTTATTTACTACTTTTCTGACATATCCCATGGTTTTTAAGCCACAAAATAGCGGATCAAATGAATGCTTTCTTCACTATTTTGTTTCTTTTGAAGTCCTCTTTCATATAAAATAAACATGCTTGACGAGTGAACTTATCCTTTAAGTATTTTAAGCTTACTTGAAAAACAGTTTTCACATATTCAAACGATATCAAAGCTCCAATATGCAGTAGGGCAACTAAAATCTTGGGGGCCTGCGGGGATTTTGGCCTTTGCAGCAATGTCAGAACCGCGGTGGCAAGGGGGGAGGGGGAGGGGGAGGGCTGTCCCTGGCTCTAGAGTAAGGGGGAAGAAGGTAACCTTTTGAAATTGTACAGACAGGGGGCGGACCAGTCAGAAGGTGCCCTTTTGAAACTTACATTGAATTATTCTAGGTCATTATTGAAGCTTGAAAACAAATAGAAATCCACTCACTCACAAATACCATATAATACATAGAGTTTGTCATATACATTTAGCGTTTATTTGACACAATTAAAGCATGTCATTTTATCAAGGGCACCGACACTGAGGGCCGTGGTGGGAGGGGACATCTCTCCAATTATTTTCTAAGCATGCAGTAATTTTCAAAAAAGCCTTTTACCTATTCACCCGACGGATAATTGTCAACATTGGTCCTGGCACCCCAATCTGAAACCCATAGGCGGAATTTGCCTACCAAAAGTACTGAAAGTGGGGGAAAGTCAAAAATGTGTGTGTGGGGAGGGAAGGGTTGAATCACAAAATCCCACAAAGATTCATCACATCACTAAACAAAAGAACCCATTTGGGCAAAAAGTGAGGGTGAGGAAATACCCCTTGCTACCCCCCCCCCCTAGCCTGCCTACGGTCAAACCATGAGTAGAAATACCCACCCCAAAATATATGTCGAGCTACTACACTATTGATGTTCTAATATTGGCTTGTTCATCTTTTAAAAATCCAAAAATAATGACTCAATGCACACAAACAGGTGGTTTGCAAAGAATAAAGGTTACAGCACTTGCACCTGGGAACCTTGTTGACCTACTATGGCATACCAATTGACTTAGTAATAGTGACAATATATTATGATGATGTTAATTACATGTAGCATCTTACATGATGTTTATACTTGGGGATCATGTTTGTTTTGGACTCTGCTGTGGCCTGCTCCAATATGGAGACACCAGGATGACTGACAGGATCTGGGGTACAAGGTTCATAGTATTGGCCAGAGACGAGTGCACAACAAACCAACACAACAAAATAAATATACAGCACATGATATGATAAACTGTCTATACAGAGTTCAGTAACTTGGTGGCGAAATTGTCATGGCAAATAAATGAACTTGATATCGCCTGGCAAGTCATTCCAAAGAGTAGCAAAAGAAAAAAAAGTGTATTCTTGTACTTCAGGTCATCATGCACTCCATATCATCAGGCATTCCACATCACCATGCACTCCACATCATCATGCACTTCAACATCACTGAATACTTCCATATCATCATGCACATACACGTCATGCAAAATTAGAAGAAATATTTCTTAATCTATATTTTGTTGAAATTGTTTCTGGGGAGGTGGGGAAAAACATGGAAGGTTCTTTGTCCTTGCAGCCAAGATTCTTGTAACTAGGCTGACATCCAACTACTGAAAGCTACAAGAACACCCTTTAAAAAAGGGTTGTCGGGCATTTAATATTTTTGTATGGATAATAATAAAGAAAGCAGTGGCATGTCTAAGTGGGCTATTGGGGACTTAGCCTCCTCCTCACCTTCCAAATTCTGTCGAAGCCATAAATATAAATAACTGAAATATTAAAAGAACCATGAATGGCATTTTTTGCAATCGTATTGACTAAGTTATAGTTAATTTAAGAGTTTGTTTCAAAAATCCTCACATTTTCAACCAAACATCTTTCAATTTGGCCCCAAAATCTTCAATATTGATCTAAAAATCTGCACTTTTGGATACAAAATTTCAGGCTTTTATCAAAAATTTCAAGGTCCACGATTTACAATATAGAACCAGAAACCTTTGGATACAGAGGTGACGTTGTTATATAATATCAGGGTCATGCGCACATGGGAGCCATAATCAGTCTGGTTCATGCTCCCGATATGGAGATTTCCTGATCTAAAAATTTCTTTTCATTACAACCCACAATGCATCTTTCCAAACACAAATCTCTGTAAAGAAATACATAACAGTAAAATAGGTTAAGTCAAAGGTAGAAAAAATGCATGCCAAATGAATTATTTTCTCTATTTTCATCAGGGCAAATTTGACTTTTACAAGGGAATTTTAAGGTAATCTTTAAAAATTAATTTCAATATTTTTTGAAGAGCAGATTTTAACATTTTTATCACTAGCAAAAGCTCAAATTATTCAGAAATATTAATTCCAATAAAATTTCCAAAGTATACAACTTTAGAATTACAGAATTTGATAAGTACTAAAAGAAATTAACGCTGAACTTTTATCAACAATTTAAATTATGGTTACTGCACATGTCTCGATCTCCCAATCGGGAAGTCTTATCTGGAGCGTGGACTGATAATGAATTTTCAAAGTAATACAATTTTGAAATAGGCCTTTATCTTTTTGCCCTTGTTAATTGGGAAAAACCATGGAAAATTTTCGGGAATTCTCCTTGAATTTACAAGAATTTTATTTCCTTTCCAGGACATTTTCTTTTATTTTCAAAATTTTTCTTCAATTTCTGCAAAAGGTTCAGGAATTTTAAGGAAATCTCCATCAGTTTTTTGAAAATCCGCTTCATTTTATGAGAAATTTCCTGCATGTTCCAGAAATCTTTTTCAATTTCCAGGAATATTTTTCACTTTCCAAGAAAGCACTGTCAATTTCGAGAAATTTTCAGGAACTGTTGCCAAAATCGAACAAAATTTCAACAAAAAATCAATTTTATGTTAAAAATTGATTACATTGAAAAAATGTTTAAAATGTTAGGATGACGGCACCAACCTTACATAGTAGAATTAGTACACCAGTCATTTCTACACGAGTTTTAAAGTGTAATAATTCCTAAATGGAATAAGGGTTTTGAATGCTTGCATCACCATTTTGTG